>CM066321.1:104422554-105022554 GCA_033807775.1 Saussurea involucrata | reverse complement strand
GGATTGTTATGGTATGTACCGCGAGCAAAGCGAGTGTGTAGATTTTATCGTCCAGTGAGGGACTATGTCCAGCTTGTGTAAGGGCTCAGATTGTAAAGAGCGAGCAAGAACAATTACATTTGAGCTAATTGGGAGCAATGGAGTTATAGTTCAGCTAGAGTGAAGAAGGGAAAAGTAGCGAGATAGACTCGAATGTAGTATACGGGAGAATATGAAGGAAAGTGCGAATTGGGTACGAATGACCGTGAGAGAATTGGTCCGCAGTGTGATGTTATGAGCAAGGAATGTACAGTTGTAAGGGCATTGATTGTAAATTTTAAACGTACCAACTAGTATCGTAGTGAGGTGATGTTAGAGAGAAAGGAAGCATCAGATAGAAACTTTTGGGGTTACGGATGAGATGTGCGATCTATTAACCAGATTGTTGGAGCACATAGGGTGTAAGTTGACTTTTGATGAATATGGGTCGGAATGGTAGTATGATCGTTAGTCGATTTGAAGCGTCTTGATAGAGGTATAAGCCTTGGGTTGGTTGATTAAAATTTATGGAATTGATAAGTAATGACATTTATTAGTCATTACAGAATGCGCTGCCATCCTACCGAGATTCTTACTAAGAATTGATAAGGGAGAATCGATATGTTAAGGTGAGAAGTTGTTGATAATATGAGGGAATAAATAATTCTCAAATTATTTTGGAAATTTTGAATTTGTTGGGTTACTCATTGGGAGTTGTTGGTTAAGAAATCAGTTTCGATTGATGAATTTGTGATTTCCAAAAATAGCGAGATATTGTTATTAAGTTATTAAATATGATAATTTATGGTTGATAGGAAGAGGTAAGCTACATCTCAATTGGAGCTTACCATTTGACCTAAGTTGATAAATTATATTTGGAACGAGTTGGTCAAGTCATAGCTGCTTGTAGTAAAGAGAAGGAATTGTATTGCTTTGTGCGGTAAGGGTCGGTAGTTATAGGTTGCACTATTCGGGAAATGCAGTTGAGAGCGGAAACGGTTATTGTGGCCACGGGTCAGATAAGGACGATTAGGGATTTGTGAGTACTGAGATGCTTACAACCTCTTTCTGTTTGATGTGATTTGTAAGGTGGATTACGAAAATTCTTGACGAAGTGTCTTTGAGAATGACACACTGGTCATTAAAGAATTAGTTACGATGAATCTAAGTAAGAAAGCGGGCATGCCTCTTGTAGAGGTATCTTTTTTTGGTCATTATGGTTAATCGATAGAATTTTAGAACCCGAGTTTCGTGGTGTTTCTGAAGTAATAGATTCGATTTGGAAGATGAAGGATGGGATGATTGTATGTTTCGGTTATAAGCAAAGATTGTGAGTTTAATCAGAGTTGCGCAACTAAGGCGTGAAAGTATGTTGTTATTGTTTTGTTATTAGAAAGATTTATTTCGATAATTGAGATTCAAGTTTGTTAACCAAGGGCACCGGTTAGTGCTAGAGTGAATTCCGGGACGGAATTCCAATAAGGAGGGGAGATTGTAATAACCCAAATTAAGTAAAATGATCTAAATAGAAGTTAGGGGTTGTAATGGTTTATTGCAACATAGTAGAGGGTAAAAAGCTGAAATTTGAAATTTAATTCATTTGTTGTACGTCGCTTTTGGGCTGAAAGTGAAGGAAAAACATTTTTTGTCCTAGGGTTTGGGGTGTTGCGGCTGTACATCGAGAGGGAAGACAGAAAAGAAGAAAGGAAAGAAAATGCCATGAGAGGCCTGCGTGTTCTTCGTGAGGGAGAAAGAGGAGAGAAAGAAATGGTCTCGGGAATGTGTGGGTGTGTCCGGTGTGTGTGCGCTGTGGAATAACCGGCGAGAGAGAGAGAAAGACGACAGAGAGAGCTGCGTGTGAGAGAGAGAGAGAGAGCTTCGTGAGAGGGAGGGAGCAACGAGAGAAAGAGAACAGTTGCGAGAGAGAGAAAGAGAGCAGCTGCGAGAGAGAGAAAGAGAGAAATAGGAGATGGTCTTGGGGGTGTCATGTGTGTGCAGCCGACGAGGAGAGAGACGACGGAGGAGGGAGAGAGTCGAAGGGAGAGAGAAGCGACGAGAGAAAGAAACTGGAGCAGTTTTGGTGGCCGCCGGCAGTGGTCGCCGGAGGTGGTGGTCGCCGGAGATGGTGGTTGAGTTGGGTTTTTTTCATGCGAATTGGGAGGAGGAGAAGAGAAGTCCTTAACAAAATTCAGGTATATAATCTAAGACTTTTTCCTTAGTTATTGTTCATGGTATTTAGGATTTAGTTGTGGGACTCTAAATGCTAATCAAAATGGGGTTGTTAATTTGATCGAAAGCACTGGTTTATTTAAACCTTGTTGGATTAAAAGGTAGTCGAAACGGGATTATGTAAGAATATGTGTTTAAGGCTTAAAACCTCATCAAATGAAATGTTTAGGAAAGATCGGTTATTAGAAACCTCTTATAAATCAAATGTTGTTGTGGGTTCTTGGTTAGGGAATTGTGTATCAGTTAATTAATAAAAGAAGAGGTTGACGCCAAAATTTGTGTAAATTTAGAATAATGGCGAAGAATGTGGGTTTTGTTTTGAACCGTGTGTACCGGAAGTCGGTATGTTCCGGGAGTTGAACCGTAACTCAAGTTCGGGCCGGGATTGGTTTATTGGGCCGAATTGAGTGTTGGGTCGGGAGAATTATTAAGTCCTTTTGGGCTTAGTTTTTAAAATTGGGCTTAGTTTATTAATAAAGTCTATAATTATAAATAAGGTCTAGTATGTAATTTGGTAGCCTATTTATTTATTTGGTTTGGGCCACATTATTAGTAACATGATCTAATATTGATATTTAGGATCCAGTGTTATTACCATTATGTTGAGAATCTAGAGTTGGGTAAATTAATGGATCCGGTATAGTATTTTACGTGGATGGGCAAGCAAAGACCAATAATATTGATTTTTGGACTAGAAGTGTAATATGCCAACTTAGATAAGTTTGGGTTGAGTTCGGGATTTAACTCGAGTAACAAATGAACGAATTATGACGTACATTATTAATATAATAGGTGTTCCACCTAGAGATCGGAAGTGTAAGTGAGGAGCTTTGGAGGAAGCAAGCCAGGTGAGTTTTCTAAACTAAAATGTGTGGCTTTTAAAGTGTTTTCAAAATGTGTTTTGAATGTTGAGAATTGCCATGCTTTATTATTATGCTCTAATTGCATGAAAGTTGTTTAAAGTTTTATGTAGAATGTATGCATACGTTGTGATAGACGTAAACTGGCCAAGACGGGAGTGGAGACCCGCCAGTGCTCGTGCGGGAGTGGAGACCCTTTATGCCAGGGGAAGTGGCCCCAAAATAAGGCAGCATGAGACTGACTCGTCGTCACCTTAGGGTGGCTTCAGGGTGTCAGATTACGAGGAGCGGATTTATCCGTGGAAGTTTTATGAGAAACTTTTATGAAAAGTTATACGAAAGTTTTATGTGCAATATTTTGATATCAGCTATGCGAAAGTTAATTATTGAAAGTTTATATATGAAAGATTTATGTTGAAAAGATAAACTTTTTAAATGATTTTGAGAGCTGTCAGGAGGGACTCACTAGACCTCATGGTCTAACCCTCGCATTTCCATAATGAAACCTTTTCAGGTAAGCAGGCGATTAAGGACTCGAGCAAGTGAGTGGAGATTATCAAGGAAGGTTGACAGCGTAGTGACACTATTATCCATTTAGTTATTTCTCAGTTGTGTAGGTTGTTTCCGCCAACCAAAAATTTGAATATTGTAAGGAAATTTTTGAGACGTGATTTTGGGATGTTCGATTTATTTATATGAATTGTTTTGAATTTGTTGGGTTGTTACACAGAGTCTACCAATTCTTTAATGTACTTCACGTCAAAATCATGATCCTTACTAAGCCACTAAATATGACCATCACTCTTATGTTCTCACTCCGTGACCCATGCTCGATGAGGCATTGTGGTTGTCCTGGTATTGCGGATGTGAACTTCTTTGAGTCAACATCCGAGACTGTGAGTATTGTGGGTTTGAGGTTTTAACCCTTATGCATGAGGGTTAAATGCTTTGTGTTATCAAGTAGGAAATTTTAAGGTTCTTATATCTAGTGCTAGTGAGTAGACACTAAGGGTGCGTTTGGTACGCAGACAGGACAGGACATGACAGTTGTCCAACGTTTGGTAAAACATGACAAGATTGGACAGGACAGAGACATGACGAGTTAAATGACCAATTTACCCCTAATAAGGTTTTTAGTAATTTTTTAGCAAATAATCAATCTAAATGAAAATTATCAAATATTAACAATGGAAGAAATTAGTAAGTTCAAGAATCACATATTTGACCATGGAAGAAATCAGTAAGTTCAAGAAATCACAACAAATTACTCACAAAACATGAAAAAATCACAATAACAATGGAAGAAATCACAGTAAGTTACTCACAATACATGAAAAAAATACATTAACAATGGAAGAAATTGCAGATACCAACAGAAATTGCAGATACCAAAAAAATCACAGTAACAATGGAAGAAATCACAACACGTCACTGACCTGTGTGGGAAGAAAACGCAGGTCACCAACAATGAAGAAACCGTGAACCAAACTATTTGATTTCCTGAATTTGATAACGCAGGTCACCAACAATGAAGAAAACGCAGGTCACCAACAATGAAGAAACCTGTGTGGGAAGAAAACTTTGATTTCCTGAAATCGATATGAGAAGTGGAGACGATGAGCAAGCTGGAGAAGAAAGCCAACCATTTTCGAAGATTAATCAGACCAAAATTAAATACCTGATTAGGTCAAAATCAGGGACGATTACCTGATTGAGTCAAAATCAGTGATTTCAGGTGACGATTTCAGGGAAGGTGACGATTTCAGGGACGATTTTAGGGAAGGTGATTTTAGAATTTGATTTTCAGGGAAGGCGATGAGAGCAAAGGGTGAGGGTATAATGGTCTAAGAGACCTTGTTCCACTTAGTTCCAGGGGGTAGGAGTGGACAAACGTGTCCTATGTTTGTCCAAGTTAGTTCCACTTTGTTCCAAATATGATCACACCAAACATGGGACAAGTATGTTCTGTCCTGTCCCACCCTGTCCACCGTACCAAACGCACCCTAAAGGTCAAATGGGAATGTTGATGTATAACTCTACTAGAGAGCAAATGTGCACTAAGAAGGTATAATAATAATGTAGGGTTGGGTTCCGAGGGTAAGAAGGAATATTTTCACTTAGATCAATCATAATTTAAGATCAATAGTAACACTAACGAGATGCACCAGATCAATTTATAAATTGTTTTGAAATTAAAAGTGATCTATGATCCAAATCCTTTCTTACGTTTCCCACCTTAAATCTTTTCTCACACAGTCATTACAATCATTCGTCTAGTAATATATAACATGAGTTTTCTCGAAATAATTAACATGTTTTTTCACAAGACATTATAAAATAAAAAACATTGCAATTTTATCAAATAAATGGAACAATCTTCATCAAATGTGGGGAGTCTCGTGTTCAAAATCAAGTTCAATCTCATAATTTGCATATCAACAAAGTTTGAAGTTCAAACCAACCAAAAAACATAAGGATTGTCGTATTCAAGCATGAAATTAAAAAAAAGGTTTAACTAATGCTCATCTAGAAATATATGAAAATGTTTCACTTTGTATGCTTGAATAGGCCCACTTGAAAATTTTAATCGAGTTTTCAAACGAGCCGATTACAAGGCCTAAAGTACAGGTTTGAAACCATTACAACAATCCAACCAACTACTTCGGTTTGAGAAATTAGAACCTATTCAACCATTTTTAAATTTATAACCCAACCTAGACCATTAGATGTCCCTTTGGGTTGGTGCAGTTTGGTTGGTCGATTTGGCTGTATATCTAAAAAGATGATTATATTGTTAGGAGTAATCAATTATATAATTGATTTTGTGTATAAACAACAAATAGATGGGTATAAATTTGTATTTAAACAAATCCTTTACAATCAAATTCAATACCAAAAACAACAATAAATGTAAACCTTACTTGAATTTCGAAGACCGTTCTTGAAATCAAACCGATTGAGGCCTGCACGGAAGCAGTGTCCTAAGACAAAAATTCGTCGGTGGTATTGGCGTTTGTCCCGAGGATACAACAATCGAATTCAAGTCTTGTACTTGAATCTAGCGAATCATATTATGTTTGAAGATGAATATTGATGAGAGAGAACCCAGAAAGTGTTGTTTTTTCGTGTCACAAATCGTCTGAAAACGAAGAGGAAGGGTCAGGCCTTTATAGATTTTCGTTACCAACCGCCAGAAATTGCCAGACGGTCTGCCCGATTGCTGGCGCTAGTGAACCTGTGCGAAGATCCGCGCCGTGCACTGTTTGACGAGACAACAGAGTCTCGTGCGACTCTTGGCGCGGCCCAAGTCGCCCCGCAACCCGCGCCGGGCACTGTTCCACGAAAATCTAGAATTCCACGCGATCACTCCCGCGGCTCTAGTCGTGTCGTGATGCGCGCCAGCCACTGTAAGTCTGCACCACACGTATCCTCAATCGTTTAATCTCGACCCCATCGAGACCCAAGGTCCAATCTTTGACATTTAATATAGATATTTATGTCAAAGAGAGTCCACCAAGAACACCACATTCCAAGCCCAAGCAATTAAATGATTCATTTAATGCTCTCTAGTTTGAGTTTATTAAGTGTTCTAAAGATTGTCTTGGCTCTATGTGGGACAAGGTTTCTCACATCTTCACTAAGTGATACAGGGAGAAATCGAAGGGTTTTCATAAACAATTGGAAAAGAAATAAACAAGATCGAAAAGGAAAAAGAGCTCGAAAGAGACTCGAAATTTGGCGTCAAAAAAGGAGCAAACATAAAGCATTGAATATGAGAGGGGGACGATACGGATCGAGAATCAAATCGAGAGGCAAGTCGAAAAACGGAAGAAAACTGGCGCGCATTCCGGTGCGCATGAATCCGCGCCACGGGACGCGCTGGGATCTGTTTGGCAAACTGGCGCGCATGCCAGCGCGGGCTGAGCCACGCCATGGGACGCGCTGGCCTCTGTTTGAGTCTCCTTGTTCACGTCAATTCCCTTATTTGGCTGAAGTTATTTAAGTTATTTTATTATTTAAGTTGTTTAAATTATTTTATTATTATTAGGTCATCTTCTAGTTGAATAAGGTTAGGATTATTGAGTTCTAGTTGAATAAGGTTAGGATTATTGAGTGCTTATTTGGCCTCTTTATGCTTGCTCCTTTTTTGACGCCAAATTTCGAGTCTCTTTCGGGCTCGTTTTCCTTTTCGATCTTGTTTATTTCTTTTCCAATTGTTTATGAAAACCCTTCGATTTCTCCCTGTATCACTAAGTTCTAACATATATTACAATTTCAAACAAAAAAAAATCAAATATTAGTGGTTGATACTTAACCATTCAAAGAAATACAATGTCTAATTGTCTAAACACAAGTGTCAAGATACAAATTATATGATAAGAACATCGAATTAAATGACACTATCATCAACGGTGACAATTTTCAAGTTTCTTACTTTGATGTTGGTTTAACCTTAACCTTAAGTTTATTTATATTGTATTATTGTATACGATTAAAAAAAAACTAAACTCATTAAAGTATTAGATTAGTAGGAGTCTATTAAATTGTCAAGTAATTTCCATTCAATTGGACTGCCTACTTATTCTAGTAAACTTGTAATTAATAACATGCATATTTTGATTATTATAATTTTATTAGGTTTATTTTGTCATGAACAACCTATAACTGATCCTACTTTCATCAGTTTGTATATTGTATAAACCAATTAAACTTTATCTTAGATTGAATTGGGTTAATCGGTCTATTTTTCGGGCTTGGTCGGTTTTTTGTGCAACCGTTGTTTATGTTATTTATATGCGTTCATATTGTTAGGAACTGAATTGCAAGATTGAAAACTTTAAGTAGCAAAAGATTAAGTTAAAGAATAGTACGAGGACCATTTACGCAATTATAAGTCAAACAATAGTTTCAGGACCAATTAACCAAATGCGAACAGAAGTTTAGGTCATTTTGGTAACTGAAGTAAATAATAATAATCCACTGAAACAAGACACACGATAGCAAGGGTGCACCCTCAGTTTTAGTCGGTTTACTCCCTTCGTCTTCCACTCGTCAAAACAATAACCTCCCCTGAAACCATTTCTCTCTCCCTCCCTTCCTTCCTCTTCAATTTTCTCTCTCTTCAAAAACCCTAATTAAAGAATTTCGTAAAACTTCGATCGCACCGGAAGCCTTACAACACCCCAATTCCTTTAAAAAAACCTTTTAATTCGATTGAAGAACCCATCAATTTCATGCAAAAACGTTCATAGATATACGTAAAATCGTATCGTATTTAATTGATATATAGAGAAATATATCTATATCTATATATTTTTCCATCTGGGTTGTCGTGATCACCACTCGAAACCCTGAAATTTGTTTTGATTTGGGGAATGTCGAATTCGGGTCGGAGCCGGGTCCGAGAGGACAGATTTTACAGCCCACCGGCGATGAGAAGGTACAATCAGCAACAGCAGAAGCAAGTACAACAAGAGGAGCAGAAAGTACAACCCTCACGGCAACAGGAAAAGCAGCAGCAATCTGAGAGTAGCAACATTAGTGTCGTGACGACTAATTTGGATCGGTTCATGAAACACACCACTCCAATTGTCAAGGCACAGCATTTCCCTAAGGTATCAAACCAAGATTTAAGAAAACTATCTTAAGGAAAGAAAAAAAAAGGCAATGTTCCCCTGCATTTCTTGATGAGTTATTTGGGTAATCGACAAAATGTTAAATTTTGGCATTAGATTAATTGTTCGTTTTCAAATTTATTGTCTTTTGTTTGTTTAGACCCTCAATGCTTCATTTGCTGGTTTATTCAAATTTGATGTTCTTATTCTTGATAATTGACAGAATGTGAAATTCCTGTTGTGAAACTTACTGACAGGCTTTGTTGAAATGTTATGAGTTACAAAGGCTATTTAATTAGGCAATTATTGTATTAAAGGGTAGCTGTTATTGTTATTGGTTTTTTTTTATTACTTACAAGTGTTGCTTCTTATGAAGGGATTTCTAATTGGATAATTGTAACATAAGATGTTCTGTTAAGCTATTCCTGATCCTTTATTTTGCGACTATCTGTAATTTCTTGATTTGTAACTCAAGATGCTTCTTGTGTCATTGCGTGATATAAACCCAATTTTCAGAATATTCACTTGCTATATGAATTGCATTTATTTGCCAAAAAGATTGATTGGAGGTGTTTTGTGTGTTTCGGCTCATTAGTTGGTGTAAAAAAAGACGATTTTGATTTATTGTTTTTTTGAGATATGTAGACTATCATGAAGGCATGGAGGGATCAAGATAAACATCACCACCCATATTTCATACTTGGTGATCTTTGGGAATCTTTAAGGGAATGGAGCGCATATGGAGCTGGAGTTCCTCTTGTGCTGAATGAAAGCGACTCTGTTGTGCAATATTATGTGCCATATTTGTCTGCCATTCAGCTATATGTTGATCCATCAGCACCCGTAGCGACCATAAGGTGGGCTTCTTTGGTTTCAAATCAAATCCTAGATACCTTATCAGCACATTAAATACATTATGTATCAACTATCAAGTATTTGATTGTGTACTAGATGGTATTTGCAATATGTTTAAAAGGTTTAGGTTACATCTATGTCATTTTCCTCTTATTCTCCATTGCGGCCCATCTTTATTTGTGCTGGGATCAGATAAACTGGACCCATAATTCATCTTTGTTTCATCTCACACCATATGAATGGGACCCACACACCCACAAGGGGAAAATGTTATGAGTCTTTAATGGCTAAAGTGACGGTTTCCAACATGTGTATTGCATCTCATCCTTTCTCATTTCACTGAGATTTGTTTATTGATGACTGTATGTATTGTTATTTGTTAATGCTGTTTATGTTCTTTCATTTTCTGGTAAGGCTTCTATGCACCTAAATTCCAAATGTGCAAATTACAACTTGCACGTCTATGTTGAGATAATGAATTTTTTAATTCTCCGTTTGTTTTATTTTATCTCAACATATCTTTTTTAGAGAGTTGTTTCCCTTAAAAAAGTCCCTTACCGAAAGGTAATTCTTCAATACCATAATTCTTCATTGGTTTTAATGAAATTATTTATAATTTGAACAGAAGGCCTGGTGAGGAAAGTAGTGACTCTGATTCATCAAGAGCGACTAGTAGTGATGGAAGCTATGAGCCTGGATCAGTTGGCCGTAGACCTCAATTTCAAGAAAACAACGTTGGTTCTATTGCCCAAAGCTTCAATAAGCTCACGCTCAGAGGTGATGAGGAAGGCGAGATTAGAAACCCACCTGGGCTTTTAATCTTTGAATACTTTGAACGTGCTTTACCTTATCATCGTGCACCTTTAGCTGACAAGGCAAGTCATTCAACTGCACACCTCTCTTGATAATTTTAACATTTTCTTTTTTTTTCTAATTGAAAATTTACTTTTTTCTCTATTCCCATCTTTACAATGATCTTTTGATACTCATTTGGGTCCATGATACCTGGTTAATAGTCTTTGAAGTGTTGGTATTTTGTCTAAAGTTGCTGCTTTGCTGATTGTCATCTTCATAAATCATAATGGTAGTTGATATTTAATTGAGTCCATATGATTCCACTTTTTGTTATTATCAAAGAATATTTAAGATATTTGGTTTAATGTTGTGCATATGTTGCACACTTCCATCCATCAAAGTGCAAGATTTTCTTCCGGGGTAACTTTATTTTAACCTTAAGTATACTTATGTGTTCCATGTCATCATACTATACTAATTTGGGTTGATAACATTGTCTATAGATATTTAAGATACTTGATGGTAATTCATTTGAACTACTAGTATTATTATTATTATTTGATTCATGGGTTGTGAATAGATATCGGATCTTGCATCAAAGTTTCCTGAACTGAAAACATATCGGAGCTGTGATCTGACTCAATCAAGTTGGGTTTCAATTGCTTGGTATCCCATATACAGAATACCCGTGGGTCCATCTCTGCAGAATCTTGATGCCAGTTTCTTGACTTTTCATTCTCTATCAACACTTTCAAGAAGTATCCCTCCATCTCTCCCTATCTTACATCTTTATGTCATAGTTTTTGCTCTTGTTTTTTTAAACTAATCTTGGTGATTTTTGTGTGATATCTAGGTATGGATGGGTCAAGTGTAACTGAGGTTGATGATGTATCGTTACCGATATTTGGACTGGCTGTTTACAAGTTGAAGAGTTCGGATTGGACACAAAGTGGGATTCATGGTACCGAAAAAGTGAACTCTCTGATGCAGTCAACTGAAAATTGGCTGCGGAGTTTGAATGTGTATCACCCAGATTTCGTGTTTTTCAAAAACCACGAGTTTTTGAGGTGACAGTAGGTGGTAAAAGAGAGATAGGGAGGTAAAAAAACTGACAAAATGCTTTTGATTTTGGTGATAGTAAAGAGTCCAGTTTGGTTGGGGGCTGCTGCTTTATCTTGATGTAGTAGCAAGTAGTGTGTACAAACTGTGTAAACTAATTATTTTTGTGCTTAATTCAACCTAATTATTAGCTTTCATTTTTCTGCTAATCATTTGGTTGTTGAAGATGGCTTCTTTATGAAGACCATTTCTGTAAAACAACATTTAACAGGAAAATAAATACACCAAAAGTTATGATTTTCATTTTTTAAATTGTCTTAAATACCTAATCATTAGTATCAAGCAAAAAAGGTTATATGTGGGTTTTTACATGTAAGCAAGTAAACCTCACAATTGAGAAAAATGTATTTCTGATCTTCCGGTCGGTCGTCGCAAACCTTAGGTCTCTTTTGCTCATGTTAAGATTTGACTTTCAACAAAAATTAATATCGTTTGTCAATTAATCAAAGTTTGATCACTCGACCAAGTTGAGAAAAATTAATATATGTCAAATGCCAAGTTCAATTGTATAATTATAATGATGGTTTGAATCAACTCTAAACCATCTAAAATTTGTATACGTGAAACCCAATTAAATACTCTTTTAAGGAGAATAACATATATTGAGAATAAATAGTTCAATCTAACCGACGCAGGAGATTACTGAAGCAGCTTGGTTCGATCAAGCGTATCAAGATCAAACCCAAATGTAATATAGACTTGGGTCCAGGGGAAACCAGAACAATAACACATAAGCAGCCAAGTTTGCATCGTATCTATTATGAATTAAGCATATATATATATATATTATATATATTTGGATTCTTAATACATTACAAGATAATCTGTTCCTCTTGTTTACACCATCTAGCGATGGAAATTCAGCACGTGGTACCTCTCTTCTCGATCTTTACTTGGATAAGATGAATACTGCTAGATATTACGCCGTCGTTTCATGTAGCTTATAAGTCATCATCCAGGAAAGTCGACAAAAGCAGCCCTTGCACAAACGCACTTCGCCGACCCTTCTCCTCCTCATCTTCACCAGAAACTCTACCATCCTGCTGTTTCCCACTCCTGAAAAATATATATTTACAACCTCATATCAGTGAAGATTCACCAAATCACCTTTGGCCCATGGAGCCAGTGAATCTCTCCAGCCTAGGTGGTAAGTCTCTTTAAAAACATCATTGTATGAATTTATAGACCATTTCACAAGAACCATAAGCAATAACATACATATACATAGAGATATTTTAATTTAAGAACCTTAAATATTCTAGTAACCCAAGAACCACTCTTTTTGTGAGTATTCATGATGTATGCCGTGATAAAATATTCATGATGAATAAATAATATTCATCGTGCATACTCACAAAAAAAGGTTCATGGTTCCTAAATGAACCTGCCCCTATATATGTGTGTTTGTGTGTGTGAGATTATCAACAAAATGTGTCCTCCTTTAGCCCATATGTAAATAACAAAATCAAACAAGATTAGCCAAGTTGACAAAATGCAAAATGGGTTATTAAAGAAAAGAAAATGTTATAAGAACTACAAACGATAAAAAGTTTACCCACTGACCACCTGCATTTTCCATCGGTTGTTGACAAAGGATACAGATATGCAATTAAAATCACCAGTTACCTTGCCGAGAAGTCTTTATTCGAGGCTTCTACTATGGACATTTCCACAGAAGAGGAATGGGTTTGATCTTGTAACGGTTCAACAGCAGTGTTGTACATGAAAGAAGATAACAATGGATCGGCCTCTGTGTTCATGAATGAAGAACCTCCAACAAGAGACTGTAGGTTTCCTTCTCGTAACTCTTTCTTTAAAATAGAAAGACCTGAGTTGCCTCCAACTCTACGGAACCTCCTCTTGCGTTGAACGTGACAGATATCTAGTCAAGGAAAAGCAACAATCCCACAACTTGAAAGCAGAAATCCAAGAGACTATTGCAAAAAGCTAAAAGTAAATGGACAAGACAACATCAAATGGGACCCACAAAATGGAACGAGAAAGGATATTTTTAGAAGACTTCCATGCTGCATGGTAATATGGCTAACCAAACCGGTTCCCACCCTTTTTGCACAGATTGGGCATACCTGCATTTATAGCATAAAACAAGCTTAGTAGTGCAACCACGCTTCTGAAAAAGAACAAGATATGTTACTAATTCATGTTTAATCATCTAAAAATCCATGCTAGTTAAAGAATTATAAAATTTTATAAGAAATAAAAAGAAAATCCCATGTCATATTCATTTTAAGAAAGAAAATTCACACATAGTACCTTTGTATACTACATAAAGTTCTACACTTTTTACATCTCATAACGAATGTATACAAAAACTAGATGATGAATAATATTTCAGAGGTCTATTGAATGAAGGCAGAAAGTAGTAAAAGCTAACGATACCCCATTCTTTGCTTGAACCGTATGCTCTTCATCAATATGACAACAAAGACCCACAATGTCAAAATCCTCCGCACAGAATGGGCACAAATACTCGGGCCTCGGCTCATCACCATCAGTTTCTTCCACGAGATGAAATGCATCTGCTGAGAAACATGAATGTGAGAATCAAAATGAATTACACCACATATTCATCTCAAAATTATTTTAGATACCAAAGTGTTCCTACAAGCCTCCAAATGGAGGGACACCATTTACCCGAAGGTGTTAGATTTAGTAAACCATTAACATTGTTTGTCATATGATCTCCAGCATAAACATTTGGATGCAACAACTAGAAAAAGGAAGCTTGTAGAAAGAAGATGGGAATAGAAAAGGGTATCTGAGTATCTCAAAGATCTTGAATAGAAATTTGGGCTGCTAAATGTACCAAAGAACTTGAACATAGGATAGCATGGCCACATGCTATCCATGTCCAAGAATTCATGGATTACTTAACCTTCTCATGCTGGTTTATGGATCTCATATTCCAAAACCGATGACTCATTCTCTTTGTTGTTAAAAATTCTTACACTCAAATTTCCCATATTTTTCCAGTAAATTTATAATCTCAAACTCCAATTAATCTTCCAAATTCTTTTGAGCAACTAATACAATCCCATGATGTCGATAATCATCGCTTGCCTAATATCATATTTCTCATCAAATGTTTATATTTACAGAACGGATGAATGATGTCACCCCATAAAAGCACAACGATAACACCATCGTCAATCACTACTCACACAGAAACGTGTTTATATGTGTCTGAGAGAGCATATATGATTATCACAATTTCCCCCATAAACACAATAAAAATGGAATTTTAAACCCTAAAAACTTTTGAGAAGAACGTTGGTAGATACCACAACAATTTCATTTACATTTCTCAGTGAAATATCACAAGAGACATAAATATAACACATCAATTGTAACATCGAATAAGTCTAGTATAAATTAATCACAGGAGCATATATACACTTGAAAATCAAAGTAAACAGCAGTGAAATCCTAAAACAATTCAATCTCTCACGCGATTTCACAAAAATCAAATCAAATTAACAAAGAAAAAACACAAACCTGATCGAGATTGATAACGCCTTGAAGAAGAGTTAGAAGTAGAGAGACGAGTCCATGAATTTGGGTCCATTTCCGTTGATCCAGAAAATACCGTCCAAACTTACCTCAAATAAGAAACAATCCCCAACTTTTTAGGCAAAATCCGGTTATGGCTTTGATCATCCGTGTATAAATACAGATTTTGTGTATGTATAGCTTCGATTTCAGAGGAGAAAAGTGATTTAATTTCAAGAGAGAGAGAGAGAGAGAGCAGAGGAGGAACTCTCCACCAAACTCTTCCTGCTAATGAATGGCTCCAATGTATATAAAGGGGACAAGGGGTACGTTATTGATATATTGCTGTAGTCCATACAAGTCCCTAATGTTTTGATAAATGTTACATTTGAACCTATATATTTTAATGTTGTTCACTTTAGCCCAATAGTAACAATATATTTTCACATTTTTAACTACCTCAACAAATTCAATTGCATTATAATATTCTCCAATGTTTTAATATGTTGGTGGTTACATGAAGCTTATGATTTTATCTGTAAGTGTTAAATACTTAGAACTCAAAACTCTTTTACCATAACATCACCTGCAATTTACGAAAAGGTCTTTAATCTAATGGTACATGGAATACGTATAGAATCCAATCTTTTCAAAGATTAAAGGTTCAAATCCCCACATCCACTTAGGCCATGCGTACCCCAGGTTCACAACCTGTTGAACCCTCTGCGCCACATCAGCTTTCCACTTTGAACCCTTTTGAACCTTTTTAAACCCACAAATCCCGTACCCCAACCTTTTGAACCTCTTGAAGCCACATAAAAATAAAAATACAAAATAAAGTTGATGGTGTGAGACAATCTCGTGCGGGTATGAGCGGGGTGGGGAAGCCGCTGGAGCCCGGGGGTGCCCAACCCGCACGAACCCGGCGGTGTGTGTACCGGAACCCGCCTAACCCGGCGGTTACACCTCAGCCCAACCCGCAGGTGCCCGCTCTGGGGTACGCATGGCCTTACTTCTGACAACTAAACTCCCAACATCTCTATTGTAAATTGATTTGATTGCCTTTATGACATTTTAACTAATGTTTCAATCAGATTGTTGGTTTAATTTAACAGGACTAGGAAATCGATTTGGTATGAAGGTGTTATGTGGCGTTTGTTGCCGGAGCAACCTTGCTAGAAGAATTACCCTTATATATTACCACACTTAAGTTGATAGTTGATAGTTGATACATAAATACGTAATCATAAATTAAATGGTTAAAATGCTCCTTCCAAAAAAAATGTTTATTGATATAATCTTTTTTTATAAACTGAAAAAGAACTAATAATGAATTAATGATTATTTAAAATACAAACAAAGATGTAAAGTTTTCAGGAGATAGAAAAATTGCGTTTTCTGACGCTGGTGGGGATGTAAAGTTGTCATAACGGATTATTTAGAAACTAGTACTCAAAGCTCTCGTAGCTCAGTTGGTTAGAGCACCCGTTTAGTAAGCGGGAGGTCTTGAGTTCGACTCTCAACGAGAGCATTGTTTTTGCAATTTGGTATTGGGTTGGGCTTCTTTCTTCTATTGGGCCTTTATGTCAAAATGGACACTTTTTATTTTATTTTTCTTTTCTAACGACACAACAAATCTTGTTGAACTGCAATCGTGTCAGAAATCATATCTTAACATGAGATAAGGTAAAACTTTTGAAATAATTAACTGATATGATCCCACAAAGTTACCGTTAGACTTAACACCAATGATGATTTGTATTTGATGAGAACATTCAACACACAAATAAGACATTTGCTATCGTTATGAGTAGCTATTGAAATTGTAGAAATACCGAATAAATGAGAGTTTTGTTTCCTTATAAAATGGGACCCGCCACTTTCATTTGATTTTGCGTCATTGTCATTTTTGAGTAATGACGTTATATTTTTATGATAATGTGGATTGTTTTCTTATGCAATAGAAGGGGGCTTGCGCTTGAATTGAAGTAGCGCCTTTGGAATATGAGTAGGGCTCCTAGGTGGCGCGTTCGTGGAGGCAACCCGAAGGAAGAGCAAAAAGAAGGTTGGGTGCTTGTGGGGCAAGGCCACCCGGCCTCGAATAGGAGGGGGCTTAGCTCTGGATCCTCCCTGCTTGCGGAAATGAATGGATCAGAAGGGGGCTGGATTCTCTATTTCCGGGCCGGGCGGGAGGTGAAGGCCATAAGAGAAGATTGCCCTCCCGGTAAGGAAGAGGGGAAAAAGGCGCTGTCATCTATCTCGACCAGTTTCCCGAGGCGTTGGAAATCCAGACCGGCTCAGAGAATCACTGGTGCTATTTAGCCCTTCGTTTCGACAACAAAGAAGTCATCTTTGACGATTTCCCATTCCTTCCCTGCCGAGCCGCCTCTCTTCGCCATTCGATGCCTCTGCCTTCCCTTTCTATAACATAGCCAAGCGCCCTCCTTTACAATCACTAAGAAAAAAAAATACCAATCAAAGCCCTATCGTATCAGTACGTCTCTGTGATTTTTCCGGCCCCAGGGGACTTTACTCGACCCATTCCCCAGTCTCCCGCACTGCTCAAGTAAGTGTGCGACTCCGTATGAGGACCTCCTTCCCTTCTGCCCACTCTCCGTTCACACGGTTCTCAAAGCAGAGGAGGAAGGGTGGGCAACAGGTACCACGAGCCCTCTGTCCCACACATCTATCCAGAAGCAAGTGTAGTTCACCGGTTCCACCGAATGCTCCTATCTGTCGGCAAAGATCGTGTGAGTGTGCAGTTATGCTTCGGATGCTTCGACATAGAATAGATCGACCCAGTTCCCGTTCTTTTCCGGTGCACTCGCTTTATATCTCCGACACACAAGGAAGGACGCGGCGGGAAGGAAGGAGCCCTAGCCTCTGTCCGGCCGATCATTCCGCTGGCATCTCGCATTCACGCCCCCGTTTGACTGCCGCTCGGGGATGTAGTTGTAGATACGTTAGTCTTAGTGGGTCGTTGGCTCCACTTGTTATCTCCTTCTACGATATGCTGTTGTCGTCGCCATATTCCATATGTCACTTAGTCATCTCTGCCTCGCTGCGGGTCAGCACCTCCGAAAGAAACGGAGGACTTCATTCAGTGACCCCGCGATCGCCCTCTGAACGATCAGAATAAGGTAAAGCTTGAAGATAAGTTTTGTACTCTATTAATTTCTCAGTCCCTCTAGTCGGGTGGGCGCCGGCCGGTCTTTCGACCAGATCCCCCTAAAAACCGTACGTGTGGGTCTCCCCGCATGCGGCTCACGCCATTCGAGGTGGCCCAGCCCAGCATTCATTCTAAAATCCTGTAGTGAAATTGAGACTGCTCGACTTCGGAAGCAAATTCGCGTGTAGGCAGCGCTGTCTGTCGTACCGTTGACTCTATCCATTCATTGAATTTGCTTGATTCCATTTTTTATATAGGCTCGCTCCCTCTTTTTCCAAGAATTCATGCACTTCCCTTTACTCCATAGGGCCTTCTTTAATAGGTTCATAGTCCAAAGCCTTCCATTTCCGTCAAATGACCCGGCCTCCCCTGGCTCTTCCACCGTCCGGGCTCCCTTTCCTCCCTATGCTCCTCCGGCGCAGGCCTACCACGCTTCGCGCCTGCGGCGTTTTCGCCAGACGGTCTTTGCCAGTAGTGCCATCCTCCCCGCTGGCTATATGGGCGGGTTGTCCCTCGCTGCTGCGTTCTGTTAGGCTATGGATTACAGGAACAAATGTAGTTGAATGGAACAGCATGCGGGTTACACGTTCCACTGTGCCGAGATGTGAGGTGCAGGTGGTGATGATCACCCCGGGGTATGCGCTAGCGCCCTTGACAGGCACTCCAGAACCCGCCAACGCTCGTGAAAAAACCCGGGTTGGTCGGTCCTCCATTCATCCGACCGGAGGTGTGGATAACGAGGCCACCTTCACAACCTTCTCCCTTCTGTGCTTGGACACGGTACGAAGAGATGGCTCGATGATCCGTGACAGACTCCAGCTAAATTCTGGCGCACAGGTGGAAGCCCAAGCATCCGGTGTCAACGGTTCTGCCACTCCTGAATCAGACGATGTCTCCTAAGCCTTTCAGTCCATTACCGTTGAACAAGAGTGAGCAGAGATGACGGTCTCACTGGTTTTTCATTTCCTTCCCTAGTCCTGTAAGAAATGTCGCTGGTATTGTATTGAAATCCTTCATTTAAGTTAAGGAAGACTGATATAGAGGCTTTTCCCGCTATAAGAAATAGCTGGAGTACGAAGTGGATATCTTTTGACTCAAAAGGGGTTGCAACCTATGAATGTGCAGCCTAGTCTAGAACAGTAAGAGCTCCGTCTGTGGCATTTGCCCTGAGAACAGTCTTCCTTCTGTCTTGAACCTTCCACCAGCATTGGATTAATTCTTTTCTTACCTTAGAGATTCCCAAGAGCTCTTCTTCGGCTAAGGAGAGCATATAATACCTTGGCTCTCTCCTTTCTTATAATCGATGTACATGAAAAAGAAATGAAATTGATAGATTCTGATTAAAAAATAATAGGCTCACAGCTGATACGAGCGCTTATTCACTCACCAACAAGAGCGTATTCAATAGCAGCAGCATTCGATGCCTACTCTTTATTATGTGATTTGCTTCCTCACTTTCCTTTGTAGCCTTTCTTTTTTTTCCTTCCCCAGCTTGAAGTTCAGTTACTTGCCTTAGGGCAATCGGAGTTCAGTGAGCTTGCTTGAAGCTCTGTCAAAGAAGCCCTTCTTATTAACTCAAATAATCCTCCCTAACAGCCTATTCGATAGCACTTCTGTGCCTCTTATTAGACTATTACCTCCTCGTGGCTATCTTACTCAAGGCATTGACGCAAAGAAAAGAGCCTACTCTTTCAAAGAGCTTCTTCTCGAACGGTTGATTCCGTGCCTGAATGCCCAGTTTCTTCTTTCAATCCTGTCTTCGATTCTTTACCTGTGTAAGCTAGCAGTCTCATTCTCTCGCACTAGCATTCGTCCTTCCTGCTAGTCATCAGTGAGCCTAAAGACATGGAATTCTGAATTAGTTTGATTTATTTGCCATTTAGTGTTCACAACTGGCGGATTTAAAAGTTGTTCGATAGTAACCTGGTCGGAAAGCGCCACGGTATAATACCATTTCTGGTATTTCAACCATTGGCGTACCCACGAACGGGACATGGAGTATTCAAGAAAATCCTTGACCTTCTCTTCTTCCCGAACTCTATACCACCGGAACAACAAAAGAAGAAAAGGATCTGAAAAAGGTCAATCTGATCCTTCTAGTAATCATCCACGATAGGTGGTCAAGTCGACCTACTAACCCGATGCATAATGACCTACTCATTGGACCTACCTATTCGCTATGGACGCTCCATGGTTTTCCTAGTGCACTATCGTCGAGAAAAAGCTCCCCTCTCCATAGTTCTATCCGCACTTTTCGCAGTTTATCAAAAAATTTAAGAATGAAAGGCCCGCCCCCTGACAGATGAAAAGCACTAGCCCGATTCTCCATCTCCGGGAGTCGATCCTGCTTCTATCGCCACCTCGCACCTATGGAGCAGGGGTCTCAGCATTGTAGAATGACTGCTTCCGATTGAATATGCTAGAAAATGCCCGCATCATCGGTGGGGCCAGTCGGTGAATAGCGAACGATAGGTAAGATACAGTGTCGGGAAGACTTTTTCCCTCCAGATCGAGATAGTTTGATTCACAAAAGGCAAACAGATGAAAATGTAGCAAATTATGTCCGTCCGTTCGAATAAGGTCTTCTACCCTTCCATTCCTACCAAGCCATCAATAACTGGCTGGAGAGGAGATACAAGTGAGTTGTCCGGCTATGGGGTACAAACAAAGATTGTTGAATGCGATGGTGGCCTTCCCCGCCATGAAATAAATGGAGCATAGGAGTAC
The DNA here is from genome assembly GCA_033807775.1 of Saussurea involucrata. Taxonomy (NCBI): domain Eukaryota; kingdom Viridiplantae; phylum Streptophyta; class Magnoliopsida; order Asterales; family Asteraceae; genus Saussurea; species Saussurea involucrata. The sequence goes on along the minus strand of CM066321.1, from coordinate 105,001,657 downwards.
CAGATACGAGATTCCATGTTCTGCTTGTGGGTTCCCCCGATTTGGCTTTTGATAATCGGTGAAATACCAAAATAGTAAAGGTAAACATACTAATTTGGAAACATTGGGCAATTTACTTTATACCTACTATTCCGTCGGTTCCAAGTCTGATTTTATTTGTTTTTTTAATGAGGATGAGGTTTTGAACAGAATACTTAAGGGCTGGAGTGAAGAACCACAAAAGCACCTGTATAAAAATGACCAAGAACTCTCATTTATTCAGACTTGGTATTGGGTTGGGCTTCTTTCTTCTATTGGCCTTTATGTCAAAATGGACACTTTTTATTTTATTTTTCTTTTCTAACGACACAACAAATCTTGTTGAATTGCAATCGTGTCAGAAATCATATCTTAACATGAGATAAGGTAAAACTTTTGAAATAATTAACTGATATGATCCCACAAAATTACCGTTAGACTTAACACCAATGATGATTTGTATTTGATGAGAACATTCAACACACAAATAAGACATTTGCTATCGTTATGAGTAGCTATTGAAATTGTAGAAATACTGAATAAATGAGAGTTTTGTTTCCTTATAAAATGGGACCCGCCACTTTCATTTGATTTTGCGTCATTGTCATTTTTGAGTAACGACGTTATATTTTTATGATAATGTGGATTGTTTTCTTATGAATATCAACTTTCTGCTTTACTTTTTAAGTTAGAACACTGTGGATGCCTTTATGTGTTGTTTTTCATTTGTTCGGTCTACTTGGGTACTTGCATTTCTTTTTCTTAGACAAAATAAAGTATAATTATATAAACCAAGCATTTGTCGTTTAAATTAATTAACATGAGATGAGAATAATTGGATTGACTAAAACTCACTATAATCAACATCAGAACTTTATATGAATTATTAAATTAAAGAAAACAACATATACAATATGATAGATAAAGATATATAGTTGTTTTAATACATAACTTAAAATGCTATATAAATACAATACTATTTTTTAATCTATTTTGACATATAAAATATTTAAAAATAACTTGTAGATTTTATTAAATATGACATACTTGATTCAATTAGTTTACAAAATAGATGACAAGCTTAAAATATATTTTAATAATGAAAAACAAGTAATAAGAATAATTAGGTGAATGATTGGAAGAAACACAAAGCAAATTGATGTGATGTGTGTGTTTGGAAGGAAATTGAAACAAATAGCCAAATCAAACTGGGATAGTGAGAAAATAGCCATTTTCTCTCCCACTTTATTAAAATAGTCATGGCTGAGCAACTGTGAAGCTGGCTCTTCACTTGCGGATGCGGACCTGATTAAAAAACGAATATTCTTCACGAAAATTAGCAAAAAATACATATATATGTATTATATATAATTGCTAACTTTGGACACATTTAACTTTGGACACATTTAAATACATATATATGTATTATATATAATTAACTCTTAGTGGGCTTGTGTTCTCCTATATTAGAGCTTCGAAACGATGCATAATGTGTCCAAAACGGAGTATGTGTGAATGAGATATCGATACTCAAATTTAAGTACTTGGATGAAATTAGCAAAAACCAAGTGGGTGTGGGAATGTATCCCACATAGGAAGAAAGAGTAAAACCTTAATGGTTTATAACCATGAAATTGTGAGGGGTTTACAAGCTCCTTTGAATTGAGGATTTCGTATGTAACGACATGGTTTCCCAAAACATACATAATATACATCAATTAACATATTATACATAACGTCGTTACATTCATAACCAAAAATACATAGAAATTCACATACGGTCCCATAGTCTCAAACTATACAATACAAAATATAAGCATTTCCTAATCTTCGTCAGCTATCAACCGCATCCTATACCTTATCCTTCCCTTTATACCTTCCTGAACCTGGAATACATATTTTTGAAAACAAAATGAGGGTTAGACCAAACGGTCTAGTGAGATAATCCCTGTCAGTTTAATAATTCTTTTTGTAAAAACACACATATATCACAAATACTTATACACCAAATAAGACTCGTGCATCGTGTACCACTCATCCTTCACATCCTTCACATGGCCAAATTAGTTGGTTGCAAGCCAACTAATCAATTACTCCACCGTACAACATTTACAGCCAACACCACTGTACGACAATTACAGCCAAAACACCGCCGTCATAATCCGGCTAACGTGCACTCGTGTAATGTAATTTTCATATAAATAAAATATATATCTCAATATATCATATTTTCATTTATAAAACGTCATCACTTTTCAACCACACATCCACTTTAATATAAACACATAATCACACCATCTATCACATATCCATCTCATATATATATCATATATATATGCATTCCAGTTTGAAAACGTTTTAAAGTAAAACTCACCTGATTGCTTTATTACAACTCTTCCAAGCCTTTTCCAAATATTCAGTCTTTCAATCCAAATCCACTGAGTCTGAAACAGATTAACTACAAATATCCTCTTACTAAATAAACACATAAGACATACTAGGCTAAGAACTCGAGATAACTTAAATCCTCCAAAAGTGACCAAACAGCTCAAGTTTCCGGACAACACACGAAAACAATCTGGACATCAGATCTTTCCGGACAACAAGACCAATCCGGACAACCTAACTTTCCGGACAACATAAGGAATCCGGACACCAAAGTAATCCGGATGCCACCCGGTATCTAATTCATCCGGAAACCATCAAACGAATCGTCCGGACACTATCAAAAGGAACTACCGGACACCACTAAAGAATCTACCGGACACATTCATCTGGTGTCCGGAAACCTCTGTCGGTTTGCTTACTTTTAACCCAGAATTGACTGAAATTAACCTAAATCATGAAATCGACTATTCTACTCCGATAGGAACCATCTATTATCAATTACACACATAAATTGTAAAGGAACATACCTTAATATCTCTTCAAAGCACACCAAATGATGTCTTAACCACTACACTCTTTCTTTTCTTCTTCTTAGCTCCAAGAACACACACACATACACTTAAACTGATATTTTCTGATTGTGATAATATCTGGACTTCTAAAGGGCTAATATCAAACCCAAATTACATTTTAGACCTTAGCCTATTCAACAATGACCCAAACACCCTTAACTTATAATTTAACCCAATCTTACCCTAAAATCCAACTTTAAAGTTAACTTTATTTAACGGAAAGGGATTTTAACTAACGAACTTACCCGGGGTATTACATTATCTCCCCCTTAAAAGAATTCCGTCCCGGAATTCGGTTAAGCGAAAAGGTATGAATACTTATCACTATCACTTCTAACTCAATTCAAAGCCATAGAAACTAACTGAATAGACACCCCACACCCACCTATATCTCTAACACAGATAAACAACAAAAGCACGGAAATACCAATAACCATTTTGCACCGAAGTCAGATAACACCTTAGCACGTATAGAGTTTATTAGAATGTACCTGTAACCTCATCCGGAATTTCCTCCTCTTCTTGTGTTGTCATTTGGAAGACACGACCTTTTGCTTTCGGTACCTCAGACCCTTGTACCTCTCCCGACCTAACACCCGTTGGTCTCACCGTCATACTACCCTGCTGTACTTTTCATCGTGGACAGTCTGACTGAATATGATCAGGGGAATTGCAAACGAAACAGAATCGAGTTACGTGACAGTCTTTAACAATGTGACCAGTCTTCCCACACTTGTAACATCTTCGGGAATCCACATAACAGTTTCCTTGATGAACACGGTTGCATTTTGGACATGGTCTTTCAGCTGGTCTGAAAGGTGATTGACTATCAAACCTCGGGGATTCGTATTCCTCCAAATCGTACGTCATTTCTTCCAATTTTCTTTTTCCAGTACTCTTATCACCAACGTCTCTCCTATTATCCCGTTCCACATTTTTCGCGGCATCTACTGCGGCTGAGAAGGTATCGGGTCCTTTTGCAATCACTAGCTTTCTAATTTCTGAATTTAACCCGAAAATAATCCTTTCCATCTTCAGAGCCTCTGTGGCAACATAGTACTCCGCGAAGCGAGACTTCTCCAGAAAACGAGCAGTGTAATCCCTAACCGATAAACTTCTCTGATGTAGGTTCTTGAATTCCTCTTCCAGTTGTCTAACTGTTGCTTGAGGACAAAACTGTCCTTTGAAAGCTGTTATGAATTCGTCCCAAGTAAAAGTCGAGTACACATCAGATCCTCTAGAGGTAATAAGAGCCTCCCACCAAAATAAAGCATCTGCCTTCAACATTGCGGTTCCGTATAGTACTTTATCTTCTTCTGCACACTTGCTGGTCCTGAAGACAGCTTCTATCTCTTTCAGCCACCTCATGGCCTTCACTGGATCTCTTTCTCCTGAATATGTCGGGGGTTTGCAATTTAGAAACATTTTATAGTCTGTCAGGATCGATTCTTAACAAGAATTAAACTTCTTAGAAACAGAATTTAGAGAATCTTGCGGAATAGAACTCTAAATCAATTAAAGAACAATCAATAGAAATTCAATAAACTGTATATATATCAAACAGTTATTACTCACAAGTTTTACACCAAACCTCAATCTTGTTGAACAGGCTCAACAAGACGATTTCTACTTCTCTAGAAATAGGATCTATGATCTTGAGGTTAATTCACTCTTGAATGAATATCGAATTCTGTATACTATCTATCTTCTATTTTCGTCTATTTTCTTTTCTCTGGTTTTTTCTAATAGCTATCTATCAATACTATTTATACAAAAGTAATTACAAGATAACTATCAAAAGTAAATTGATCTTCTGAATCTTCGTTAAACATATCTTGATCAATTCCTTATTTGTCTCCAAAAGCATCGCATCCCAAACTTATCAACTCAGCAGTATTAATGATGATTTGGCTCAGCAGCATTAACAACCTTCAGCAGTATTAACCTTCATCGTCTTCAAGCAGTAGTAACTCAGCTCAGCAGTACTAACCATGTCTAGCAGTAGTAATTTGGTCTAGCAGCACTAACTTCGTCTAGCAGTAGTAATTTGGTCTAGCAGCACTAACTTCATCTAGCAGTACTAACTTCGTCTAGCAGCAGTAACCTTGCCCAGCAGTAGTAACGAAGAACTGGCAGTAGTAATGTAGACTTAGCAGTACTAACCATACTTAGCATATCTTCAGTTCCCAACATAGTCACACTTCCTTGGCACCGATATGACAGTAGGTGTAATGGGCATTTCGTCTTCCAGACTAGGATCTGGTATTCCAGTTTCTGTGTGACGAGTTCTATCGAACATAGCTTGTATATTGGCTTGAATTCTTCCCATTTCCGCCGTCAAATCAGGAAAAGAAGTCAAGTTCTCTTGAGTCTGATATACTCCTTTCAAAACTTAGTCATCATGTACACACAGATTAGGACTTAGACCTAGACTCTGATTTGCAATCCTCCTTACCAAGAATCTTCCCATAGCAGAGTCTTTGTTGCAGACCAACTTTACATGTAGCATCCCTTTCAGTCTTTTCATGCTGTGATTATATATTTGATCCACCAGATAATACTCCTGATATGTGTTGTCAATTGATATGACATACACTCCACAATTTTCATAGAGCATCCAGTTGGTTACTGCTTGAAAAGGTCTTGCTGTTATGTGCTGAACTACTTCTGGTCTGAACATTAGGCATAGGTATTCTAACACCATCTTTGTAATAGACATACCTCTTTCTGTCAACATGTTGCCATAGATCTGCATGCCTACTTTGAACATCTCTTCCAGGTCAGATCTTGAGCATCTTCTTATGGCTTGTCCCCATGTTCTGTAGACTTCAAACTGCCCATCAGCTCTCTTGAGTCTGATATACTCCTTTCTCTCATCTATCAATGTATCCCAGTGACTGATTTCAGGAGGCTTTGAGTCTAATGGAGTCACTTTTATTGGTTCAGTATCAACCATAGTGATGTACAAGTCACACTGTTCATTGCTAAGTGATTGTGCCTTACTGGATTGACCTGTCTTGCTATCTCCTTGCCCTTCATCCTTGGCAACTTCTTCCTTTTCTCTTTCTTCTACCACTGGCTTCTCAACAGGTTCTATCTTTTGCTTCTTTACACACTTCTTTTTAGTGGCCACAGACTTTGTTCTCTTTCTGCTGAGAACCATCTTTGCATCCTTAGGTTCTTCCTGTTTCTTGGCAGTTGGAGGTGTATCATGTTTGGCTTTGATTAAAGCCTCTGCAACCTCCACTTCTTCTACTGTAAGCTTCTCTATTACTGTTTCTGCTTTCTTTGTAGATTGAGCAGCATTAACTGTTTCTGCTGCTTGCTTAGAGTCAGCAGCATTAACAGTTTCTGCTGCTACTTCAGTTTCAGGTTCTTTCTCTGTTAGGTCTTCAGCAGCATTAACTGTTTCTGCTGCTTGTTCAAATTCAGCAGCATTAACAGTTTCTGCTGCTGTGGTTTCTGCTGCTTTTGAAGTTTCTGCTTCTTTAATCATCTCCTCCACCTTTTCTGTCTCCCCCTTATTCTGTGCACTGGACTCCCCCTTAAACTGTGCATGATCCATTTCCATCTCAGTCTCTATGTGAACAGACTCCCCCTCAATTTGTGGACCCTTCATTTTCAGTTCTGCTTCTGACTCTGACTCCCCCTTTTTGGGAGCATCATCAGTTGAAGTTCTTCTTCTCAGCACAAATTGGGCCTTTTTCTTTTTGTGCAGCAACTTGGTGACCATCTTTTTGAGCTTCTCAATTTGAGACTGTTGGTAGGTGACCACAGTCTTCAGTTGCTCAATCTCTTTCTTTTGTGCCATAACATCCAAGTTGATATTCCCTATGGTTTCCATCAATTCCTCATAGTTATATCTATCCTCACCTTGTTTAGAAGTGTTTACCTTCTTTAAAGGATCACTGGAAGTTTCAGCAGAAGCCTTCTGCCTAGCAGAAGCACTACCTGCCCCCTTGGTTTCTTGGCACCTGGGTCCTCCTAATGATTTCTCATTTAGAGTTGCCATGGGGAAGGTCTTATTTATGTTACCACTGTCCTTCTCTGTGCTAGCAGAAGTAGTGGTAGCCTTAGCACCCATATGGTCATCCTTCTCCTTAGAGACCACCTTCTTGGGGTTGGGAGACACCCCTGTGGTTTCCCTGTTGATATTCTCAATTGGAGAATGCTCCAATTGAGGGCTTAAAGGCTTATGGCTCTGAGTAGGTACATCAAGGGAAGGAACCTTGTGCACCTTTCTTCTTTGAAACCTTTTGGTGATTGTGGGAGTGGGTTGTTCAAGAATGGACTGAGGGATGTCTTTTGAGATGGAAGGTTGGGATTGGTCATCAGTGGGTTGATCTAATGAGGGCCTTGGTCCTGATGCCATACCTTCAGAGGGGTGGGACACAACCATCATTGTAGAGAACAATGGTGTGTCAACTCCTTCCGAGTCCCTAGGAAGTCTTTTCATATTTGAAAAAACCTTCCCTTTAGGGGATTTGGGTACATATACCTCAGTAAACTGAGGTAAGTCCATCAATTCCTTGTTAAGAACTTCTTGCACAAACCTTGGATACATGAAAAAGGTCTTTTTGGATTCCAAGTTTGATACAAGATCATTAAAGATCATTGCTGAAAAATTGTACTTTCTGGCAGTGGATAAGCAGACCAAGGCATATGCAATGGGACTGCTGAACTCACTCCATCCAGTAGTTTTCTTGGAAATACAGTGCATCAGGGTATGAACAAGAAATCTCCATTGGTTGAAAAATTTTGACTTGTAGAATTTAAAAACACCAATGGGACCTTCATACCCCATTCTTTGTAAAGTAGAAAAGAGTTCTTCATTAGGAATAGAAGATATACCTGAAGCATCATTCAACTGAAGAGAGATGCGAATAACCTCTTCAGTGACTTTCAAGGGTTTATCACAGACCCTTGTTCGAATGGTTTTCTGCCCTTCTTCGACACTAACAGTGGCATTCTCCCAAAATTGTGTCTGATGTTCGATATAGATTGTTGGGCTCACCGTTAGGGCATAGGAGATGTGCGAGGATTTGAGAAAATCGACTATATCGTGGAATCCCGCAGCTTGTTTCGGCTTCTGTAGCATGGCTATTTCATTGTGCTCATCCACAAACTCCATGATTCCTGAGGATTCTTAAAAGAAAAACACAGAGATTCTGGGAGACTAGGTTAGAACGAGAGAGAAGAAGTAAATGCGAAGAGTCGTTATGAACTTGGGCGGGCAAACAGGGGTATTTATATGCCCTAGATTATCAAAAGCAGTATTAACGACATAAGCAGTATTAACTACCTAGCAGTATTAACTACCTAGCAGTATTAACTACCTAGCAGTATTAACTACCTAGCAGTATTAACTACCAAGCAGTATTAACTACCTAGCAGTATTAACTACCTAGCAGTATTAACTACCGAGCAGTATTAACTACCTAGCAGTATTAACTACCAAGCAGTATTAACTGCACTAGCAGTATTAACTACTGAGCAGTATTAACTACTGAGCAGTATTAACTACCAAGCAATATTAACTACCAAGCAGTATTAACTACCTAGCAGTATTAACTGCACTAGCAGTATTAACTACTGAGCAGTATTAACTACCAAGCAGTATTAACTACCAAGCAGTATTAACTACCTAGCAGTATTAACTACCTAGCAGTATTAACTACCTAGCAGTATTAACTGCACTAGCAGTATTAACTGCACTAGCAGTATTAACTGCACTAGCAGTATTAACTACTGAGCAGTATTAACTACTAGAACAGTATTAACTACTGAGCAGTATTAACTACACTAGCAGTATTAACTACTGAGCAGTATTAACTACTGAGCAGTATTAACTGCAAAGCAGTATTAACTACACAAGCAGTATTAACTACTGAGCAGTATTAACTACTGAGCAGTATTAACTACTAGAACACAGGCAGTAGTAACTCTGCACTGTGCATCACTTGTCAAATCCTCAAATGTCAACTTACACATCACTTTTACCACTTCTCTTATCTTCTGCAGGATTATTTTCAAAAGTAGCATGTCCTCCATCAATTCATTGGAAATATTGAAGGCAGGCCATGTTACCTGTCATGTGCCTAGAGCAACCACTGTCAACATGCCAAATGCTTCTTCCCTTAAGCTGTTGGCTGCCCTGCACATCTGAGAAATCAATTAGTTTTTGTTGGGGACCCAAGCCATAGTGGTCTTGGGTCTCCCTTGATCATCAAAATACTTACATTCTGTTTTGATGAGCTTGTCAAAGTGAGGAACATCAGTGCTTGAGTACTTTGTTTTGATGATAGGTCTAGAAGCAGTACTAACTGATGTAGAAGTGCTAACTTTGGCAGCACTAACATTGCTTCCAGAAGTACTCGCCTTCTCAGCAGTATTAACTAACTTAGCAGTACTAACACTAGAAGCAGTATTAATTGTTGAAGAAGTACTAACTGTGTTAGCAGTACTAACACTGCTAGTGACAGTATTGCTTCCTGCAGTACTAACATTGTTAGCAGTACTAACTGAGTTGGCAGTATTATCATTGGTACCTTTAGGCATCCATACTCTAACACTTTCTGTTTCTGCCTTTTTCATGTGGCTTATGGTTTTAACTTGTTTCTTTGCCACAACTTTCCTCACAGACTTTTTATATCCCCCACTCTTTCTGTAACCAGCAGGTTTTTGAAAATATCTTTGAGCATTAAACCTTTGGTTAACTGGATTGAAATAACAGTGTTTGGCTAAGTGATTTAGCTTACCACAGATGAAGCAAGGTTTTGGCCTGTTGATTCTGTTCAGGTCAACTCCTTGTCTCATAGCCCACTGGTTATTCCAGTTCCTTTGATTTCCCCTCTGATTATCATGTTTTTGGGGCTTGAGCTCTTGAGATTTCTTACAAGAACAATGTTTACAGGTATTGGGAGCCACAACTGTGGTCTGTTTGTAATGGACTCCCTTTTTCTCTTCATTCCTTTTGATCTTAGTGTTCTTGACACATGGACTCTCACATTCCTCATCAGAGTCTACTTTGTCAGTCTTATCCTTAACAACTATTTCTTTTTCACAAGGATCTATATTAATCTTTAATGCAGGTTCCTTTCTATCCTTGGTCTCTAACAAATCAGACTTGGGAGGTATGTAGTTGTTATTGTAGGGTGGAGGTGTGGCATTGTACCCTATCCCTACTTTCATCTTGTCATGGATTTGAGCCTTAATGATGGTATCCATGGTTTTAGAAGCACAGGTAAACTTTTCAACATCAAGTTTAACCTTCTCAAGCTCTTCTTTTAATTTCTCATTCTCCTCCCCAGACACTTTCAGCTTAATCTCATACTCATTCTTCTCCCACTTCCAATAGTTAGTATCATAGTGGTGTTGAAGTTCATTAGCTTGAAAAGCTCTAATCTATTCCTCAAACCTTTCTACAATCCTAACATAATCTTTCACATCTTTCTCTAGCCTCTTGAGGTCATCACACATACCCTGATTGTGATCCCTATATTTTTTAACAGCATCAATGCAAGCTTGAGAACAGAGTTTAGATTGTACCTCAGTGGGAATATCAGATACTTCTGCCATAAGAGCTTGATTCTGACAGGCTTCCTCAGCTTGATCACTCCAATCAAATCCCATTCCTTGTTGAGAAACATGGGCTTGAGAGGAGCTTCTGTTTTGGTTTCCATTTGGAGCCTGTTGATGTGTTCCTCCATAACACTCAACCTTGGATTGGTCAAAGCCTTCACCATCTTCTCCAATCTTTCCTTCATTACATGGGCCATTTTCTATGATGTCCCATATTGCATAATTAGTAAGAAGAATGTACTGCTTGATTCTCAGTTTCCACATGTCCAATTTATTGGGTTTGAGCATGGGAACTTTTGAAACAGGAGTACTGTGAGTATCCATTGAATTGTCCATAGCTTCTAAGATACCAACGCTCTGATACCACTTGTCAGGATCGATTCTTAACAAGAATTAAACTTCTTAGAAACAGAATTTAGAGAATCTTGCGGAATAGAACTCTAAATCAATTAAAGAACAATCAATAGAAATTCAATAAACTGTATATATATCAAACAGTTATTACTCACAAGTTTTACACCAAACCTCAATCTTGTTGAACAGGCTCAACAAGACGATTTCTACTTCTCTAGAAATAGGATCTATGATCTTGAGGTTAATTCACTCTTGAATGAATATCGAATTCTGTATACTATCTATCTTCTATTTTCGTCTATTTTCTTTTCTCTGGTTTTTTCTAATAGCTATCTATCAATACTATTTATACAAAAGTAATTACAAGATAACTATCAAAAGTAAATTGATCTTCTGAATCTTCGTTAAACATATCTTGATCAATTCCTTATTTGTCTCCAAAAGCATCGCATCCCAAACTTATCAACTCAGCAGTATTAATGATGATTTGGCTCAGCAGCATTAACAACCTTCAGCAGTATTAACCTTCATCGTCTTCAAGCAGTAGTAACTCAGCTCAGCAGTACTAACCATGTCTAGCAGTAGTAATTTGGTCTAGCAGCACTAACTTCGTCTAGCAGTAGTAATTTGGTCTAGCAGCACTAACTTCATCTAGCAGTACTAACTTCGTCTAGCAGCAGTAACCTTGCCCAGCAGTAGTAACGAAGAACTGGCAGTAGTAATGTAGACTTAGCAGTACTAACCATACTTAGCATATCTTCAGTTCCCAACATAGTCACACTTCCTTGGCACCGATATGACAGTAGGTGTAATGGGCATTTCGTCTTCCAGACTAGGATCTGGTATTCCAGTTTCTGTGTGACGAGTTCTATCGAACATAGCTTGTATATTGGCTTGAATTCTTCCCATTTCCGCCGTCAAATCATTTCGTGTAACTAATTCGGTACCTCGCCCCTGAACTCTGCCTCCAGTTCTGCCCCTACCTCTTTCTCCCCCTCTTCCCCTTGTTCCGACTGTGGGTTTCGTTCTGTTAGGATTTCCTCCTCCTTCTCTATTCGTATTTCGAGTACCGCTTGTCATTCTGTTGATTCAGACAAGATTAATATACACGTAAGCACATACCCCATATAACAAGGTATTCCAGTTCAAACATGTACCTGTAAGATCATAATTACACTGGCCAGGTGTAATCTGAAATTACCTTACATGATGTTCCTTCTACCTTTTATACTTAATCATCCCAAGGTTCTACAATAATTGGGACATCCTACTTCACATGCAGTTTTAGTCTAGGTACAGATACGAATACCTAAATCCCTTAAACTAGGGCTCTGATACCATCTGTAACGACCCGGTTTCCCAAAACATACATAATATACATCAATTAACATATTATACATAACGTCGTTACATTCATAACCAAAAATACATAGAAATTCACATACGGTCCCATAGTCTCAAACTATACAATACAAAATATAAGCATTTCCTAATCTTCGTTAGCTATCAACCGCATCCTACACCTTATCCTTCCCTTTATACCTTCCTGAACCTGGAATACATATTTTTGAAAACAAAATGAGGGTTAGACCAAACGGTCTAGTGAGATAATCCCTGTCAGTTTAATAATCCTTTTTGTAGAAACACACATATATCACAAATACTTATACACCAAATAAGACTCGTGCATCGTGTACCACTCATCCTTCACATCCTTCACATGGCCAAATTAGTTGGTTGCAAGCCAACTAATCAATTACTCCACCGTACGACATTTACAGCCAACACCACTGTACGACAATTACAGCCAAAACACCGCCGTCATAATCCGGCTAACGTGCACTCGTGTAATGTAATTTTCATATAAATAAAATATATATCTCAATATATCATATTTTCATTTATAAAACGTCACCACTTTTCAACCACACATCCACTTTAATATAAACACATAATCACACCATCTATCACATATCCATCTCATATATATATCATATATATATGCATTCTAGTTTGAAAACGTTTTAAAGTAAAACTCACCTGATTGCTTTATTACAACTCTTCCAAGCCTTTTCCAAAGATTCAGTCTTTCAATCCAAATCCACTGAGTCTGAAACAGATTAAATACAAATATCCCCTTACTAAATAAACACATAAGACATACTAGGCTAAGAACTCGAGATAACTTAAATCCTCCAAAAGTGACCAAACAGCTCAAGTTTCCGGACAACACACAAAAACAATCCGGACAGCAGATCTTTCCGGACAACAAGACCAATCCGGACAACCCAACTTTCCGGACAACATAAGGAATCCGGACACCAAAGTAATCCGGATGCCACCCGGTATCTAATTCATCCGGAAACCATCAAACGAATCATCCGGACACTATCAAAAGGAACTACCGGACACCACTAAAGAATCTACCGGACACATTCATCTGGTGTCCGGAAACCTCTGTCGGTTTGCTTACTTTTAACCCAGAATTGACTGAAATTAACCTAAATCATGAAATCGACTATTCTACTCCGATAGGAACCATCTATTATCAATTACACACATAAATTGTAAAGGAACATACCTTAATATCTCTTCAAAGCACACCAAATGATGTCTTAACCACAAGACTCTTTCTTTTCTTCTTCTTAGCTCCAAGAACACACACACATACACTTAAACTGATATTTTCTGATTTTGATAATATCTGGACTTCTAAAGGGCTAATATCAAACCCAAATTACATTTTAGACCTTAGCCTATTCAACAATTACCCAAACACCCTTAACTTATAATTTAACCCAATCTTACCCTAAAATCCAACTTTAAAGTTAACTTTATTTAACGGAAAGGGATTTTAACTAACGAACTTACCCGGGGTATTACATCGTAAGCTAAAATCGCCGAACTTGTGTGTGGGCGCGACCTGCGGACACGAATGCAGCTCTGAAATCTCGAGCTCGTGCAGCTTGGTTTTCGTTTTGACCCAGTTTTAATTTTTTGCTAATTTTCGTGAAGAATATTCGTTTTTTAATCAGGTCCGCATCCGCAAGTGCGGAGCCAGCTTCGCAATTGCTCAGCCATGGCTATTTTGGTAAAGTGGGAAAGAGTTTGGCTATTTTCACAATTCTTGTTTTGGATTTGGCTATTTGTGTCAATTTCCCGATGTTTTGGTGGCGAGGGAGGAAGCACGTCCCTCACGGTCAAACTGTGGTCCACACTATTCTCTCAAACCTGTGTTTAATTCAAAAAACTAAGGGTGCGTTTGGTTCGACGGATTCCGACGGAATTAGAATGGTCAATTCCATTGATCAAATTCCTTTGTGCTGTTTGGTTTGCAATGGAATGGAATTGAATTCCATGAATTCCATTAAATAAGGAATTCACCATTCTTTTACAAAATGGATGGAATTGAATTCCATTCCATCCAAATTTGCCTAAATGACAAAAATACTCTCATTTAATTTAATACTTTAGTTTTTTATTTTTATTTTTATTTTAATTTAATTTTAATTTTAATTTTTATTTTAATTTTTTTATTAATATAATTTAATACATTTAGTTTTTATTTTTATTTTATATTTTATTTTTGGGTTATGTATTTTATATTTTTTACACATTAAAGTATTTAATAATTATTTTATAAAAAAGGCTATTTTGGTCATTTGCCGAAAATTCATTCCAATTCCAAAGCTACATTCTGTGAACCAAACAGACAGATTCCAAATCATTTGACAGATTACATTCCAATTCTGTCAACCAAACAGGTGGTCAAACCTGACAACATTTCATTCCAATTCCTTTGACAGATTCCATTTCTTCAGAAATCATTCTGCGAACCAAACGCACCCTAATTTCATTGTCAATTCTAGAACAAAAGAAAGGAACACATACATCATTTAATTGAAAATCTAAGGGGCCGTTTACCTAATCACTTACCCAGGTAAGTGTTTACCGGTAAAATTCAACACTATCGCTTACTTTCCGGGTAAGATTTTAGTCCACCAAAATGACATCGTATGCAACAATTTAGCCGGTAAGCGCTAACCGTGGTAAGAGTCGTCGCACTCACTTACCGGGTAAGACTCTCGGTCCTTACTTCCGCTCTTACCAGGTAAGATTTTTGATCTTTGTCATATTCATCCGCTAAGCTAATGTGATTTGGTAAGTACTTACCCGCCGGGTAAGTACTTACCCGCCGGGTAAGCGTTTTGTAAACGACCCCTAAGTTTCATTATAAATCATCCAACGGATGAAAGTGTATCATATGTTTCAGACATTAATAATTATTTATCATTAATGTTGTATGATTCATTATGAATGTTCATATTTATAATCAATGTAAACAACTAAAGACACATGTCGAACTTTTGTTAGAAATGTTATTTATTCCTTACCTTCAATGGAAGGGGTATAAAAAAAAATTCACCCTTTTCTTATCCCTTGGTTGACATTAAAAAAAAATTGTGATCCAGCTTGAGTTATTGTTGTAATAAAAGCCTTTTTATAACTTATGAAGAGTTTTTTTGTTATTCTAAAATAAAAATTGTTCCTATCCTAATTATTAAGTCAAATATTAATTTAATAATTTTATATTCTTTTCACTTGTACATTCATATTAAATTGGAAAAAAATTGAAATTATGTACACCATTACTCTAATAAAATTTTATGAAAATTATTACACCATCCATTACAATACACTTTCTAAACACATTCTCTAAATTATCACTTCAGCTTTGAAAATTATCTAGAAATTATTCTCTACTATAATGATTTCTAACAATTTTATAAAGCGACACATTATAATAAAAAAAAATATTTTAATCAAATAATAACAAAACTATAACTATATATATTTTATTTTAATTTAATACCAAATAATTTATTAATTAAATAATTACAGTATAATAAAATAAATAGTATAAAGTAAAAATATTACATTAATCATCTTTGTCAAATCTATTCAATAAAATCTGATTCTAAATATAGTCCAAAAATCAAAAAGGAAATGTGACATAAAACAATTTTTATTAAGAAACTATACTCTACAATTTTTTATATTATTCACAAGCTTATATAAACAAAAATTACTAATATAACATTAACAATTAATAAAAAGTATTTTTTTATTAAAAAATTATACTCATAATTAACATAATATCTAAATTAAAAATTGTGGATGGCAAATAAGAAAAGAGAAATTAATTAAAATGCCCCAAGTTCATTTTTCAATTACATAAATACCTCATCTCTCTCATAGTTTGCAAAAATGCTCCAAGAACCCACGATTTGACCCTTGATCGTGGATTAAAATGGTGTCCTTGATTTTGTGGTTTGTGGTTGAGTGTGGGAGTCCACGATTTTTCAAACATATCGCGGACACAAACCTTCAATTTTAACCCGCGATTTAACCCTTGATCGTGGATTAAAATGGTGTCCTTGATTTTGTGGTTTGTGGTTGAGTGTGGGAGTCCACGATTTTTCAAACATATCGCGAACACAAACCTTCAATTTTAATCCCGACCCTAAACAATTCTATACCCCCATATAGAGGTGGTCGGGCTTAGCATAAATACCCGGGCTCGCTTAGGCTTTTTATAAGCCCAGGCTTTCGGGTCGGGTCCTAAACCGGGCCTTCAAAAAAATTAAAAAAAATTATAAATGTTATTCTAATTATCTAATACACTTAAAAATGTGTAAAAATACGTTTTATAATAATTTGTTCGTTTGATTCATCACTGCCGACCATTTTGAGCGAAAGATGGAAGAATTGAGAGATTGAGAAGTTGCGAAAAACGAACACGAGGTAGCGAGAAATCGAGAATTGTGTTTTTTGCGTTTTGTAATTTGGTATGTAACCCCATACACCAACTTTCCTATTTATAGTGTTGATGAACCATTAAAAACCAAAAAAAGGGGTCACAAATCATCAAAAACGGTCATATGGTCGTTATATAACGGTCGGATTTTCAAATTCAAAACGGGTCGGGCCGGACCGGGCTTGGGTCCGGGCCGCAATCGGGCTTCGGGTCGGGCCGGGCCGGCGAAACTTCCAAATACTAGACCCAATTGGGCCCGACAGGCCGGGCCGAGCCAGGCTTTATGTGGGCTAGGATTCGGGCTTCTAGCGGGCCGGGCCAGACCCGGGCCTATTTGGCCATCTCTACCCCCATACGAGCTACTCACTTACACATCACACTAATTATAATTTCATTTCATAGCCCTATAATTATTTAATTAGTTTACTAAAATACCTTTTACTTTTCTAATTTTCATTTAACACCTTCATCATATTAACACATATAATCGTATATTATATTAAAATACGTTAAAAAATACGTTTTAATTTTAACAAGTTACACCATTATAATCGACTCTTCGATACCTTCGAAATGAGCCCAATATTGAATATTTTTTGATTTAATTATTTAATTATATATCATATATACTACATAAAAATATTTTTAATATTTACAATTCATGCCCTTATAGTTAATTATTTAATTTATGGAACATCTCTTACTTTTTCAAATTTTGTTTTACACTCTTATCACATTAACATAAATAATCATATATTAACTAAAATATGTTAAAAAAATACGTTATCGACTTCAAGATGCAAGTACATGGATTGTCTCATACAAAAGTAGATTAGATGTGAATGAAGAATATATAGAGCGTACTTGTACTCGTGAATATATTGATTTAAACGAATAATCAAAGTTGGAATTTGTTGGAATAAAAATATTCAATATTGGGCTCATTTCGAAGGTATCGACGAGACGATTATAATGGTGTAACTTGTTAAAATTAAAAAGTATTTTTAACGTATTTTAGTTAATATACCATTATATGTGTTAGGGAATTTAATTAAAATACCTTAACTTTGACTCTTTCTTACCAAAATACCCAAAATCTCGACAGGTTTACCAAAATACCCTAATTTTCCGCGGTGGGCCCCGCGATCGCGGGCCCACGCCCACGTGTCACCCACCTTTGGCCAAAAGTCCCACGGAGGCCCCTCAAGAATGCCCGCGGTACAAGTTTGGCCCCTCAAGATTGCCCGCGGTACACTTTTGGCCCCTGCCCCGCGAAAGGTACCCCGCGGTGGTCCCGCGGTAAGCCGAAATTACATATTTGGCCCCTCAAGTTTGGGTTATCATTTTATGTGGTTTTAAAAAAAAACATAAATGGTCCCTATAGTATTTAGGTTATCATTTTATGTGGTTTTTAATGTATTGTTTCATTTCCATTTTAATGTTTTTAATATAGAAATTCATTAAAGAAAATGTTTTCCCAACCGAAACGGATACAGTGCATGTAAACAAAGAAATCTATGACTGGAATGTGTCCTGGATTCCGGTGATGAAGTCAACCTTTTCCTTGATGACGTCCTCCATTCCCGTGTAGTCGTCTTCGATTTCTTGTAGTTCCTCTTCAGCTTCCTTAATCTGTCGTTGCACCTCCCGAACGTGAGCCCTATTCATGGCCAGTTCTCGTTTCTTCTCCGCTAGATACTCCATTTTCCCCTGCTGAATCCCCATGTTATGGTTCCACATACCTTTTACCTTTTCGATATCGGTGTTCGCCTTATCAATGGATTTTTGCACTAAGGGAGTAATTCATTGACTTTGTGGAAGACCCGTCGGTTGGGTACAATGATACATTGGTGGGCTGTTCCTGTCATTATCGAAGTGGTAATTCTCCCATGCCATCTCCCAGTCTTCTGCCTCCTCATCCGTGAATGGATAATCGGCCGCAATTCGCCCATGGTTTCTCCACTCCTCGTCTGTTTCCGGTACCTTCCAGGTACTCCGGCGAGCTCCATCGTTCAGTGGTTGGTAGGCTGCCGAACGTGAAGTTCCAGCCCCATTCGCCGACCTGTTCCCCCTTGATCTTGAACCTCCAGCCATAGTGTTAAAAAAAACGAGAGAATGTTTGTAAACGGTGTAAAAGAATGTATAAAAGATAGATAGCAAGTTGTGAATTACTACTTCATCATGCCATCTACTTATAGCCGTGAAAATGTATGTTCTTCATCAGGGATGTGGATATGGTAAAAATTTCGTCTGAATAGTTCACTGCAAGATTCGTTTGAAAAGAGCCTGTAAGATTCGACTGAAAAAGTAACTGCAATATTCGTCTGCAAAAGAGCCTGTAAGATTCGACTGAAAAAAATGCAACACTTCCAAGTTTAATAGGCAATTAATAATTGTCAAACATAGCTAATTAATGAGAATTTAGATCAGATTTATATGGTACTGTCAAATGCAAGTTTCTATAATATAGATATTGTTCTACATTACATAATACCAATTTTTGCATCATATGAATCACTTCCAGACAACAAGAACCAATACAGTACTAGTTACAATAAGACTTCCATTTAACAAAAACCCCTTCGCCGGTTCATTGAGTTCACTCAGTAGCATGAAACATGGATCATCTAGTTCCTTTGGGGTCAATATCTAATCTCCTTGACCACCTTTGGATGCGGTCACATTATTGAACTTTCTCACTGTTTGTTGTATATGACTGTAACAGGAATTCTGCTCTTGAATAAAGGTCTTTCATTAGGCTGAAAATTAGTCTTTAAGTAGTCTAAGGATTAATGCACATGTGAATCAAGAAATAAATGCTTGTTCATCCAATAATCTCTGTATTAGGATTACCGCAAGTTTCATAAACCTACTTACTAGGTGTTGGAAAATTTTAGTAAAAATATGGGTTTTACT
Source organism: Saussurea involucrata (assembly GCA_033807775.1). Lineage (NCBI taxonomy): Eukaryota > Viridiplantae > Streptophyta > Magnoliopsida > Asterales > Asteraceae > Saussurea > Saussurea involucrata. Next base: position 104,982,010 of record CM066321.1, on the reverse strand, counting down.
AAACTTTGGACACATTTAAATATATATATATATATATATATGTGTGTGTGTGTGTGTGTGTGTTATATATAACTAACTCTTAGTAGGTTTATGTTCTCCTATATGAGGGCTTCAAAACGATATATAATGCGTCCAAAACGGAGTATGTGTGAATGAGATATCGATACTCAAAGTTGAGTAATTGGATGAAATTAGCAAAAACCAAATGAGTGTGGGAATGTGTCCCACATAGGAAGAGAGAGTAAAGTGTTGTTGCATGTTTTTACTATTTTTGTCACACTTTTTAGGCTCAAAGTTAAATACTTTAACAAAATAATAAACAAAATTATAACTTCAATCACAATACTTTAACAAAATAAGTTAACACTAACAATAACAATTATTTAATGTTACATAAACAACCTAATGTTGTTGTGTTTGACAATGCGCATAAATGGACTCCGCCATATGTTGACGAAATTCCCTGGCCTCATCTTCGGTGCGGTCAGGGTGTAAGTCTACCACATCGTTATTAATCAACATGCTGGCATTACGGCATACCCAGACACCGCAATCCGCATTCATCCCTTTCTGCTGTGGCGCATTCTTGGCTAACCTGTGACGGAAGTTCCTTGACCATTCACGACGACGCACATCCCCGATCCGGCTAAAGAAGTCCGTCAGCACAGCTTTAAATCTGGCAAGCTGCTCATCCATAGCGTCTTTGAAGAGATTGGCAGCGTCGCTGTCATATATGGTCATCACTATAGTTGGAAGATCAAACACTCCGAGTAGCCAATGTTTAGGATGAAGGCATATAGGGATGTACACCTGAAATATTACAATATTAGACAACTTAGTTAGCAACCAAACAATTTAAATAAAATAAGAGTAAAACGATTTACATACAGTATAGAGTAACTCCCAATTCACCCCTTCCATGCCATTGCATGAGTTAGCCACAGAGGCGGGACCTTGATGTTCAAGCACCATGAACGCAAAGAAAGTAGTGTGCATCACGGTCCACCTCGTGTCTGGTCCACGGGATTTTTGGAGCAAGGCGACCCAACAATCCACGTGCTATACATAAAAATAGATGGTTAGACATGTAATATAAATATATTTGATTATATGACTATAGTTAAACTTCATTACTAACCACATCCTGTAAGTCAGACTCCAAAGGGCCAACTGCCAGCAATACTTTGAAAAACGAGGGGGTGATGTCTAGGTTGAGGAAAGGGATGAATACCAGGCTTGGGAGGTTACCAGTCTGGCACATGTTCAATATATCCTCGGCCGGAAGACGCTCCGGTGAAGCCATCTTTCCCTTTCCTGCTTTCTTTCCCCCCTTCTTTCCCGCTTTCTTTCCTACTTCCTTTCCTTTCTTTTCAGGCTGCGGTGTGGTCTTTTTTTGCCGTGTCCATGGGGAACCCCAATAGCGTGAACGTTTAGTCTCCCGAACCGGCCTAGACGGGTCTGCCACCTCCGCCTGTGGATCTACAACATCCATCGGGTCATCTTCCGGCTCCGAGAAGTGGTCCTCGACAATTTTCGGCTGACGGAAGTGTTGTCCCGACCCCATGGACTGAAAATTAAGTTATTAGAGGTTTTAAGTACAATTTCATCATGTTCACAATTAAACCAAAACTACCAAAATAACTTACAGTATGCGTGGAAGCTGGCGGTGTGACGTACAACGACCCCGACCTTTCCGACCTGTAATAGTTTGTGTCCGATAGGCCAAGGAGGTCCATGAATGATGATGTGGTGCCGAACGTCGAAATTGGGGTTGTGTACCCCCTGCACCCGACATCCCGACCTGCGTGACATTGATCATTATAATAGTTACAAACTTAGGAACTAACATATAACTATAATGGTTACTCAGTGTGACTTACACTCTCCGGGATTGAGGAACTGGATGTGGTGCCAAACGGAGGCATTTGGGATGTGTACCCCCCTGCACCCGACATCCCGACCTGCGTGACATTGTTCATTATAAGAGTTACAATTTTAGGAACTAACATATAACTATAATGGTTACTCAGTGTGACTTACATTCTCAGGGAATGACGGATAGGATGTGGTGCCAAACGTCGCCTGTGCCCCCTGTCCGAACGGAGCGGGGATCGGCGTCGTACTCGACAGCTAAAACAAATTTAGAACGTAATATTAATATACAAACTAAAAGATCGTGGCCGACAAATTAAGTTAAACACTAACATGAACAGCGCCAAACTGTCTGACGAATGCCTCCAGATGGTTTAAACGTGTGTCTTGGGGCCCGTGGACGTAGTCCCACAGATCCTCATGACTGCCCCGAACTGGCCCGTAGACGTGTGTCGGATCTTGATGGGAGTAGGAAGGGGCCGCCTCATATGGATCGAAAGGGGGCGGCTGATATCGATCGGAAGGCATGGAAGAATGGTCGGGCCTCGCGTCGTCTTCCTCATCTTCGTCAGATGTGGAAGGAGAGGGACGTCGAACCCTTGCCGCCTCTCTGTCAATAAAGGCACGTTGTTTCTGTACCAAGGCGTGTCCCTCTCGTAGGCAGTAGGCACAAGGTTATCGAAAGGCAACATCGACGGCTAAATATATGATAAAACACAAAAAATTTAATAAGCGGGACTAACGTATGCAACATTGTAAACATAGTAAAAGAACTTACATGTCTAGATTGACTGAAGAACTCAGTCCAAATCGCCCTATTTAGGGAAAGACCCTTGTCCCAACGGGTTCCCCTAAGTAATATGTCGCCGCGCTTGACGAAAAATTGGACGGCTGCGGGAAACATCTCCAAGATCCATATCTGGAATTACACAAGAAGAGCAAGTACGTAAAAAGGAAAGCCAAACAGTTTGTATGTATTATTATTTATGTTATACTACGTATCTAACCTTGAAGGCGTATGTAAAACCACAAAGATTCATCTTGGCACGTCGATCGGGGCGTCTGGCAATGGCTCGGTGCAAAACAGTGTAGCAATGTGTCCAGATGTGGCTACCCCACAGGTACCTGTTAAACACATCAAAGTCCTCGACAGCCCTAAGGACCGTCTCGGAAGCAGTCTGGCTCCACTCACGGCCCATGAAGCCCATATCCACGATCGCCACCAAGCATACTCGGACAGCATCGGCGTCGTTTAGGAACCTAAGGCTCTCTTTCATCGTCTCCACGACTGCCTTCAGCTTCAAACGAGATGCATGCACGCCCCAAACCCTACGAACGAAGGAGCAGTCTGCTAAGAGAGGAATGGGGGGAGCCTCTCCAAAAAGTAGTCCTGTAATTAGACAGAACTCACGACGCCCAAACCGCAATTGATGGCCGAAGAAATCAAAATGCATCTCCTCCGGCTCACCATTGGAGACCTCGACCTCCAACTGTAGAAACATGTGGACTAGCGTGGGGTCGCCACCAGAGTAACTCAGATCCATCCATGGACCGAAAGGTGTCCCTCTAAAGATGTCCTCAAGGGTAGCTGCGCGATCACCTAATCCCCTGAAGCGGTCTCTTAACTCCACCATGTAGCCAACTTTGCACTTTAACGTCAAGTCAATGTGAAATAAATCCCTCTACATAGTCATTCACGGATGTTATAGTTAGTGTTATATATAGATGTTTTTGCTTGTTTGGTTTATTGTGTTGATAATTATTCGTTTGTTTTAGTTTTAGAAAAGAAACCACTCAATCTATTGGACTTCCAGGTAGCAGGGGAATCACAAGGATTGCTGATAGGGTTATTTTTATAACCCTATTTATAGCCTTTTATTATAATTTTGAGCTCATTTTTATTCCCCATTGAGTCTTTTTAGTTAAGTTTAGTGTTAAAACTAGCGAATAAACACTTTGTACCTTAAAAAGTCAAAATAGCATGTTTTATATAATTTTAGCCTATTTACTCATTTAAAATATCTTAATTGTAGGATGTTGGAAAAATGCCGTTTTGAAGTCGATATATATATGGATTGCACGAGGAAAACGGACGACTTCATATTTTGGATACGACAGCGTTTTTGCAGCACTTGGGTCGGAAAAACACAGATCTCGCATACATCACTTGGGCCGAACTTTGGCTAGCTTATTTTGGGCTTGTGTCTAAAATAAACTATGGACTTCATTTTGTGTATTGGGCTGATTTTGGTTGGGCCGAAATTGGTTTTTGCTTGGGCCCCCATGGATGGCACTTGGCCCTTCAAATACTAGTATATATATGTATGTGTAGTAAGCTTGAAAACCATCAGTGTTAGCATTCCATACACCAGCTTTCTCATTTTGCAATAGTTGTAGTGTTGGCATCCAATTATTGGAGTAGAGAGAGAGAGTCGAGAGCTCCTCTCTTCATTTCCAGTTTCTCGGCTTCGGCCATTTTAGTTAGTGAACCAAACTCACACCTCAATTGGGTTGGTTCACATTTCACACCCAAGTAATCTCGGGTTTGAATTCTCGTTTAATTTTAAAGTGTGTTTCTATTATTTTCTTGTTTTCGCTAATTTTACGGTTATCGTTTAAATTTCATTATTTTTCTTCTCCTTACGTTTTTAGCTAAATTTCTCGTTTTTACGGCTTTAGAATTTCTCTCGCACTCATCGTTGTAGTTTACGTTTTTCAATTCTCGATAGTTTGAAATTTCGGTTTATGTTATTTTTGAAAACCACTTGTAAGTCTCTTTTATAATTCTAAATTACTACCATAATTCGGAAGTCTGAATTAATCTCTTCGGATCCCCAACTAGTTTGGTTCACGATTTGCAGTAACGAAGGAATTATAGAAGTTTCAAGTGTTAACGTGTTTCCGTGTTAAAAACCTTTTCAACATCTCGTTAGTTAATTTTAGATAATTAATCGACGTTATAATTTTAAGTTTAGTTTTGTGTTTGCTACATTTAAAACAAGACTTTCCATCTCGTTAGTTTATAATTAATTTTCTTCAAACGTAATTTCCAAGTTTCAAGTTTTGTGTAATGAATTGTCCATCTCCATTATTTATTTTCACAATCGTCGTTGTAGTTTTTAGTGCACGTAAAGCGATAATGGGCTAATTGCCTTAGCTTGGGGTATAAAGTGAAGTTGGGACCGGGCCCGATAAAAAGACGAAAAGGTGTATCGTACGGTATAATTGTCCGAATTATTTAAATCAAAGTTATATTTTTAGGATGATTATAATTAGTCATTTGACAACTGGTTAATTATATGAAGGACTGTTAAAGTCACATAAAATATCGACTCTGAGATAATAAGGAATACCGTCTCATCTTTAATCTATTTATCAGACTAAAGGACCCAATGAATCTTTATACCCTGTGCTTCCTCAGAATTAATTTCCCATTAGTTAACAACCAAACTTCCAACAAAAAGATTACTTTCGCATTCGCCATCTGAGACTTGTTTTTATTTATTGGACTTATAAAAGAAGAACTTTTCCCCGCTTCCCTGTGGGATCGATACTCGGTACTTTGTACCATTTATTACTTGTTAAAGGCGATAATAGACTAAGATGTATACTTGCGTCCTGGTTTATTTCTGACTGATATTGCTGATAATACTCTCTTTTTCAGGGTATAGCCTAGCATTCAACAAGTTTTTGGCGCCGTTGCCGGGGAAGCAAGCCAGAAGTTTTTCTTTTAGTAAAATTTATAAAAGCAAGTTTTTCTACCATCTTTTTAGAAAAGAAAAAAAATATATTATAGTGTATGCCAAGGTTGCCTCACGGTGAATTTTTCGAATTTGATCCTGACATCAAAAGAACGTTCAAACAACGAAGAAGAATCCAAAGAGCTAACACAGTCTTAAATTCTCTCGAAATGTCTGAACGTTATTCTTCTTCATCAGATGATGAGGAGGAAGCTCCCCAGTTTGGTCCTGATGGGCGTCCTATTAATAATGAGGAAATTCCAATAAATCGGCCAGTAAATAATATTGATGATGAGGAACAAATCATTTTCCGGTTAGCAAATTCTAAAGATGGCGGAATTATGTCTTACGATGTTCCTGTTCTAACCCAATTACATTCAGGAATTTTAAAACCAACTTTGCAAGCCCGCCACTTTGAATTAAAACCGATTATGTTTCATATGTTACAAACCAACGGCCAGTACGCTGGTTTGGCATCTGAAGATCCTCATTCTCACTTGCGGTCCTTCATGGAAATTACAGATTCGTTCAAGCTTCCAGGTGTAGAAGACGATGCACTGAAATTAAAACTTTTTCCATATTCTTTGAGAGACAGTGCATGGTCTTGGTACAACTCTATGAAGCCCGATTCTATAGTTACATGGACCAGATGGCTAAGAAATTTTTAAAATAAGATTTTCCACCCACAAGAAATGCTAAGTCTCGAAATGCAATCTGTACTTTTAGACAAATGGATGACGAAGCAGTTCCTGATGCATGGGATAGGTACAAGGAGCTTTTGAGAAAATGCCCTCACCACGGCATTCCGTATTGCATTCAGTTAGAGACGTTTTACAGTGGTTTAAATCTCACTGCGAAACAAATGCTCGACGCTACTGCAAACGGAGCTTTCACATCTTGTACCTATAATGAAGAATATGACATCCTTGAGAGGATTTCTAACAACAATGGTCAGTAGGCTGATCCACGTGCTATACCACCAAGAATGACAACAGGAGCACAAGATCCCGATGCATATGCATTGATACCTACACAATTGAATGACATGGCATCTTTAATAAAAAATATTAATGCTGTGTCAGTCAATCCTGTGGCACCACCTCATACTGTCCAATCTATACAGTGCACGTATTGTGGTGACGGTCATAATTTTGAACATTGTCCAGACAATCCTGAACGTATAAATTACGTTGGTCATAACAACCACAACAACAACAACAAAGGAGGATCTTTTTCTCAAACATACAATCCTGAGTGGAGAAATCATCCAAACTTTTCATGGCACAGTCCAGCTTTAAATCCACCACCACTCAAATTGCATGGTCAAAACCAGCAATTTCAACACAGACCTCAAAACAATCAGCACGCAAATTCTCAGAACAACCAACATGCTTTTCAAAAGTCTAACCATCAGGCTGAGTCGTCTACTTCTTTGGAAGCAATGATGAAGGGATTTATGTCCCAAACTCAGGCGTCCATTAAGAATCTGGAGACCCAGATGGGTCAAATGGCTTTAGAAATGAGGAAGCGCCCTCCCGGTTCTTTGCCAAGTGATACAAAATTACCTCCAAGAGCCGGAAAAGAGCATGTAAAAGCTGTAACTTTGAGGAGTGGTAAGGATTTACTGGATAACATACCAAAAGATCTTAAAAAACCAGATAAATCAGAGCTAGACAAGAAGAATACAGTTTCAGATTCTACTCAATCCAGTTGAACTATTGGGTCAGAAAACACTGTTGGACCCAATGATTCCACTGTGGTCCCAATTTTCCCACTGTTGATCCCAGAAAAATCCAAGAAAGATCAGACAGTCACAGACAAGCCCGTTGTGGATGTGTCACAAACTGGTGACAGTCCCAAAGTCCTTAGTGATAAGAAAACAGACAACCCTCCACCAATCCCAGCACCTACTCTTCAAACGACTAGATCTCCTACTAAAGTTCCTCTCTATATTCCTTATCCCCAAAGGATGAGAAATGAGAGAGAAACTTTGCAGTTCAATAAGTTTTTAGATGTTTTTAAACAACTGCATATCAACATACCGTTGGTTGAAGCCATTGAACAAATGCCAAGTTATGCAAAGTTTTTGAAATACATTTTGAGCAAAAAGAAAAAATTGAATGAGTATGAGACTGTAGCTCTGACTGAAGGATGTAGTGCCATGTTGTCTAACAAGATTCCTCCAAAGATGAAAGACCCTAGTAGTTTTACTATCCCATGCTCCATAGGAGGAAAAGAGGTAGGACAAGCCCTGTGTGACTTAGGTGCCAGTGTAAACCTTATGCCTTTATCTGTTTTTAACACTTTAGGCATTGGTGAAGCTAGACCCACAACTGTTTCACTTTTGTTAGCAGATAAGTCCATAGCTTGGCCTAAGGGTAAGATTGAAGATGTCCTTGTTCAAGTTGATAAGTTTATTTTTCCTGCAGATTTTATCATCTTGGATTTTGAAGCTGACAAGGACATACCTATCATCCTAGGAAGACCTTTCTTAGCTACAGGAAGAACCCTAATTGATGTCCAAAAAGGTGAACTCACCATGAGAGTTCAAGACCAACAGGTAACATTTAATGTTTTGGACTTCCTGAAATAACCTGAGGAGAAAGAAGAATGTTCTGCCTTAAGTTTGATTGAATCTTGGTGTCAAAGCAAAAGTCTTGGGGAAATAATGGGAATTGAGGATTCAGATAGTGATGAAGATATAGCAGAGTTTGAGGGTTTAGAAGATATTCAGGAAACCGCTCTTGTTGAAGTTTTGGAAAATAAGGATAGGAAAACGCTTGTTCCTTCCTTAGAATGTGCTCCAGACTTAGAGTTGAAGCAACTTCCCTCCCATCTGAAATATGCCTTTTTAGGAGAACCAGGGAAGTTACCAATCATCATTTCATCTTCTTTAGAATCTGAACAAGAGGAAAGATTGGTTAGCATGTTAAAACAACACACCAAGGCCATAGGATGGACCATTGCTGATTTAAAGGGCATAAGCCCTACCATTTGTCAACATGAAATCATTTTGGAGAATAAAGACTTTTCATCAGTTGAGCCTCAAAGAAGACTCAATCCAATGATGAAAGAGGTTGTTAAAAAGGAAATTCTGAAATGGCTTGATGCTGGCATAATCTATCCTATTGCCAGTAGTACATGTGTTAGTCCTGTGCAATGTGTACCCAAGAAATGAGGAGTTACTGTGGTAACCAATGATAAGAATGAGCTTATACCTACCAGAATAGTATCAGGTTGGAGGATATGTATGGACTATAGGAAGCTTAACAAAGCCACCCAAAAAGACCATTTTCTATTACCCTTTATTGACCAGATGCTAGACAGATTGGCAGGAAAAGAGTTTTATTGCTTTTTAGACGGTTACTCTGGTACAATCAAATTGCCATTGCACCAGAGGATCAAGAAAAAACCACTTTCACTTGTCCGTATGGTACCTTTGCTTTTAGAAGAATGCCGTTTGGATTATGCAATGCACCTGCCACTTTCCAAAGATGTATGATGTCCATTTTTTCAGATATGCTTGAACAATCCATGGAAATTTTCATGGATGTTTTTTCAGTTTATGGGACATCATACGATCTCTGTTTGCAAAACCTTGAAAAAAGTCTTAAAAGATGTGAAGAAACGGATTTGGTTTTGAACTGGGAGAAATGCCACTTTATGGTTAAAGAGGGCATTGTGTTAGGGCATCTCATTTCCAACAGAGGTATTGAGGCTGATAAGGAAAAATTGGAAGTAATTTCAAAGTTGCCTGAACCAACCACTGTAAAAGGGATCAGAAGTTTTCTAGGACATGCAGGTTTTTATCGGAGATTTATAAAAGATTTTTCCAAAATATCTAAACCTCTTTGTTCACTATTACAACTTGACCATGCTTTCAATTTTGATGAAGATTGTAAAAAAGCTTTTAAAATCCTGAAGGAAGCATTGGTCACTGCACCTGTAATAGTAACACATGATTGGTCTCTACCTTTTGAAATAATGACTGATGCAAGTGACTGGGCCGTTGGAGCGGTTCTAGGACAGAAAAAGAATAAAGTTTTCCATTCCATTTACTATGCCAGTAAGACCCTCAATGATGCCCAAATCAATTACACCACCACTGAAAAAAAATTATTAGCTGTGGTGTTTGCTTTTGAAAAATTCAGATCATACTTGATGGGTGCCAAAGTTATTGTGCATACTGATCATGCAGCCATCAAGTATCTCATTTCCAAAAAAGATGCAAAACCTAGGCTAATAAGGTGGATCTTGTTGCTACAAGAATTTGATTTGGAAATCATTGACAGGAAGGGTATCAATAATCAGGTGGCTGACCACTTGTCAAGATTAGAAAACAAGAAAATACTGCACACACTGATGACATCTGTGAAGTTTTCCCAGATGAAAGGATTCTAGCTGTACAACACACTGCAACACCTTGGTTTGCAGATCTGGTGAATTATTTGGCATGTGGTATTATCCCAAAGGAATTGAACAAACATCAAAGAAAGAAACTCATTTTTGATTCCAAGAAATTCCTTTGGGATGATCCTTTTCTATTTAAGATTTATGCAGACCAGGTGATCAGAAGATGCATCCCCAAGGAAGAAGTAGCATCTGTGCTATATCATTGCCATACAGGACCTTGTGGAGGGCATTTTGGAGGAAGTAGGACAGCTGCAAAAGTACTGCAATCAGGTTTGTACTGGCCTACCTTAAACACTGATGCTCATAATTTTGCAAAAACATGCAATGAGTGCCAAAGAAGTGGAAATATCTCACAAAGAAATGAGATGCCTCTAAATGGAATTTTAGAAGTGGAATTATTTGATGTTTGGGGCATCGACTTTATGGGACCATTTCCACTTTCTAACAATTGTGCTTATATTTTGGTAGTTGTGGACTATGTGTCTAAATGGGTGGAAGCCATGGCTTGCCACTCTAATGATGCAAAAACAGTTATCAAATTTCTGCAAAAGCACATCTTCACTAGATTTGGTACACCGCGTGCCTTAATTAGTGATGAGGGCACTCATTTCATAAACAATTTATTGGAAGACGTTTTGGACAAATACAACATTCAGCATCGGGTGGCTACTGCATATCACCCGCAAACCAATGGTTTGGCTGAGTTGTCCAATAGGGAGATAAAAGGAATTTTAACCAAGGTGGTTAAGCCACACCGAAAAGATTGGGCATCCAAACTGGATGATGCCTTGTGGGCCTATCGGACGGCTTATAAAACCCCTATTGGTATGTCCCCATATAAGTTGGTTTTTGGAAAAGCATGTCACCTCCCAGTGGAGTTAGAACACAAGGCCTATTGGGCCATCAAGGAACTTAACATGAGTCTGGATGAAGCCGGAAAGAAAAGAACTCTACAATTGTGTGAATTGGAAGAACATAGGAATCTGTCCTATGAAAATGCCAAACTTTACAAAGAAAACACAAAAAGATGGCATGATAAAAAGATCCTTCCAAAAGAGTTTACTGCAGGACAACAGGTTCTGCTGTTCAATTCCAGACTCAGGTTATTTCCTGGGAAGCTAAACTCCAGATGGACAGGACCATTTCAGATTGCAAAGGTATACCCTTATGGCGTGATTGATTTGATTGACCCTGAAAAATGAACTACTTTTAAAGTAAACGGTCAAAGGGTAAAACCATTTCTTGAACCATCAGCAATCACACAGCAGCCTGTTGAGGTTGTCCATCTATCAGAAAGAGTGCAGTGAAAAACCCTTGGAATTTATTTCCAAGAAAAAGGTAAATAAATTTGAAAAAGAGAAAAAAAATATATATATAATAATAAATAAATAAATAATATAGATAGTTGTACATATCTATAATTATAGTTTTTCAGTTAAATAAAATAAAAATCAAAAAGAAAGAATGTTTGGAGATTTTTAGGAGTGACGGGTAGTGATGAGAAATGTACCAAGAGAAGGCATCGGAAAAATAAACAGAGCAGGAAAACGTAAAAATTTCTGGCCTCTGGCCAAATTTTTACGACATTAAATACCGGAAAGAAAACAACAGTTGGGCCACTTAACTGATCACATGTCCATTTAAGCTATCCAAGAATCAAGATATTTTGATATTGATCTAATGGAGTTTTGTTGGTTTAGTTATATTTGAACTAATTGGGCCCAATTGAATTTTGGTTGGTTTAGCTGCATTTGAACTAAATTGGTTGGAATCTAAGTACAACATTAGAATTAGAATTTAGCATGTGTTTAAAACAAAATCAGTATCTTTTTAAATATCTTAATTTGATTTTAAACTGATATTTTTTGTTGTTACACATTGGATATTTATTGCTCTGAAAAGCCAGTGTACTTCGATGCAGAGAAACCTTATACGATCAAAAAGGCAGGTATTTTTTTATTATCTCATTCTTTTCTCATTCTCTTCTTTATCTCTCTCGAACTCCTCTCTCTCTCTCTCTCAAAGTGACAGCCGGCGAAACCCATCATCACCACAGCCGACTGCCACTCCCTCTCCATCAAATCGAGACTGAAACTCGACAGCACCCCCTCCCCCTTCACCCCCCCTCGATCTTTCCATTTTAAAACCCACCCGAACACCACCATGAACCCTCAATTTTTCGTTCACAAAAACCCTCACCAGAAAAATTGTGGATGGCCGATCAACCACACCCTCCGCTCCTCACATCTCCGGGCCACGACGGAGCTTCGTCTTCCACGGTGGCACAACTGCGACACACTCCACTCCTCACCCTCGCTCAGATTGCCGAGACCCTAGACTCGCCACCACCACCGACGACGATGCGATTTAGGGCGCACAACACTGTATTCGGATCATCACCGGCGTTCCCTATGTCGCAACCTCAGCAAAGCCCCAACCTGAATCTCTCATTGGGTGAGTCTTCTACCTTCTCTTTGTATCGACCTTTCGATCATACATATGTGGCGACCACCGAGTATCTAAGACGGTTTGGACATCAAACACCACAACCACAACAAACGATGTACCCTCCAGGTTTTGATCGACCACTATACTCACCAGGTCCATCGCAAGTACGACCACCGCCGACACCCTCGTGTGCGGTGGTCCTGAACTCGTTAGGGCAGCCCATTCTAGCAAGAACCTCAACATTTAGGCCATACCTCAGTCCCTCGGAGCAAGGACCGCGCTACCCGCCGGTGGCAGCGACGTTTGTTCGGGTGGATCACTGTCAAAATCCACCACCATACGATAACCCAAGGTATGACCCTAAAGTTCCTAGGTATGCCCCAAATCTGAACCCACCTCCTGCGAAAAGACTTTGCATTTAAGAACCTGTGATCGAAGATGTTCAAGAGAGCACTCAAAACAAAGCCACTCCAGCTCAAAAGTCCACTGATCAATCTCAAAAAGGAAAGGAAAAAGTGGGTAACTTCTCGTAATCTCATATCTCTCGTATACCGTTATTTAGTTGTCATGAAGCTTATGCTAGATATAAATCATTTAAACGAAGAATCGGACAAGCAACTAAAGGATTTCATCATCTGGTTTTGTTAAAATATCCTCAGTTTGTGCACACAATAGAAAAGCTAGGCTGGAAATCTTTGTGTGAAGTCCCGAAACCATACAATGTTGACTGGGTACGGGACTTCTACACAGAATTGTCGGTAACTAATGGGATAAAAATCAACGTACGACAAACAACGGTTTGTTTCTCTGCTGAAATAATAAATGAGATGTTGGGATTGGAATACACTTCGGATGAATCTGAATTAAAATGACTCATTGACAATGCGACTGACGATGACTTCCAGGCTATTCTAAAAAGAATAGCACATGCCGGGTCAGAGTGGTCTTTTAAAGGACAGACTCGACTGTTAAGTACACATTGTCTACTACCTGAATCAAACGTGTGGTTCTTCTTTCTGAGACACACTTTGTATCCCACATCACACGAAACAACTATCTGCATGGTACGTATGTTCATTCTATATTGTATAATGGAAGGGCACAAATTTAATGTGGGCCAATTAATCTCCAACAATAGTTTTGGTGGAGCTGAGAGAGCCAATGCACGAATGCCACACCCATCCATTATACACTCTTTAATGGAACGAGCAAACACACCCATTTTACCCAATGACCGTTTTTCCACGGATAAAATGGTCATGGATAAAATGAATGTGGAAAGACTTTTGAGAAACAACACGTACTTTCACCCCAAGCGAGACAACGATGTGATAGTTTCTTTGGAAACCCATTTTCGTTCTCTCCGAAAAGACCTCAATTCAAAGCTAAGAAAGTAAAGACTGTTTATTAATAAACAGATAACTGGACTGAGTGAGGACCTAAATGCAAAGATGGATATTATCATCACTTATCTGAAAAGAAACCATGATGATGACGTACGCTGGCTGAGGTACGAGAAATCACGAGATGATTTGATCAGAGCAATTTGGGCCAAAGATTACCCACAGTTGTTGAACCACTTACCACCATTCCCGATTGATCTGCTTTGGATGACACCAGAACATCACCCTACTCCCCATGAGTAGGACAGGTTTAATCTTCCAACCCCTTTACTCGCTTTCAAATAATCATTTAAGTTTCATGCATGTTGTAGTGTAGTTGAGTCGGGGATTGTCTTTGTGATATCTGAAGAATTGTTATTTCAACCATGAAATCATGCACACACGTCACAAGTTGTTGATACAAGTTCAATACATGTTGTGATAGCTTGAGTAAGATTGCTATTCTTGATACTTTACATTGTTCGTCACTAGAACTAGTTGTTGAGTTCTTGTTTGTCATTAGTAGAATCATGCAACATCAAACACAACCACCACCTTTTTCCATGCAAACACAAGAGTAATGTGCTCATAACGTTTAATGAGGACATTGAACCATCCGAATTTGAGATTGGGAGGATGATATGGTAATACACTCCTTATTCATACCCATATCATCCAATACACACCTCTTTGCAAAAAGTGCGTCAAATTTTAAAATTTTTTGCACAAAAGGAATATAGACATACACAAGAGAGCAAAGCTCAATTCAAAATTTCCGTGCAACTCGAAAAGTGTCAAAGACACCAAAGAGACCAATGTGTCCGAATTCAATTCCTCAAAGAGAAGATGGCGGTAAAATTGCGCCATAAACAGAAACCCATTACATTGTTGGAAAAAGGCCATGCATACAAAGATTGAAAAAGCCGCATGCATGAACATTTCTTGGTTGCACTTATGTGATTCTAGTAGAACAGGAATAATGTGGTTAGCTTATGGTTGATTGATCGAATGTTTTAGTGGAAGGAATTGCATTTTATAAAAGGTTTGTTGTTGGCATGATTGAATGTAGTGGAAACATTTTGTGCGTATGGAATTGATAAATGGATTGGGATGATGATTTTTGGAAAAGGCAAGTTTTTAGCTCAAATTTTTTGGTAATAAAGTTGCTTGAGGACAAGCAACAGTTCGAATTTGCGGTTGTGATAGGGTTATTTTTATAACCCTATTTGTAATACCCCGGGTAAGTCCGTTAGTTAAATTCCCTTTTCGTTAAGTTTAGTTAACTTTATTAAAGTATGTTTAGGGTAGAAATTGGTTAAATGATAATTTAAAGAAGTTTTAGTTAATAATGAAGAGTCTAAGGGTTGAAATGGTAATTATGGTTAGTGATATCTGAATTAGATATCCAGGTGTCTTCATTTCAGAAAACTCAGATTAGTAAGTGTGTGTGTGTATTGGGAGCAAAAAGAAGAAAGAAAGGTTTGATGGCTAAGAATTCAAATTGGAGTACTTGAAAGAGATATTAAGGTATGTTTCTGGTACAATTTATGTGTGTAATTGCTAGTAGATAGTTCCTATCGGAGTAGAATAGCTGATTTCATAACTGGGGTTGATTTTTGTCGATTTCTGGGTGAAAAAGGGCAAACCGACAGAGGTTTCCGGACACAGTAAGAATGTGTCCGGTAGTCTCGTTGGTGGTGTCCGGGTAGCTTCTTTGGTGGTGTCCGGGTAAGTTGTTGATAGTGTCCGGACGTTTTGATTGATGGTTTCCGGATGATTTAGATACCGGATGGCATCCAGATTCCTTTGGTGTCCGGATTCCTCATGTTGTCCGGATTAGTCATGCTGTCCGGAAAGTTGTGTTGTCCGGATAGTTCTGTTTTGTCCGGATACTTTAGCTGTTTTGGTCACTTTTGAGGATTTGAGTTATCTAGAGTCCTTGGTCTTCTAGTATGTTTTATGTGATCAGTTGGTAAGGGGATATTTGTATTTAATCTATTTGCAGACTCTGTGGATTGGGATTGATAGACTGAATCTTTGGAAAAGGCTTGGAAGAGTTGTAATAAGCATTCAGGTGAGTTTTGCTTTAAAACGTTTTGAACTGGGATACATATATATGTGTATATATATATGAGATGATTATGTGGTAGGAATATGATTATGTGTATATAAATGACAATATGATGTAATGAGATATATATTGTATTTATATAAGCTTTGCACTACACGAGTGCACTTGTTGCCGGGTTCCGGTGAGCGGACAGGTGTGTAGCCGGGTTCCGGTGTGCGGACCGGTGAGTAGTCGGGTTCCGGTGTGCGGACCGACGGGTAGCCGGGTTCCGGTGAGCGGACCGGTTGTTGATTTATTAGTTGGCTTGCTACCAACTAATATGGCCATTTGTGGAGGAATAAGGTGAATGAGATGTACACGATGCACGAGTCTGGATTGGTATTTAAATACGTGTGGTATGTTTATATTTTACGAAAGAATTACTAAAGGTTTATTAAACTATTTTGATACAAAGGATTTACATAAAAGGTTTTATAATGATTTTGGAAAGGACCGGGATTAACTCACTAGACCCGTTTGGTCTAACCCTCATTTTGTTTTCAAAAATATGTTTTCCAGGTTAAGGATCGGCAAAGGAAAGGATTAAGTGTAAGGAGCTTTTGATGGGCGTTGATTAGGAAGCTTAATGTATTTTGTAGTTTCGAGACCGAAGGGACCGTTTGTGATTTATTATGTATCTTTTATTATGAATGTAATGAAGTTATGCAATGTATGTTATTTGAAGCATATTTGGGAAACCGGGTCGTTACACTATTTATAGTCTTTTATTATAATTTTGAGCTCATTTTTATTCCCCATTGAGTCTTTTTAGTTAAGTTTAGTGTTAAAACTAGCGAATAAACATTTTGTACCTTAAAAAGTCAAAATAACATGTTTTATATAATTTTAGCCTATTTACTCATTTAAAATATCTTAATTGTAGGATGTTGGAAAAATGCCGTTTTGAAGTCGATATATATATGGACTGCACGAGGAAAACGGACGACTTCATATTTTGGATACGGCAGCGTTTTTGCAGCACTTGGGTCGGAAAAACGCAGATCTCGCATACATCACTTGGGCTGAACTTTGGCTAGCTTATTTTGGGCTTGTGTCTAAAATAAACTATGGACTTCATTTTGTGTGTTGGGCTGATTTTGGTTGGGCCGAAATTGGTTTTTGCTTGGGCCCCCATGGATGGCACTTGGCCCTTCAAATACTAGTATATATATATATATATATATATATATATATATATATATATATATATGTATGTATGTGTAGTAAGCTTGAAAACCATCGGTGTTAGCATTCCATACACTAGCTTTCTCATTTTGCAATAGTTGTAGTGTTGGCATCCAATTATTGGAGTAGAGAGAGAGAGAGTCGAGAGCTCCTCTCTTCATTTCCAGTTTCTCGGTTTCGGCCATTTTAGTTAGTGAATCAAACTCACACCTCAATTGGGTTGGTTCACATTTCACACCCAAGTAATCTCGTTGTAAGCTTGGGTTTGAATTCTCGTTTAATTTTAAAGTGTGTTTCTATTATTCTCTTGTTTTCGCTAATTTTACGGTTATCGTTTAAATTCCATTATTTTTCTTCTCCTTACGTTTTTAGCTAAATTTCTCGTTTTTACGGCTTTAGAATTTCTCTCGCACTCATCGTTGTAGTTTACGTTTTTCAATTCCTGATAGTTTGAAATTTCGGTTTATGTTATTTTCGAAAACCACTTGTAAGTCTCTTTTATAATTCTAAATTACTACCATAAATCGGAAGTCTGAATTAATCTCTTCGGATCCCCAACTAGTTTGGTTCACGATTTGCAGTAACGAAGGAATTATAGAAGTTTCAAGTGTTAACGTGTTTCCGTGTTAAAAACCTTTTCAACATCTCGTTAGTTAATTTTAGATAATTAATCGACGTTAGAATTTTAAGTTTAGTTTTGTGTTTGCTACATTTAAAACAAGACTTTCCATCTCGTTAGTTTATAATTAATTTTCTTCAAACGTAATTTCCAAGTTTCAAGTTTTGTGTAATGAATTGTCCATCTCCATTATTTATTTTCACAATCGTCGTTGTAGTTTTTAGTGCACGTAAAGCGATAATGGACTAATTGTCTTAGCTTGGGGTATAAAGTGAAGTTGGGACCGGGCCCGATAAAAAGACGAAAAGGTGTATCGTACGGTATAATTGTCCGAATTATTTAAATCAAAGTTATATTTTTAGGATGATTATAATTAGTCAATTGACAACTGGTTAATTATATGAAGGACTGTTAAAGTCACATAAAATATCGACTCTGAGATAATAAGGAATACCGTCTCATCACATAAAATATCGACTCTGAGATAATAAGGAATACCGATGTTAAGATGGTGTTTTTTATAAAAAACACTTTACCATTTTTTTTTTATAAAAACACACTCTTAAGAATTATTTTTATAAAACACACTCTAACATTTATTTTTATAAAAAACACTTTAACATCTTTTTTTTTTATAAAAAACACCATCTTAACATTTTTCTATAAAAAACACTCTTAACATTTATTTTTATAAAAATACTCTAACATCTATAACAACATACCAATATCACATTATAACATAGAAATATCACATTCAAACATACAATAACATACATATCATATATTTTAAAACATACAACTACATACATACCCTTATAGTTAATTATTTAATTTATGGTACATCTCTTATTTTTTTCAATTTTTTTACACTCTTATTACATTAACATAATAATCTTATATTAACTAAATGAAAAATAAAAAACTAATAGGTATAAAGTAAACTAACTAAATAAATATAATATAATTAAATCAAAAAATATTCAATATTGGGCTCATTTCGAAGGTATCGACGAGACGATATTAATGGTGTAACTTGTTAAAATTAAAAAGCATTTTTTAACGTATTTTAGTTAATAATTGATTAAACCGTCAAATTATTTGGATTATACGTCTCGCTGCATTGCAGCGGGTAAATAACTAGTATATATATATATATATATATCGAACTCCTTAACATATTTTAACGTAATTATGTATGTTAATGTGATATGTTAAAACCTACTTTTTTAACATATTTTAGTTAATATATGATTATTATGTTAATGCGATAAGAGTGTAAAACGAAAATTGAAAAAATAAGAAATGTACTATAAATTAAATAATTAACTATAATGTAATGAATTGTAAATATTAAAAATATTTTTATGTAGTATATATGATATACAAGGTTCTAAATGGCGTGAGGCATGGCGTGGCGGCGAGACCAAGCCTCAAGCCTTAGGAGCCACGGCGTGCCATGACGTTTATCAAGGCGTGACTTATGGCGGCAAATCTATATATCATATATATTATTATATATAAAAATATATGTTTTGTACTATTAATCGATGAGTCAATGACAATAATCAAGCTAAGTTAGGTTATATATTAAAAACTAGCAAATAAGACATTAAAAACGTAAATAATAAATCAAATATTGCGTTATAAAAGACCGCAAATTAGGCCATGGCGTGCCACAGACATAACGTGGCGTGAGACACAATGTAACACCCCGAATTTCCATTATATTATAATTCAATATAAATGGGGTCTATTTGTAATTTAGTCTAAGTGTGGACTAATTGTTAAATAAAACTCCAGGGTTGAATTTGTAAGTTTGACCAAAGTTTATATGTTATTGATGAAATTAGAACTTAAGGGTTTATTTGGTCATTGTTTGATAGTTGAGATTATCTCAAATATAGGTAAGGTTTATTATTTGAGAAAATATCTCAAATAGTATTGTGGAGTCGGTCCAGAGGAAGAAGGCAGAGAGAGAAAGAAAAGAGAAAGAAGGGAAGAAAGAAAGAAGAGAAAGAGGAAAGTGAGAAGAAGAAATCAGGAACTGTGATTTTGTGGTAAGGGTTTGAATCCATCTCCTGTATCTTCTTAAATCAGATAGTAATATCCAGTTGAAACCATCTCTTCAATAGGTTGTGAAGCAGAGAAGGAAATATTTGGGTGATGAGTTAAGAAATTCCTTCCAGGTGAGTTCATCCCTTTCATCTTAAAATTAGCAGTTGAAATTGAGTTAGATGTTGTGAATAAACTGCCTGAATGATTTGGTACTTGTGTATTGGAATGAAATCGATTAATAAGTTGTGTTTAGATGTACTTTTAGACATATTTGATGTAAATAGGATACATTGTATCGAAGATCAGGAAAAGATGAATTTCGGAACTGGTTGTAAGATCCGGAACTAAGTTCCGGTATTGGGCCGTATAAAAAGGATCCAGAACCAAGTTCCGGTGTTGGACCGAACAAATAGGATCCGGAACAAAGTCCCAGAATTGGGCTTATGGAAAATGGGTTCCGGAATTAGCAGTTACCGGAAGTTGGGCCAAGAATGGGTGGACCCGGAATTATTAATTCCGGAAATGGGTTTACATAAATCGGGTTCCGAAATTTACAAGAAAACTACCGGGAGTTGAATTGGAGACTTGGGTTCCGGAAATAATGGAATTCCGGAAGTGGGTTTGTTTTTGGCTGGATCCGGAATGCTCAAACATCCGGAATTGGGCCTCATACATTTAGGGATCTGGTAATTTGGATTACCGGAATTGGGCCTCATACATTTGGGATCCAGTAATAGGAATACCGGAATTAGGCCTCACACATTTGGAATCCGGAATTAATTATAAACCGAAGTTGGGCCCTTTGTGGAGATCCGGTATCTCAATTGTTTAGGAACTTGGGCTTAATTCATTATATAATTAATTCTAGAAATTGCTCTTGACTTAATATAAATTAAATTTAGAGATTGGATTTAGATTCGATACAAGTTCTAATTTTTAGAATTCGGTTTCGGGTAATTCTTTTATATTTGGAATATTGTCCCGATTGTAGTGTTCGAAAGGGAAATAAATGAGAATAGGATACAATCAGTTATCCGATATTCTTAAAATTGAAGTGTTATAAGTTATGGTGTGTTATATATCATTTTTACATACACACAAGTAAGTGTAATGGATCCATAGACACTGTTAGATAAATGCGAAATAGACCGGGCACTGAATAGACCAGGCTCTTAATGGTAATTCCCGTTCGCCTATAATGTGGATTGTTAATCCCATTTCGGGAGGCGATAACCTATAATGTGGATTGTTAATCCCATTTCGGGAGGCGATACCCTATAATGTGGATTGTTAATCCCATTTCGAGAGACGATAACCTATAATGTGGATTGTTAATCCCATTTCGAGAGGTAATAAGAAAAGATTGAATAGGCAAAATAGAATTGCTATTCACGTTGAATGATTGAATAGGCAAAATTGCTATTCATATTGACTAAAGTGAATAGGCAAAGTGTGATTGTTGTTTCCGTTTGCTTTTGATGGATTAGAGATAGGCAATATATAAAAGCTATTTCTGCTTCCATTCCAAGAAAGAGGTATGACGATTGATTGTAAGTCCTTAGGCTTGAGTGATGATCTAGAATCAATAATGAATCCTAGTAGGCCTTCGAACATGATGTTATGACTTTCTGAATGTAAGTCATATTCATGGGATCGGGTATGTTCCCGTCATTATGAGACAAGTACGAGTACGGTAAGAATGGTGACAAACTAGATTTGTTTATGTAACACCCTAAAAATCACGACTAATTTAAACTTTGATTTATAACCAATATTAAACATAACTTGTCTAACTTCGATTCATAAGCAAAGGTTTAACTTTAAGGTTCATATTTACAAACTAAACTTCTTTAAATAACCTATTAATCTAATCTTGTCATTTGAATCAGATTAACTAAGTTATCTAAGTGGCCATCCAAAATCTTCATAACGAAATCTCCTTTGCTCATCCAAAAGCTCACGTCCCACATCCCTTCATTCCCCCGTACCTGAACCTGATAAGGAAATAGTATCCAAATCGATTAGACTAATATTATCATTAATAATCAGTTTCAAAAATAACATTTATAATTTATTGTAAACAATGTTGGACCAACCTGAATTACCCTTTTCTTACCATTTGCAAAACCATATCTCAATATAGTTAAAACCAAACTGATATTGTGACTACGAATCCGACATTAAGCCGCTCGTTGCTCATATCAAAGTATTATGACTACGAATCCGACATTAAGCCGCTCGTTGCTCACATCAAAGTATTATGACTACGAATCCGACATTACGCCGCTCGTTGCTCATATCAAATATTATGACTACGAATCCGACATTAAGCCGCTCGTTGCTCATATCAAATATTATGACTACGAATCCGACATTAAGCCGCTCGTTGCTCATATCAAATATTATGACTACGAATCCGACATTAAGCCGCTCGTTGCTCATATCAAATATTATGACTACGAATCCGACATTAAGCCGCTCGTTGCTCATATCAAATATTATGACTACGAATCCGACATTAAGCCGCTCGTTGCTCATATCAAATATTATGACTACGAATCCGACATTAAGCCGCTCGTTGCTCATAAACATCAGAATAATAAACCCATCGTCTATCTTACTTGTACATCATCTTTAGTGTCTAAAAATCCCTATCCTTTATATGTCCATACACAAATCATTGCTATAATTTATTAATCAACATTAATAATCATCTAGCGCAACCCTATCTCTTTATATAACATTTCACATCATAAATCTTCTTTATAATTCAAACATTTCATATATAACATCTTATCATAATTATAACATTTATAATATAACAGGTAAGGTAAGTATGAACTTACCTGGTAAGAAATCACGCTACTTTATTTCTTCTAAGTCGTAGGAACTTCAACACCACGAATAACTGAAATACCCCATATATAAATGTACTGGTATTAATTTATTGCTTATGATATATTTAAATACCAAATCCTAAAACCATACTTATTTCTATCGCAACTACTACACCCATCGCAATCCACTTGACATCACGGCCAACATGGGCTCGCAATGAACAGTACCCTCGCGATGAACAGTACCCTCGCGATGAACAGTAACTGCGATGAATAGTAACTGCGATGAATAGTAACTGCGATGAATAGTAACTTCGCAATCCCTATTCCTCCCATCGCAACTCATTCCCCAAAACCTCGCAATGAACACTTGCGATTCGTATGAACTTCATCAAAATACCCAGTTCGTTTAAATATCTAAAATCCATATATCTATAGATTTAATCGATGGATCTTTATGAAATTTTGCATATAAGTTCACTACTACCATTAGAACATTACCCATAAACAAAATACTCAAATCATCATAATATTAAATTTCCTTTCTTATCATCCTAAAGCACATCTTTATTTCCAATGGATAAGAGTTGTAGAAGAGATTACCTTTGTTGTATTTCTACAATTCCTTGATCTTCTTCTTCTTTCTTACGGTTGAAATCAAAACCTCAAACCTCACACAAATCACTTTTTCTCTTTTCTCTCCTTTCTTTCTCTTTTCTTTGCTGGAACCGAAACCCAATAAAGTCAAATGAGGACATGCCTCTATATTTAGCCCATACCTAGATAGGATGACTCATATACCAAAACTTACCAAACAATCCCTTATACTTTAAGGAATGACATAGAAACCCCTATGTTGATCATTTCTTTTAATTTACAATTTATCCCAAAATTACAAACTTATCCCCAAAGTTTATAATTATAATTTATAAAAAATTAAGGAAATTCGGGATGTTACAGTTTATAAGCTTTGAATATTTGAATTTCAGGGTTGTTAATGTTTTAAATTTGAATTGGATGTTCTCACTAGGCGTAAGCCTAATCGTTCATGTTCAATTTTCTTACCAGGTACGAACTCAGGGAATTAATGGAATGTGGGATGATAGCTTTTGAAGTATTCAACTTTCGAGATAAGCGGAGAATTTAGCTAACGCAATGAGGCTTTATGATGGTTTGCTTAGATAACCCAGTTAATCCAATTATAGTTGACATGATTAGATTAATAGGTTATTTGAAGAAATCAATAATTGTAAATATGAACCCTCATAGTTGGTTCTCTTCTTATATATATAAATTTGAATATTATTCTGTATTGTCTTGTTAAAATTTGAGGTTCAAATCGGCCCTGATTTTAGGGTGTTACACAAGCCTTAAGCTACGGCACGCCATGGCGAGCTTTTTAGAACATTGATGATATATAATAAAATAATTAAATCAAAAAATATTCAATATTACGCTCATTTCGAAGGTATCGACGAGACGATTACAGTGGTGTAACTTGTTAAAATTAAAACGTATTTTAGTTAATAAACGATTATATGTGTTAATATGATGAAGGTGTAAAATTAAAATTATGAAAGTAAAAAGCATAAAGTAAACTAAGTAAATAATTATAAGGGTATAAAGTGTAAATTTCAAATCAATTTAACCAATTTGAATGTACCGCGGGTGACGTGTCTTCTAATCGCGGGACTCATTTTCCAAATTAACCCCTGGTCTGCGATCGCGGACCCCATCGCGGAAAAAATGGGTATTTTTACAAAATGATTGAGAAAGTGGGTATTTTAGCAAGTCAAAGTCAAACTTTGGGTATTTTAATTAATTTCCCTAAATATAAGGGTGTGAAATGTAACTTTCAAATAAAAAAATGGAGGAATGTGAGGGGAGGGGGGTGTGGACTCTTGGAGGGGATTGGTGGGTGGAGTCTCGATTGTCAGACTTGCAAAACAATTGGTCATCGATCGAGGAACATTTCCATTTTTTTGTTTGAACTCCGTGATAGAGGGATCAAATCGAGGACCAAATGCATGGGTACACGATCACGGGTTAAATCGCAGGATCTTAGGACATTTTTACAAACCAGAAGAAAGATGGGGTATTTGTGTAAGTGAAAAATGAACTTTTAAGGCATTTTAATTAATTTCCCATAAGAAAATCGTTACAAACTAGTAAATGGTGTTAGTTTTTTTTTGAAGAAGAGTAAATGGTGTTAGTTTATTGAGTTGATTTATATAATAAATAAATAAAACTAAAGTTCTTAGGCCTTCGGTACCCGGCTCGGGATGAAGGCGGGATGGGGCTCGGGATGGTGCGGGATGGGCTACGGTTGATGCGGGGTTGGCGGGGCGGGATGGATTCCGGGGATGGGATCCCGATTCATCCCGAAGCTTTATTAAAAAAAAATTATTTAATTTTTAAAAATAATGCCGTTGAACGGCTATTTTTAAACAAAAATAAATACATTTTTTTCTCAATTTAATCCCACTATATATTTAACCCTCAACCTCTTATTTTTCACACCTCTCAAACTCTCTCAAATTCTCTCAACCTCTTATTTCTAACACCTCTCAAACTCTCTCAAATTCTCTCAACCTCTTATTTTTCACACCTCTCAAACTCTCTCAAACACTCTTCCATTCTCTATATTTTAAACAATATGGATTCGCCACAACCCGGTTCACCAACCGCATCATCATCATCCGTAGACACCGACGAGTTGTTGAATCTACAAAGGGAAATTTTTCGACAGACTGCACAATCGTTGTATGGTAGCACCGCCTCATCGTCAACAAGAGAGAGGGCCGCAAACATTGAAAGGGGCCGAGTAACTGCAAACGAGCGGCTTATGCGGGACTACTTTGGTGTCAACCCGATTTATACACCAGATATGTTTAGGCGGCGGTTCAGGATGAGCAGACAACTATTCGAACGAATAGTTGAAGATTTAGAAGTAGGGTATCGGTATTTTAGACTTCGGTTTGACGGGTTAGGCAAACAAGGTTTTTCTCCGATACAAAAGTGTATTTCCGCTATTCGGCAATTGGCGTATGGAGTAAGTGCTGACGCACTTGACGAGTACATCCGTATGGGAGAGAAAACGTCACGAGATTGTCTGTACAAATTCTGCACAGGTATTATTGAACTGTATGGTCAAAAATATTTACGCAAGCCTACTTTTATTGATATTCAGAAGTTGTACGCCGCGCATGAAGCTAAACACGGATTTCCCGGCATGCTCGGCAGCATAGACTGTACTCATTGGGCGTGGGCAAATGTCCGAATGCATGGCGATGTCAATTCATGAGAGGTGATCATGAGCACCCGACAATCATGCTAGAAGCAGTGGCCTCTCAAGATCTATGGATCTGGCACGCATACTTTGGTGTTGCCGGTTCCAACAACGACATCAATGTTCTCAATCAGTCGCCCATCTTCAACGATGTATATGATGGAAAAGCACCCGAGTGCCCTTTTGAGGTGAATGGAGCCACCTACAAGCACGTATATTATCTAACGGATGGGATATATCCGGAATGGGCTACTTTCGTAAAATCATTTACGTGCCCACAAGACCTTAAACGACAAAAGTTCAAGTCCGCGCAAGAATCCGTACGTAAAGATGTTGAACGAGTTTTTGGCGTGCTTAAAGCACGTTGGCATATACTTCATAACCCGGCACGCGGATGGGAACTCTCAAGATTGGCAAACATTATGTACGCTTGTGTCATATTGCACAATATGATACTCGAAGACGAAAACCATGTTATTTGTGGTGACGTGGAAAACGACTTTTTCACGGATGATATCGAAAGCCAAATCAGTGAGACACAACGCGCGGCAAATGTTCGAGAAGTCATAAACCGGGACACTCATAATAACCTTCGGTCGGATTTGGTTGAACATATTTGGCGTATCCAAGTTCCCAACAATGACGACGAGTAGATTTTTAAATTTATTTTGTAATTTTTATTTTTAATGAATGATATGAATTTTAATTTTTATTATTTATCTTATTTTTATTTATTAAAAAATATATAAATATTTTTATTTTGTTAAATAATTAAATGTATAAATAAAAGAATTAAAATAAATGAGGTGACAAAAGGGTTTGAGGGAATGGGGTAAGGGTGTTTAGGGATTGTTAGGCCATCCGTACCCGGTGCGGGATGGGCAGCGGGATGGCTTCGGGGTCATGCGGGGTGGGCTACGGGGCGAGCGGGATGAGCGTGAAGGGATGGAATCCGGGGATGGGATCCCGATCCATCCCGAAGGGTTTTTAAAAAAAAATTTAATTAAATTTTTAAAAATAATGCCGTTCAACGGCTCTTTTACTAAATTTTTTTTTTATTTTTCTCAATTTAATCCCACTATATATTTAACCCTCAACCTCTTATTTCTCACACCTCTCAACCTCTTATTTCTCACACTTCATAACCCGGCACGCGGATGGGAACCGGAAATATTGAGAAACATTATGTACGCTTGTGTCATATTACACAATATGATACTCGAAGACGAAAACCATGCTATTTGTGGTGACGTGGAAAACGACTTTTTCATGAATGATATCGAAAGCCAAATCAGTGAGACACAACGCGCGACAAGTGTTCAAGAAGTCATAAACCGGGACACTCATAATAACCTTCGGTCAGATTTGGTCGAACATATTTGGCGTATCCAAGTTCCCAACAATGACGACGAGTAGATTTTTAAATTTATTTTGTAATTTTTATTTTTAATGAATGATATGAATTTTAATTTTTATTATTTATCTTATTTTTATTTATTAAAAATATATAAATATTTTTATTTTGTTAAATAATTAAATGTATAAATAAAAGAATTAAAATAAATGAGGTGACAAAAGGGTTTGAGGGAATGGGGTACGGGTGTTTAGGGATCGTTAGGGATCGAGTGAGGGATGGAAGAAAAGCTGATGTGGCGCTGATGTGGAGTGGAATATTTGAAAGATTCCCTCCATGAGGTACTGATGGCCTTAGGGATTGAGTGAGGGATGAAAGAAAAGCTGATGTGGCGCTGATGTAGAGCTGGAATCTTTGAAAGATTCCTGGATAGGGTACTGATGGCCTTAAAATCATTGTATCGAAATTCGAAGATGCTCTAAAACTTATTTGTATTTTTGTTGGCGTGATGGGGTCCACACGAGCAACTAAACAACATCAGCACGTGACTGTCCCATGAACACGTCACGTCACTATGTCAGCGCATTTGTTTTAATTGTACAATTTTGGTTTAATACTTTGAAAAAAAATGTTTACTAAACGCGGTCATTTATCTTACCAGATAGATGTATGAAAGGCCAATAATCTTATACTATAAGAATGATGATAATGGACGTCTTATTCGATAAGTGAGGGTGATGATTTTTATTCAGTAAGCGTTTATCGAATAAATTGTTGTATATGATACCATTTTGATGAACTACAATATTACCTTGTAAAATAAGTTAGGATATTGAATCTTACTGATATGCGATTACTCGATAAGCGTTTATTTAAACGGCTCCTAACCTTAATTTTTGTTTTAAGGTCTAGTGAACTTCCAACACATCACACATGACATGTTTGCTTCTCCCAATGAGTATAAATAGTAGACTGAAAACGTCAAGCAAATTTCTTGTTGTCTGCCTTTGCAAAACGAGTCTCAACTAAGGGGGTGTTTGGGATTGCTTATTTTGAGGGTTTTTTGACTTATTTTGGTGCCAAACCGGCGATAAGCACTTTTGAATGTTTGGATGAGGAAACAAAATGTGCTTATACCGGTGATAAGCACTTTTTGATAAGTCAAATGACTCTAAGGGCCTGTTTGTTAGCAGCTTAATGAGCTTAATGGGACTCATAGGTTATTCAGTCAGCTATACATGATTGTTTGGTAGTGGCTTAATGATATAGAAAGTGACTTATTTATTAAGCTTTTAGGAGGGAGCTTTATGCAGAAAGTCAAGTTTTGTCCAAACCAGTCTCTCCCAATTAAAAAACATGGTCCTTCCATCTATGAAAACACCATCCCAAACAAAAAACTTTTCAATCTATATAGACAGATTAATTCACACAGACAACTTTATTCATACATGACTTAATGGAAAACCAATCAAACAGCTCCTAACTTATTGAAAACAACTTATTAGTCTTGAAACCTAATTTACTTTTTATATAAAACTCTAATTTGACATGTGATAAGTTGATAAGTACTTCTGTAAAAAAAAACATAAGTTGTTTTAAATAAGCAATCCCAAACACCCCCTAAGTGTGCCTATGCCATAAAGTATGAAATTCACAAGTACTCGTGCTCACATAAGCAATCCCAAACACCCCCTAATTGTATTCGAAAAGTGTTTTCGTACACGATTCTTAAGTTTATCTGGACCTTTGATCATTCCCTATACACAGTTCTTAACATATATGACTTCAATAACTTTAGTTACACTGATTAATCTGATATGTATGACCATAAGTGTGTGGAAGGCTTTTTAAACCGCCTCGAGATCAGTAGGTTGTCAAAAAAAAAAAAAACTCCAACTAAGATAATATCCATCGACAATCTCTACCAAACTAAATGTCTAAATTTATAATAACTTAATAAGAACAAAGTGAATATTTCTAACAATAATGGCTACTGCCTACTTTTATTTCCAACAGTTTACAATTTACAAATCATAATATTTCTATTTCTTCTTATCATATAAACAAAGATATTTTCTACTTCTTCTTAACATATAAGAGCATTTAATTTCCAACAGATTCTCTATAATTTTTCTAAAATAGAAAATCAAAAGTCAGAATCTTTAAATCAAATTATATTTCACTCCAATAAATTCTCTATTTTAGAGATTTCAACAAAATATTATAAACTTTATTATCCCAATGCACCTTTTTTTTAAAAATTATATAAAATGATGATAGTTTAATCTTATTGGTTGAAATCAATAAAATCATAATTTCTCTCACCTCCCATCAAGTTTTAGAAAATTCTCTAAACTTGGAGTTTTTTCTTGTTTTCTCTATTTTAAAGAACAAGATAGAGAAACTGTTGAAGACAAATAGAGAACAAAACCTCCATTTTCTCTATTTTAGAGAAGCTGTTGGAGATGCTCTAAACAAGAAAGAATTATAATACGTCATTCCTCCAAGAAATAAAATATGCATATTATGAGATTCTAGAGATTACAGATCGATTAGGGCCTTAGGGGAAGGGTAGGAAGCAAGCCTTGATTTAGGAATTAGGAGGCTAAGAGCAGATCGATTGAGAGACTAATTGAATACAATATCCTTTATAGAGTTACAGAGCAATTTGGTCACCGCCTCAGATCGTGAGATTCTGAGATCGATTGAGAGATCAATAGAGGCGAGAGTAGATCGATTTAGATTTTAGGCCTTAACGATGCTATAATTAGCCGATTCACTAAAGGGTCATTTTTAGCCCAACCTACTAAGGCTAACTAGGAATTGGGCCTGTGATGGCCCCCCGGGCCATGCTACCCATGGCCATTGCCATGACAGCCATGGGTTAGGGTTGGGCCTGTCTTCAACGATGATTATACAATAATTAACTAAAAATAAAATAAAACTACAAGCAATTGATTAAACTAGACGCAAAAATGAAATTGTATACTAATATGAATGCATGTATAAAATGCAAACAACACTAGCACCCAGAAATCGAAAAAAATCTCAAAAACACGTGAAACATTGTCTTATGCGACCTGGCCCGCCACCTTGAGTCGAGACCTCTTATTTTTGTTCCTAAGCGACCGACCACACGACCTCAGGTCGCGACTGAGGTCGCTCCGACCTCTGATGGCCTGCAACACTTGGAAATTTCACCAAAAAACCCTAAACCTCAATTTCTCAACTTAAATATCGAATCCAACGATAAGCCCACATAAAACAAACTCATTTGAACATTTTCGAAGATTCCAAAACACAATACACACCCCACACCCCATCAAACCCCATTAAACTCAATCCAAACCCCAAAATCAAGCTTCGTATCATGAAAAACCACAAACTCAATGGTGATTAACAAAACCCCAAAGAATAAACAATGTAAAATCGATTCTATGTTTCATATCATATATAGATTCAGGCCCAAAGCTAGCTTTCACCATAAAATATTCATTTCATCAACCATAAACCACTCTAAATAAAAATATCGCCTAAAACATAAAAACCCTAAAAAGAAACGATGGGATGTCACATTAATCAAGGTAAAATAGCCTATATCTCAATAGAGAAATCCATTACATATTTCTTCTTTCTTCAAATCTCAATAGCTTCCTCTCCGAGTCTTTTGTCCCACTTGGAACTCCCTCACACTAAAAAGGTGAAGAATAGGCGGGAGAAATGAAGAAATGGAGCAAAACCCTTTTTTATACCAATTTACATATTTGGTCCTCCAAATATATGATCCCTTACTAAATGACCCCTGAACTTTTGAAAATAGCCAAATTCAATAATAAAATATTACACAGACACACACATCATTTTACATAAACTTAAAAAGAGACGAACTCTAGCGACCACCACAACTACACCATGTCGGGACTCCCATCGATGAACTTCACCATGTCGACGTCCATCTCCCTCCCACACCGACCACAATTTATCATCCATCTCCCTCCCACCACCGTTCATCCTAAAGTTTTCCATTTAGAGTGTTAGGTTTTGACTTAGGTTTTGTGGGGTTTGAATTAGGGTTCGTGGTTGTAATAACCAAGACTAAATTGGGAAGGTTTTAATGTCTTGTGGTTTAGTTTAATAAAACTGAAAGTTGAGGGGCTAGATTGTAATAAGGGTTAAGGTATAAAAACCCAATGATTGGCACAAAACCCTAGTTTTGGCAATCATTTCGGGTGGAGTGCGGCTGGACAAAGGAAGAAAGAAAGAGAGATCAAGAAGGAAGAAAGAAAGAGTGAGCAAGAAGGGAGAAAGAGAGAAAGAGCAATAAGGAAGAAAGAGTCTTCCATTTTAATTGGAGGAAGGGAACGACTTCAGCATCCTCAAGCTTTTAGGTAATCTCCTCTACATCCCTAATCTGTGATTTTAGATGATGAACTAGGTATTTTTGGAGGTTTTGGTTAAAAGTTGGGTTTGAAACTTAATGGAAAAGATTAGGTGTCATCTTGTGTTTTCGCTGCTAAGATTTCGGTATTAAATGAGGTTAGTAAATCAGAGTTCTGTTGCTAATCTAAGATTCTTTGGATTATGAGCTTATCAATGATTTTCGGTTCCAAATGGGTTCTGAGTTGGCGTTCGAAAAGCCCTGTGGATGTCCGGACACGATGACCCATTTGAGGAAGGTTTCCGGACGAGGTGACTGTCCGGATAAGAAAGCTATCCGGGTGGGAAAGTTGTCCGGTAAGTGTTAATTGTCCGGTAAGTAAGAATTGTTCGGCAAGTATTAATTGTCCGGTAAGTAAGAGTTGTCCGGTAAGTGTTAGTTATCCGGTAAGTAAGAGTTGTCCGGAAAGTAGTACCGGAAAGTAACAGGTATCCGGTAAGTTGAATCCGGATGGTGTCTGGACTGTTGGTTTAGGCATCTGAGTAGT
Organism: Saussurea involucrata; assembly: GCA_033807775.1. Taxonomy (NCBI): domain Eukaryota; kingdom Viridiplantae; phylum Streptophyta; class Magnoliopsida; order Asterales; family Asteraceae; genus Saussurea; species Saussurea involucrata. The sequence continues at coordinate 104,949,781 of CM066321.1, read as the reverse complement.
TTGTATCTCATCTATTTCTCAGGTAATTCAACCGTAAGCCAGAAGTAATGTAAGAAAAGATGTTGAACGCATCAGGTGAGTTTTTCTAACTAAAATACGTGACTTTTAACGTGTTTTCTAAAGTAAGTACATGATGAGAAATGCCATGTTTTATTCCTATGCTTTTAACTGCATGAAAGTTATTTAAAGTTTTATATAAGATGTATGCATACATTGTGGTAGACGTAAATTGGCTAAGTCGGGGGGAGGTTCCGCAAGTACTCACGTCGGGGGGAGGTTCCGTTTATGCCATGGAAGGGAGTATCCAGTAAGGCAGTGTGAGACTGACTCGTTGTCACTTTCGAGTGACTTCAGGGTGCCATTTACGGGAGCGGATTTATCCGTGAATGTTCTATGTAAAGTTATGTGATAGTTTCATAAAAAGTTATGTGAAAGTTTTGTGCAAAGATATTTGAAAGTGATGAACTGCTTTTAAATGATTTTGAGAACTGTCAAGAGGGAACTCACTAGACCTCATGGTCTAACCCTCGCATTTTCCAAACTAAACCTTTTCAGGTAAGTAGATAATAGGAGGCTCCGGTAAGCGAGCAAGAGCAGGATAGAGTACAGATGCAGTTAGAGACAGTGCCACTCATGCTTTTAGTGGTAGTTATTCTCAGTTATGTATAGGTTGTTTCCGCCAACCTAAGTTATGAGACAGATGTACGAAATTTCTGAGACCCAGTATTGTAATTCTTTAAATATAAATGCCATGTATGCTTTATTTAGACTGGGTTGTTACAATTGGTATCAGAGTCATAGTTTAAGGGATTTAGGTGACCGGACGGGCCTAAACTTAAACTTTGGGAGTAGAAATCACAACTGAGAATCAGGAAATGCGTTAGGAAGAAACAATTATAGAAATAGGATTAATAGGGTACCGAGGACGGTCATGTAAGGTAAGTTTGGGATCACACCTGGCCAGTGTAATTGGGAACTTACAGGTACATGTATGTGATTGACCTACCTTATTATTCCAAAGATGTAGTCTTAAGCTAATTTATATGTCATGTTCCAGTAACCTAGAAGGCCATCAAGACCCATGAGGGATAGACCGAGCTCCCTTGTTTGGGAAGTGTCGTGAGAGATCATTTATGATGTGATGTATGTATGCATCGAAGAGAAGAAATGTTGTATAGAATGTTATGAGTCGTCTAGAGGTAGCTCTTCGTAGATTCGAAGAGGATGAATGTTGAGTTTGAGTAAGACTCCTGTTTCAGGAGAGTCCCAGTTCTATAGATTGCGAAGTAGATCAGTTCGGATGATAAGGAAGGACAATGTCGAAATCTTGAAAGTGTCAATGGAGCCCTGACTTCTTAGTCGAGCTTTTCAATGGCAGGATAAATGAAATAAGATACCTATAGTGAATTGAAAGGATGTAGAAGTAGAAAGTGAGTTAGTCAATCAAAGTGAAAATAGTATGAAATGGTTGAGTAAGTGAGATGTAGAAGGCATGTACAACAAGTTATTGCATGACCGAGAGGGCGACCATTGGTCGAAGGTAGAGTGTCAAGGATAAGTTGCGTGAGTAAAGCGGTTGATCTTGTTAGGGTGAGTAGCCTTCAATTGCAAGTAGAGTTTCATGCATAGCGTTCTTATATGTAACATGAAATTTTCACGATTTAAGTTAAATGTGTAAATATCAATTTTGATCGAAAATGAGTCAGAATGAGCAAGCGTATGTTTAAAGAAAAGGTGATTTCATTCACATTGCACAATAAAATTTTGAGCTTAACGACTTGCAAAGTATTTCACACTTTTCATGATAAGTTAAATTGTTACAAAAAGGTCGAGAAAACGTTTTCCAGCAAAACTTTTACAATCAAAATGAGTTTTAACCTGTTGATATCATATAAAATGGTGTGAGAACCGACTGGTTTACTTGGTGTCGATAATTTCTTTTAGAATTGTGTCGTATGAAAGGATTTTCATTCAACGTATTACTGTCGTAATAACATCGTTCGAATTGAGTAAGATTAAGGTTCACGGAAAGATGCATGCAAACGATTCTCGAATCGTTGTGCAGGGCGTTGAAGTTATAAGAGTGATGGGGTCATGTGTACCCAAGTGGTTCCAAATATTGTTTATTTAAAATGATGAAATGTGCGAAAAGATTTATTTACTGTATTGTCATGTACGAAGGCTATGAACCCACTAGGTCGTAGAGTATTACATTTTTAAGCTAAGGAAGAACTCCGAGAGTGGAGATGTGTTGGATAAGTCATGGGAGAACGTAGGTAGCGTTGGTGTTTGTGTTCAAGAGGAGAGTTGGACAGTGGAAGAGTCGGGAATGGATTATAGTGTCGGTGTATGAGGGTCTGTACATTTGCTCGGTGACTGGGAATACAGTTGCCGAGGGACGATGGTGTCCGGGGGAAGGACTAGAAGTCATCAAGGTGTTGATTTTAGCAACTCGTTATGAGTAGTGTTGTGAGGCAGAAATGAAAAATTCACGGTGTGGGATATGAGTTTTGAGGTGAGCTTGTAATATTGATGTTACCTGAGTAAGTTTTGAAATAAGGGCGACATATTATGATGTGTTGGAAGGATTAGGTTCCGTAGGGAACCCATGTTTAAGAATAGGTTAAGAAAGTATCAACAAGTTGACTATTGATGTTGAAGTCGGCAGCAGTGTAAGTTGGCTAAGGCCGAAGACTTGAACCAGGAGAGTGAAGGTTGATAGAACACCTTGTAGGGGTGTTAAGTTAGTGAGAGACTGCTGTTTTGGTTAAGCGCTCTACTTACGAGGTATGGAGGGTTCGTAGAAGGACAAGGTATGTAGCACGAACGGAGCGAGTGTGTAAATTATATCGTCCAGTAAGGGAATGTGCCCTGTTTATGTAAGGGCTCGGATCGTAGAGAGCTAGCAAGAACGATTACATTTGAGCTAATTGGGAACTAGGGAGTTATAGTTCAACTAGAGTGAGAAAGGACAAAGTAGCGAGATAGACTCGGTTGAGTATGCGAGAGAATGTGAAGACGAGTTTGAATTGTGTAAGAATGGCCATGAGAGATTTGGTCTGCAGTGTGATGTTATGAGTGAGGAATGTACAGTTATGTAGTGGCAATAATTGCCAAGGTAAATGTGCCAGTTAGTGTTGTAGTAACGTGATGTTAGAAAGATGAAGCATTAGATGGAATCCTTTTTCGGGATTTCGGATGAGGTGTGCGAATTGTTAAGCAAGTAGTTGGAACACATAGTTGTAAGTAGCAGTGTGATACGTCTATTATCGGAGTAGAATGTCAGAGCAGTAATGGGTGCTTGCCCAAATGAGAGACCACGCGTTTTTGACTATGTGAGTCGCTAAGTAAGTATATTCTTGAAATCACTGTAAGTTTAAGGAAGATGATGGATGAGTTAATCAAAATGTGGTGTGGTAGGTGCGAAATCTTTAAAGAATGAGAATTGTTTCCTATGGGTGAAAGGATTATCCGAGAAGGTAATAGTTGAAGATCAAATAATGTGTAGTAACAGCAAACACTGGTGTCAGTTCGAGGTGATTTGGTTGAATGCCTTAAGTTAAAATTTTAATGGAACCGTTTGGTTATCTACAGTAACAAGAAAGTATTTTCAGCATGGGAATTGTCGGAAGAGAGGGGCAAGTAATGTTAGTGGACAGTGCTCTACGCTAACGTGGGGAGGTGGAGATAGTAGGTCGGAATAAGTGAGTAAATTGGAAGTAGTAGGCTTGACAGTAATGCCGAAAGGTGCAGTGTCGTGTAGATTGTCATTGATAAATGTGCGAACTTTTGGAAAGAGTATTGAAGAAGGAAAGTGTGTATGATTTTGTGCAGGAAAGAAGTGGATAAGACAACTGAATGAGTTAAGTTATTGACTTTGTGAGAAATGTTAAAACGAACTGATCGTTCATTGTAAGATATTGAGAACAGTAGGGTGTGACCATGGTTACTCCTAGTTGAATGGGGGTAACCGAAGTTATGTTATATGACTGGACGTTTGTGGCAAGCAGTGAGAAATTGATGAGCCTTCAGGATAAGTTCAATTCGGATAGGTGAGTACTCCAATAAGGAATTATGGAGGTTTCCAACTATTAGTCACGTTAAGTGTGAAATGATGAAGTGGTGAGAACGTACGATCTAGTTGTCGAGTTGTAGCCGAAGTGATTCGGGAAGGGAATATGATCTGCATAGACGTATGTCGGTTGGAAGAAGTGATCTAGAATTACATGTAACCCGAGGAGGGAACTCTAAGTTGTGAGTTCGTCGGGATGTGCAAGGGTGGCCTTGTGCCAAGTGGTCAAGTGAGTGGTTGTTCCAGGTTTTAGATTCTCGTTGTAGTGGCGAGGAATTCCCGCCAAGTTCCTTCTTTTAAGAAAGTAAAGGGGTAAGAGAGACCGTAAGTAGACGCGTTTTAGAAACCGTGAGTCCAGGTGTGTGGACAAAGCGGTCATGCAGGTTGTTAACGGAGGCGCGGTTGGCCTTGGATTTTTCTAGTGGTATTTGAGCGAGTATAGTATTCGGAGAGGTTGCAAGTAAATAGTACAAGATGGCACGAGATAGCAAAGTGGTGACTCGCCGAGGACGGTTCCAATGTATGGTGTACGGTTATGTTTTCCCATCAGAACGGTTTGGGGTGACCGAGTAGAACTGAGCTGGTTGGATTGAGGAACATAACGCTTTTGAGCCTTGAAGTTTGAGAGAAAGGTAAGTTGGACTAAGTCTGTAGATCCGTCAAAGTTTTGAAAACTGAATAGATAGTGCGCGATCTTGAGGTACTTAATGAAATTTTTGAGAAGAAATTCATAGTGTGATGCACGTCTTTTTATTTATTTATGGAGAGCCGATGTGGGAAGTGAGATGATGGCGACCTTGCAAGAAATGCAGACGATAAGAAGTTGACTTTTGTCATTAGTGAGCGAGTTAGAGCAACGGCAAACAAGTAAGACTGGTCAGAGGAATTAAAGAGTGTGCATCCGACATTTCATGTCTCGGACTTAATGAAGTGTTTGTTCGATGCCGAGGGGGTTGTTCCTTTGGGGGACATCAATATAGTGGGAGGTTGACTAACATAGGAGAACCGATCGAAATCGTGAGCAGTAAGGTTTGCGAATCGAGGAACAAAGAAGTCCGGTTAGTGAAAGTTCAGTGGAGGTATCATAAGGGACGAGAGGCTACTAGGGAAGTGGAGGCGGACATGAAGTCCAAGTACCCTCATCTTTCGAGAATGGAATTCCGGGGACGGAATTCTTTTGAGGGGGGAGTGTTGTAATAACCAAGACTAAATTGGGAAGGTTTTAATGTCTTGTGGTTTATGTAACAACCCAAAATCTTATAACATAATAATAATGCCAAAAGCCCAAAAAGGGTCCCAATTACATCATAAACTCCAATGTAAAATACATTGATTAAGGTCCACAAGCAAATACAACCGAGATGTTAACTAAACAAAAACTGAGACTTGACGGTCTTTAACCTCGCACCTTCACCTCAAGCCTTCTCTTTACCCTTAGACGAAGTACCTAAGCCGCCCTTTCCTGAAAATGGTTTTAAAGTTTTGAAAGCGAGGGTTGGACCATAAGGTCTAGTGAATTCCCTCCTAAAGCGTAGCCGCAAAACATTTAAAGAAAAACACTTTTCCATGCAAATAACACTTAACAAGTTTGAGCTCAAACAAGGGTATACACAGTGGTACGGACCAATATCACCTTACAAAGCCAGGGACGACAACTCATCACCTTACAAAGCCAGGGACGGCAACTCATCACCTTACAAAGCCAGGGACGGCAACTCGGGGGTCCTCCACTGTGTAACCCGACTCTATCACCAGCATAAACACTTAGAACATGCTTTAAACTTACTCGAGGAATATCCTCCTTCCACATTACAAACTAACACTTTTCATGCATAAGAAAACATAAGATTCATGATAATCAAGTAACTCATTTTCAGACATATCAATTCTTCGCATTTCATTTTAAAAGATAGAAATAATGCATAAGGGAACTCACCTGGTACTCACTCCCCGGCCCTCTCAGATTGCTGACGGTCTTTTTCCCTTTCCACTAACTCGGCCGCATTTATAGCCGCTTGGAAAGTGCTAGGATTTCTTGCCATTACCAATTCCCGAATACTACCCTTCAATCCATAGAGGTACCTTTCTACTCGACGCTCCTCGGTTGGGACATACAACTCCGCAAAACGAGCTTTCTCAATGAACTTGGAAGTGTACTCTCTCACGGTCGAGTCCCCTTGAGCTAGGTTCAAGAACTCCTCTTCCAACTTCTTAATCGCCGCTAGAGGGCAAAACTGAGCCTTGAATCTCCTCACGAATTCCTCCCATTTCATGGTCTTGGCCACCGACGATCCCAAACCCCCGGTTTCGGCATCCCACCAAAAGATGGCCTCCGACTTCAACATAGACAGGGCGTAGATCACCTTGTCCTCTTCGGCACACTTACAAATGTCAAAGACCAACTCCATTTCTCGAACCCACTTTATGGCTAGTACCGGGTCGCATTCTCCCTGAAAGGTAGGAGGTTTGCAAGATGAGAATGCTTTGTGACTACATCCTCTAGCTGCCGACTCGTTCACTACTAGCGTCGTGGATTGTTTGTGGCTACCAACTTCCGTGGGAAGCGGACTAGACAATTCGGTGACTGCCTTACTCTCACTGTTCTCTTTACTTCCCGCTGCCGAAACATCATGATGATTCATCCACCGGTCTAACTTTTCCTGTAGCTTCAACATTTCGGTGGCGAAGGCCTCTTGAGTCACAAAGGCGCGATTCTCCGCTGCCGAGCCCTCTCGATGAGACTTTTCCCGATCGGACGGTGCCTCAACACTCTTAGTTCGACGAGCAGCCGGAGTTTTCTTCTTTGGGAGAGTACCCTCCACATTGGTAGTAGCTCTACGTGGAATGGTCTCACGCCCCCTTCCACGACCTCTTCCTCTACCCCGGGCAGCCGGCGCCCTCGGGGGAACCACGGGTTCGTCCACTTGAACCTCCTCCGATGGAACCATTCTTACACTCGGCACAGACCTGCTCCTTGTCGATCTTCCAGTCATGACGAAATTGATACAAAACACATAAAACAAACACTTAATACCAGTATCGCTCTCTTGAGGTAATTCAAGTATCCCCACGTGCCTGTAAATTCGAAATTATATTGGCCAGGTATAATTCCCAATCTACCTCGCATGATGATCCTCGACACCCCATTCCACTTAAACCGCTTATGACTCCTCCTATGGTCATCCTATATCTCGGTTGTGTCCCTACTCCAAAGTTTAAGTCTAGGCCCAATCGGTCACCTAAATCCCTTAAACTACGGCTCTGATACCATTTGTAACAACCCAAAATCTTATAACATAATAATAATGCCAAAAGCCCAAAAAGGGTCCCAATTACATCATAAACTCCAATGTAAAATACATTGATTAAGGTCCACAAGCAAATACAACCGAGATGTTAACTAAACAAAAACTGAGACTTGACGGTCTTTAACCTCGCACCTTCACCTCAAGCCTTCTCTTTACCCTTAGACGAAGTACCTAAGCCGCCCTTTCCTGAAAATGGTTTTAAAGTTTTGAAAGCGAGGGTTAGACCATAAAGTCTAGTGAATTCCCTCCTAAAGCGTAGCCGCAAAACATTTAAATTAAAACACTTTTCCATGCAAATAACACTTAACAAGTTTGAGCTCAAACAAGGGTATACACAGTGGTACGGACCAATATCACCTTACAAAGCCAGGGACGGCAACTCGTCACCTTACAAAGCCAGGGACGGCAACTCATCACCTTACAAAGCCAGGGACGGCAACTCGGGGGTCCTCCACTGTGTAACCCGACTCTATCACCAGCATAAACACTTAGAACATGCTTTAAACTTACTCGAGGAATATCCTCCTTCCACATTACAAACTAACACTTTTCATGCATAAGAAAACATAAGATTCATGATAATCAAGTAACTCATTTTCAGACATATCAATTCTTCGCATTTCATTTTAAAAGATAGAAATAATGCATAAGGGAACTCACCTGGTACTCGGCTAAAAGACACCCTACTCGAAGCTCACTTAATCGCCAAACGATCACCTGAATTGGGTTTAACAAATGAGGTATTAGACTCCCCATTATGTTCTAAAACATTCCCCATACTGTCCTAAGGCAATCCCCTAAACCAAACCTCGAACCCAAGCCCAAACGACCAACGAAGCAAAAACGAAAAAACATGAAACAGAGCCTGGCGCCGATGCTGGCGCCAGCCCATCGGCGCGGCCATCGGCGCGGGCCTCTGGACACACTTTTTCCTGCACGAGATTTCTTCCCAAATCCAAAGATTTCTCATCCTCAAACATTCCCAAATCAGCTCTAGCTCTCCCAAACCAATATTTCAGTCATAAAACCCAAAAGGAAGGACAAAACCTACAATCTCCATTGGAAAGGTGGAATATCACCAAGAGCCCACAAACTCCTCAAGGGATTTCTCCAACCCACCCTTCCAATTGGTTCTATCATCAATACAATAAGAGAAGAAGAGATTGAATCTGGAAACACATATCTAAGCCTCAAATCTAAGACAAATTAAAGAGATGAAGATGAGAGTATACCTTTGCAGCCAAATCCTTCAATCTCTAGCTTAATCACCTCCCCAAACCTTCAATGGAGGAATTCTTGAGCTCCTCCTCCTCTCCAATACTTCTCAGCCGCCATAAATGAACCAAATGAGGGTTTTTGGAGGGTTTTATTTAGCTTAACTTTTCCTCTTCACACATTTGCCACAGAATTTTCAAGACCAACACAATGGACTCCCCAAGAGTCTTTATTTATCCAAAAAGGCCACAAAAGAAATATGGGGTGTTACATCACCCCCCCCCCCCCTTAACAGGATTCCGTCCCCGGAATCTCATCACTGAAAAGGTGCGGGTATCTGGCCCTCATATCGGTCTCAGTTTCCCATGTTGCCTCACTCCCTTTGTGGAAACGCCACAACACTTTGACTAGACTAATCTCTTTGTTCCTTGTTCTTCGAACCTTACGGTCGGTGATAGCTTCGGGCTCCTCCACAAAGTTCAATTTCTCATCAATCTGGACTTCGTGCAGGGGTATTGCCATTTCGACTTCCGCCAAGCATTTCCTCAGATTCGACACGTGAAAGATATTATGAATTCTTTGCAATTCTACTGGCAATTCCAACTTATAAGCTACTTCTCCGACGCGCTCAATGATCTTGAACGGTCCTATATAGCGGGGGCTCAACTTTCCCCTCTTCCCGAATCTGATTACTCCTTTCCAAGGGGATACTTTTAGCATTACCTTATCCCCAACTTGGAACTCGATATCCTTACGCCTCTTGTCGGCATAACTCTTCTGTCGGTCACGAGCAACCTTCAGCCTTTCCCTAACCTGGTCGATCTTGTCGGCCGTCAACTGTACTATTTCGGGTCCAGCCAGTTGTTTCTCTCCGACCTCGTTCCAACAAAGGGGCGTCCGACACTTCCTACCGTAGAGTATCTCGTAAGGAGCGGCTTTAATGCTTGCATGATAACTATTGTTATACGCAAACTCGATCAACGGCAGGTGGTTCTCCCACGAACCCTGAAAATCTAAAGCGCAAGCCCTCAACATGTCTTCCAGGGTCTGGATGGTCCGCTCACTCTGGCCATCAGTCTGCGGATGATATGCGGTGCTCATCTTGATTTGAGACCCCATTTCTCGTTGAAAGCTCCTCCAAAAAGTCGACGTGAATCGACTATCACGATCTGAGACTATTGACGATGGCACCCCATGACGAGTCACTATCTCGTCGATGTACAACTTTGCCAATTTCTCCATCGGGTATGATTCCTTTATTGGAAGGAAATGCGCCGACTTGGTGAGTCGATCTACAATTACCCAGATGGCATCGAAGCCCTTTGGAGTTCTAGGCAACTTTGTCACGAAATCCATCGCAATTTGATCCCACTTCCATACCGGAATATCCAAGGGTTGGAGTTTTCCGTACGGTCGTTGGTGCTCTACCTTCACCCTTAAACAAGTGTCACACCTTTCCACGAAGTAAGCTATATCCTTCTTCATACCCGGCCACCAATAGTCTTGCCGCAAATCACCAAACATCTTGTTCGTCCCTGGATGGATGGAGTACTTTGACCTGTGAGCCTCCTCTAGTATCAACTTCCTCACGTTCCCCAACTTCGGAACCCATACTCGACCGTGGAGGCATTTCAGTCCTCGGCTATCTTCTACTAGGGAGTTCACGTTTCCCACCATCCGCTCTTTCTTGAGGTTCTCAACCGCAGAAGCTTCCCCTTGCCATTTCTTTATTTCACCCAGCAGATTAAATGTGACCTCAGCCCTTAAGGCTATGATCTTCGAGGCTTCTCCTCTTTCTTTACGGCTCAAGGCGTCCGCCACTACATTGGCTTTTCCGGGATGGTACTCAATCTCGCAATCGTAGTCTGACAACAATTCCATCCACCGGCGTTGCCTCATGTTTAGCTCTTTCTGATCGAAGATGTGACGAAGGCTTTTGTGATCAGTGAAGATCTTACACCTCGTCCCATACAAATAGTGCCTCCAAATCTTTAAGGCGAAAACAACGGCCGCCAGTTCTAAATCATGGGTGGGGTATCGCTTCTCATGCTCCTTCAATTGACGGGACGCATAAGCGATCACTTTACCACGCTGCATCAAGACACACCCCAAGCCCAATTTAGAGGCGTCGCTGTACACCACAAAGTCTTCCGTTCCTTCGGGTAAGGTTAGAATCGGAGCCTCGCTCAACATTTCTTTTAACCTTTGGAAGGCTTCTTCTTGCCCTTCGGTCCAATTGAACTTGGTGCTCTTCTTGGTCAAAGAAGTCAACGGAGTAGCAATTTTCGAGAAGTCTTTGATGAACTTCCGATAATACCCCGCTAACCCAAGGAAACTACGGACTTCGGACGGCGTTCTGGGCGGTTCCCAGTTCTTGATAGCTTCTACCTTTGCCGGGTCCACCTTGATTCCACTCTGGGTCACCACATGTCCCAAAAACTGCACCTCTCGAAGCCAGAATTCGCACTTCGAAAATTTGGCATAGAGTTTCTCCCGCTTTAACAATTCTAGCACAGCTCTCAAATGCTCCCTATGCTCTTTCTCCGACTTCGAGTAGACGAGAATATCATCTATGAAGACGATCACGAATTTATCTAAATAGGGTTGACACACCCTATTCATCAAATCCATGAACGCGGCGGGGGCATTCGTTAATCCGAACGGCATCACTAAAAACTCGTAATGACCGTATCGGGTTCGAAAAGCCGTCTTTGGAATATCTTCTCCTCGTACCTTGAGTTGGTGGTACCCCGATCTCAGATCTATCTTTGAAAAGTAGCTAGCTCCTTGCAACTGGTCGAACAAGTCGTCAATTCTGGGGAGCGGATACTTGTTCTTGACCGTAACTTTGTTGAGTTCGCGGTAATCGATACACATCCTCATAGTCCCATCCTTCTTCTTCACAAAAAGCACCGGCGCACCCCACGGCGAGGTACTCGGTCTCACGAACCCCTTGTCTAGCAACTCTTGGAGTTGGGTCATCATCTCCTTCATCTCGGAGGGTGCCAATCGATATGGTGCACGAGCTATTGGTGTGGCTCCTGGCACCAGGTCGATTCGGAACTCGATTTGGCGGTCCGGTGGTAGTTCGCACAAATCGTCCGGAAACACCTCCGGGTATTCACCCACTATTGGTACATCTCTTACTTCGCGCTTTTCTTTCATTGCATCCACCACATAAGCTAGGTAACTCTGACATCCCTTCCTTAGACATTTAGTAGCCTTAACCAAGGAAATAAGATTAGACTTCCTATCTCGACGGTTCCCATAAATCACTACCATTCCCTTACCCGACAATTGCACACGGATCAACTTTTTGTTGCAAACGATGGTAGCATTATTTTTAGCCAGCCAATCCATTCCCAACACTACATCAAACCCTCCCATCGGCATAGGGTACAAACTTATCGGTATCAAACTCCCTTCTATGTCTATACAACACCCTTCCACCACACTACTAACTAGTACCACGTTGTCATCGGCGGTCTCCACTTCTATGGCACTACCCAAACGCTTAGGCCTCACCCCCAAACGTTTCATGAAAGCAGGAGATACAAAGGAGCGATTCGCCCCCGAATCAAATAACACATTGGCACATAAAGAGTTCACCAAAAAGGTACCTGTCACGACATCCGGAGTTTCCTCCGCCTCATCCGCTGTCATACGAAATGCACGACCCTTCGCGCGTGCCGGTTCTTCCCTCTTCTCCACCCCTTGCACCCCCTGGCGATTCCCAAACTGATCCGATCCTCCTCTCCTAAGCTTGGGACAGTTATACCGTTTATGATCCATTGACCCACACTGGAAACAACCCGGTTTCTGCGGGCAATCCCTTGACATGTGACCCGGCAGCCCACAATGAAAACACGACCCCGAGTCCGCCCTACACTCTCCTTTATGCATCCGATTACACTTGCCACATGGCTTGCTACCAAAACTCCGATTCCCACGCGGCTCCGGCCTAGAAACTTTCCCTTTCCGAGAATCATTTCCCGGTCCATCCCATTTCCTCTTCTCCCCGGCCCTCTCAGATTGCTGACGGTCTTTTTCCCTTTCCACTAACTCGGCCGCATTTATAGCCGCTTGGAAAGTGCTAGGATTTCTTGCCATTACCAATTCCCGAATACTACCCTTCAATCCATAGAGGTACCTTTCTACTCGACGCTCCTCGGTTGGGACATACAACTCCGCAAAACGAGCTTTCTCAATGAACTTGGAAGTGTACTCTCTCACGGTCGAGTCCCCTTGAGCTAGGTTCAAGAACTCCTCTTCCAACTTCTTAATCGCCGCTAGAGGGCAAAACTGAGCCTTGAATCTCCTCACGAATTCCTCCCATTTCATGGTCTTGGCCACCGACGATCCCAAACCCCCGGTTTCGGCATCCCACCAAAAGATGGCCTCCGACTTCAACATAGACAGGGCGTAGATCACCTTGTCCTCTTCGGCACACTTACAAATGTCAAAGACCAACTCCATTTCTCGAACCCACTTTATGGCTAGTACCGGGTCGCATTCTCCCTGAAAGGTAGGAGGTTTGCAAGATGAGAATGCTTTGTGACTACATCCTCTAGCTGCCGACTCGTTCACTACTAGCGTCGTGGATTGTTTGTGGCTACCAACTTCCGTGAGAAGCGGACTAGACAATTCGGTGACTGCCTTACTCTCACTGTTCTCTTTACTTCCCGCTGCCGAAACATCATGATGATTCATCCACCGGTCTAACTTTTCCTGTAGCTTCAACATTTCGGTGGCGAAGGCCTCTTGAGTCACAAAGGCGCGATTCTCCGCTGCCGAGCCCTCTCGATGAGACTTTTCCCGATCGGACGGTGCCTCAACACTCTTAGTTCGACGAGCAGCCGGAGTTTTCTTCTTTGGGCGAGTACCCTCCACATTGGTAGTAGCTCTACGTGGAATGGTCTCACGCCCCCTTCCACGACCTCTTCCTCTACCCCGGGCAGCCGGCGCCCTCGGGGGAACCACGGGTTCGTCCACTTGAACCTCCTCCGATGGAACCATTCTTACACTCGGCACAGACCTGCTCCTTGTCGATCTTCCAGTCATGACGAAACTGATACAAAACACATAAAACAAACACTTAATACCAGTATCACTCTCTTGAGGTAATTCAAGTATCCCCACGTGCCTGTAAATTCGAAATTATATTGGCCATGTATAATTCCCAATCTACCTCACATGATGATCCTCGACACCCCATTCCACTTAAACCGCTTATGACTCCTCATATGGTCATCCTATATCTCGGTTGTGTCCCTACTCCAAAGTTTAAGTCTAGGCTCAATCGGTCACCTAAATCCCTTAAACTACGGCTCTGATACCATTTGTAACAACCCAAAATCTTATAACATAATAATAATGCCAAAAGCCCAAAAAGGGTCCCAATTACATCATAAACTCCAATGTAAAATACATTGATTAAGGTCCACAAGCAAATACAACTGAGATGTTAACTAAACAAAAACTGAGACTTGACGGTCTTTAACCTCGCACCTTCACCTCAAGCCTTCTCTTTACCCTTAGACGAAGTACCTAAGCCGCCCTTTCCTGAAAATGGTTTTAAAGTTTTGAAAGCGAGGGTTAGACCATAAGGTCTAGTGAATTCCCTCCTAAAGCGTAGCCGCAAAACATTTAAAGAAAAACACTTTTCCATGCAAATAACACTTAACAAGTTTGAGCTCAAACAAGGGTATACACAGTGGTACGGACCAATATCACCTTACAAAGCCAGGGACGGCAACTCATCACCTTACAAAGCCAGGGACGGCAACTCATCACCTTACAAAGCCAGGGACGGCAACTCGGGGGTCCTCCACTGTGTAACCCGACTCTATCACCAGCATAAACACTTAGAACATGCTTTAAACTTACTCGAGGAATATCCTCCTTCCACATTACAAACTAACACTTTTCATGCATAAGAAAACATAAGATTCATGATAATCAAGTAACTCATTTTCAGACATATCAATTCTTCGCATTTCATTTTAAAAGATAGAAATAATGCATAAGGGAACTCACCTGGTACTCGGCTAAAAGACACCCTACTCGAAGCTCACTTAATCGCCAAACGGTCACCTGAATTGGGTTTAACAAATGAGGTATTAGACTCCCCATTATGTTCTAAAACATTCCCCATACTGTCCTAAGGCAATCCCCTAAACCAAACCTCGAACCCAAGCCCAAACGACCAACGAAGCAAAAACGAAAAAACATGAAACAGAGCCTGGCGCCGATGCTGGCGCCAGCCCATCGGCGCGGGCCTCTGGACACACTTTTTCCTGCACGAGATTTCTTCCCAAATCCAAAGATTTCTCATCCTCAAACATTCCCAAATCAGCTCTAGCTCTCCCAAACCAATATTTCAGTCATAAAACCCAAAAGGAAGGACAAAACCTACAATCTCCATTGGAAAGGTGGAATATCACCAAGAGCCCACAAACTCCTCAAGGGATTTCTCCAACCCACCCTTCCAATTGGTTCTATCATCAATACAATAAGAGAAGAAGAGATTGAATCTGGAAACACATATCTAAGCCTCAAATCTAAGACAAATTAAAGAGATGAAGATGAGAGTATACCTTTGCAGCCAAATCCTTCAATCTCTAGCTTAATCACCTCCCCAAACCTTCAATGGAGGAATTCATGAGCTCCTCCTCCTCTCCAATACTTCTCAGCCGCCAGAAATGAACCAAATGAGGGTTTTTGGAGGGTTTTATTTAGCTTAACTTTTCCTCTTCACACATTTGTCACAGAATTTTCAAGACCAACACAATGGACTCCCCAAGAGTCTTTATTTATCCAAAAAGGCCACAAAAGAAATATGGGGTGTTACAGTTTAGTTTAATAAAACTGAAAGTTGAGGGGCTTGATTGTAATAAGGGTTAAGGTATTAAAACCCAATGATTGGCACAAAACCCTAGTTTTAGCAATCATTTTGGGTGGAGTGCGGCTGGACAAAGGAAGAAAGAAAGAGAGAGCAAGAAGGAAGAAAGAAAGAGTGAGAAGAAGGGAGAAAGAGAGAAAGAGCAAGAAGGAAGAAAGAGTCTTCCATTTTAATTGGAGGAAGGGAACGACTTCAGCATCCTCAAGCTTTCAGGTAATCTCCTCTACATCCCTAATCTGTGATTTTAGCTGCTGAACTAGGTATTTTGGAGGTTTTGGTTAAAAGTTGGTTTTGAAACTTAATGGAAAAGATTAGGTGTCATCTTGTGTTTTCGCTGCTAAGATTTCGGTATTAAATGAGGTTAGTAAATCAGAGTTCTGTTGCTAATCTAAGATTCTTTGGATTATGAGCTTATCAGTGATTTTCGGTTCCAAATGGGTTCTGAGTCGGCGTCCGGAAAGCCCTGTGGATGTCTGGACACGATGACCCATTTGAGGAAGGTTTCCGGACGAGGTGACTGTCCGGATAAGAAAGCTATCCGGGTGGGAAAGTTGTCCGGTAAGTGTTAATTGTCCGGTAAGTAAGAATTGTCCGACAAGTATTAATTGTCCGGTAAGTAAGAGTTGTCCGGTAAGTGTTAGTTATCCGGTAAGTAAGAGTTGTCCGGAAAGTAGTACCGGAAAGTAACAGGTATCCGGTAAGTTGAATCTGGATGGTGTCTGGACTGTTGGTTTAGGCATCTGAGTAGTTTGTATCTCATCTATTTCTCAGGTAATTCAACCGTAAGCCAGAAGTAAAGTAAGAAAAGATGTTGAACGCATCAGGTGAGTTTTCTAACTAAAATACGTGACTTTTAACGTGTTTTCTAAAGTAAGTACATGATGAGAAATGCCATGTTTTATTCCTATGATTTTAACTGCATGAAAGTTATTTAAAGTTTTATATAAGATGTATGCATACATTGTGGTAGACGTAAATTGGCTAAGTCGGGGGGAGGTTCCGCCAGTACTCACGTCGGGGGGGGGGGGGGGGGGGGGAGGTTCCGTTTATGCCATGGAAGGGAGTATCCAGTAAGGCAGCGTGAGACTGACTCGTTGTCACTTTCGAGTGACTTCAGGGTGCCATTTACGGGAGAGGATTTATCCGTGAATGTTCTATGTAAAGTTATGTGATAGTTTCATAAAAAGTTATGTGAAAGTTTTGTGCAAAGATATTTGAAAGTGATGAACTGCTTTTAAATGATTTTGAGAGCTGTCAGGAGGGAACTCAATAGACCTCATGGTCTAACCCTCGCATTTTTCAAACTAAACCTTTTTAGGTAAGCAGATAATAGGAGGCTCCGGTAAGCGAGCAAGAGCAGGATAGAGTACAGATGCAGTTAGAGACAGTGCCACTCATACTTTTAGTGGTAGTTATTCTCAGTTGTGTATAGGTTGTTTCCGCCAACCTAAGTTATGAGACAGATGTACGAAATTTCTGAGACCCAGTATTGTAATTCTTTAAATATAAATGCCATGTATGCTTTATTTAGACTGGGTTGTTACAGTGGTCATGGTTTGGAATCAAGGTTTTAGTTGGAATATGTTTGGTAGATTGTGGGAAACAATTTGTGGGTTACTCGCAGTTTAACAAGTTGTGTATTTTTTATCTGCCTCTTTATCGAAGTTTAACAATTTGTGAGCTCCACCAAAATCCATGGCCACCAACAGTTTGTGGGCTCCACGAAATGGGTTACGGATTTTGGGTTTTGTCCGGGGAAAATGGAACAACGAGGAAGATGTTGTAGAGAAAATGGGAAGAAGAGGAAATATCGATCTTAGATTCATCCAAAATATGTGCCGAAGATATTGCAAAGGTGAATGGGAAGAAAATGGAGGGTGAAAATGTTGATCACAAGGAGAGGAGACCATATAATGTATTATATTTGTTTTTTCCCCTAAAACATTCTAATTAACGGAGTTAGTTTCATGATCATTTTCAGAGCAAAATACAAACCGTATGAATGTTTTTATACTTATCAATGGTTATGTCCCACTTTCGAATTTTTCATTAAATTGAAATTTACTCTATGTTGTAGAAGAGTTTGTAATTGGTTTTAGACGAAGGTTACCAACCAAGTAATGTTTAAGTGTTTTTAACTTGATTTTATGGTTTAGATCATGTTTCCAATAAATTGTGGTTGTGGAACCATACAACTAACATATTAAAACAAAATACTTCATTTCTTTAGGTTAATCACCTATGATGAAACAATATCTTTTTTAGGGTTTTTTGAATTAATATACAAAGTAATGATATGTTAGTTTATCCTTTAACAATCTCATCAATTAATTGTTTGTTGAAATTTTGGACTTTTTAGAAAACTGCCAACAAAAGTATGTACACTCGTTTTCGTCATTATAAACACCAACAAAAATCTATTTGGACGATTCTTATATGTAACACCACAAAATCTAAAATTACCTTAATAACAAATAAATAACTGACATACGATTGATAAGGATCCAACAATACAAATTTCACAAGATTTCTTCAAAATTAAAAGTAGAAATAGATAATCTTAGCCAAAGCTAAGATTCTTACAAAATTCAAACAACCCGAGCCTCTAGCGTAAACATAAATTAAACATTCCTACTAAAAACTGACAATTGAAACAACCTTTTTCCTTCGGTTTACAGCTTACGCTTTCTCATGCTAGCATTCTCAACCAGATATTCGCCTGAAATTATTTTAGTTTGAAAATGAGGGTTAAATCAAAATGTCTAGTGAGTTACTTGTAAAAAACAAATACAAGTTTTAACATCATTTCATAAAATGTATGCTAAAAATGAATGCAAACTCAAAAGACCACATTCCCATCCAATTAACTATACACAACGACCACATGGCTCCAATCACGCACACCTATGACTTCATTAACTGGTTACACACTAGCCTTTCTCTTATATAATGTGAAACCTATTCAAATGCACAAAAGGATATCTAGGCTATGTTTGACAAACTAGCTGATGAAAACGCCACGTTTGGCAAAAAGTAGCTTATAAGCATTTAAATGTCTGAAAAAAACATATTAAAAAAATAGTTAATAAATAATAATTAATAGAGTAAATTACTGTTTTGGTCCCTGTGGTTTGTTAAAAAAATACGGAATTGGTCCCTAAACTTCATTTATTACTGTTTTGGTCCCTGTGGTATGCACTTTGTTACGAATTTGGTCCTTAAGGGTGACGGACGTCTCTTTCCTCTGTTATCATTAAGGGCATTTCTGTCTTTTTATATTTTTTTTTAATTAAATTTTAATGGTTTTTATTATTTTATCAACCAATTAAAAAATGACACGTGTCATTCTCTCCTTCTTTCTTTCTTCTCTTTCATTC
The DNA here is from genome assembly GCA_033807775.1 of Saussurea involucrata. Classification (NCBI taxonomy): domain Eukaryota; kingdom Viridiplantae; phylum Streptophyta; class Magnoliopsida; order Asterales; family Asteraceae; genus Saussurea; species Saussurea involucrata. The sequence continues at coordinate 104,930,908 of CM066321.1, read as the reverse complement.
TCTCTTTTCTTTCTGCAGTGGAAGAATACACCACCACCACCAACCCACCACCACCACCACCATCAACCCATCACCACCACCATCAACCCACAACCACCATATTTCTTTCTTCTCTCTTTCTTTATATATACACACACAAATACAATATATATATACATACATATATATACATACACACAAAAATATATATATATATATATATATATACATACATATATATACATACACACAGAAAGAAATATATATATACATATATATACATACACACAGAAAAGAAAAGTTTAATGGGTTTTGACATTTGGATGTGTTTTAATTTATAAAACCACTCCAAACCTTCTTTCTTTTGCATTTGGAAAAGAAAGAAGTTTTCAGTTTCGATTTTGGTTGAGAAATCTGCATGTTTCAGCATCGCCGGAGCACTCGCCGGAAAACCGGGCTTCGTTGGAAATCAACATCTTCACCGGATTTCTGCATAAATTTCATCTCAAATTGATTTATTTTGATATTTTGATCGAGAAGCAACATCCATAATGGATTTCCATCAATATTTTATTAAGTACGGTGTGTTGGAAGAGCTCGCCGGAAAAACGAGTTTAGCCGGAAAATGGGTTGATGATGGTGGTGGTGGTGGTGGTGGTGATGGGTTGGTGGTGGTGTATATATATATATCCTGTATATGTTTATATATGTATTTCAGAGAGAAGAAAGAGAAGAGAGAAAGAAGGAGAAGAAAGAAAAAATAAAGTAATAAAAAGACGGGGACCAAATCCGTAATTTATATAAAAAGACAGAAATGCCCTCGAGCTTAACGGAGGAAATAGACGTCCGTCAGCTCGAGGGACCAATACCGTAAAATTCTGCATACCACAGGGACCAAAACTGTAATAAATGAAGTTTAGGGACCAATTCCATATTTTTTGACAAACCACAGGGACCAAAACAGTAATTTACTCTAATTAATATTAATGAGGGCATAATTGAAATAGACCCTATCTCTTTTTACCCATCTTAAAACAAAACCCATGAACCAAGCCTCAAATTGAACCCACGACGAAAAACGAAAGATGCTAAAAAAAATGCATGCGACTTGGGGCGCGACACAAGTCGCGCCGACCTTTGTTGATTTGTAGCTCAACGAAATTTCACCCAAAATACCAACACTTGATTTTTCTAATTAAAATTCGATTTTAAACATTAATCAGCATAAGACCAACCCATTTAAACCTTCCCAAATATTCTAAAACACATTTAAATATCTAAACATACTCCAATTCTATTATCCTCCGTACAAAACTCAAAATCAATCTTCCAAACATGAAACCCCCCAGTTTCATGGATGATTAGCAAAAATCCCAAAGATTAAACAAAACAAAATGATTATTAGCTTCAAATCATATCTAGGTTCAAGCCCAAATGAAGGTTTTCATCATAAATCATCATTTCATCAACCATGAAACACTTAAAAAAAATCATTAAAATTTAAACCTTAAAAAGAAATGGTGAGATCTCATAATATGACAATGATCAAGGAAGAAATAACTAAATCCTTAATAGAAAAATCATTTAATCACCTATTTTTTCTTCAAAATCTCAATAGCTTCCTCTGCAAGCAGAGACAGACCTAGATTTTTTTTCAATTAGTGACGCCATTTAACTATAAGAGACAAATATATAAATATTTTTTCACAAAATCAACATCGATCCGGTGGTTAATTCTTTGCTTTTCATATGTGTGTCTTATATTGCAAATTTTTTTTTTAGAAAAAATAAATATGAAATTAAAAGCTAAAAACTAAGAATATGACACGAACATGACTCACACTCAGGTATGAGGTAGAAGAAAAGTCTTGCAAACCAATTTTGTCAACAAAACTTGTGTTATTATCGTAGTTTCAAAATATATATGGTGACACACAACAAATTGATACGATAACATTTTTTTACTATCCTATACATTTGTACATTATGACGGAAAACGAAAAGATGGCACATACCACCGTATGCTCTACACTGCATCCGTCCTTGTCTGGAAGTCTTTTCTCTCATTTGGAGCTCTCCTCATACACACATACAAGGTGAGAAATACGACTTGGAGAAATGAAGAAATGGGGTACAGACTGTTAGTGCAATATGTCTTCAAGGTTTAAATATAGAAAGGTCAAAGTCAAAGTCAATGTATTGAGTTGTATTGTGTTGTTTACACCTTGTAATGTGTTTAGTATAAATAGGTTTAGTTGTGTGTTAGTATGAGAGACTCTTAGAAACATTCTCTGAATTCACATTCTCATATCTTAGAGAGAGAAACACTTGTACAGAACTCCTAATCTTGTAATGTGTTCTTGAGTAAAATAGATGACAGATTCATATCTTCTCTATCTTGATTGATCTTGGTTTAACAATTGGTATCAGAGCACGTTATTGAAGATCTTGGATTAACAATTGGTATCAGAGCAAGTTCAAGATTTAGAGGAGAATTTCTACTGATCTAACACATCAAATTTGCAGAATTCTCAAGGAAATTTGATCGATTTTCTTGATTTTTCAAGAAAATCTCGTTTTCTTGGATTTTTGTCAAATTTGTGTGATTCTTGGTCGAATTTGATCAAGATTTAGTTCGTTGGATTCGTTTTTGATAGAGGAACACTTTTCGTTCAAGGATCGAAGGCTAATTTCATCGTTTTGAGGATCGATTTGAAGGATTTCAAGAATTCTGATCAGTTCATCATTTTCAATCTGATCAGTTTATCAGATTTTGATTCAGTGATTTTCAGCGAAATTGGATTACATCTTTGTGTTAGAAACTTGTTTTCTAACATATCTTCAACTTTTGGTTGATTAATTTCAAGTTTTTGAGAGTCAATTTGAAGATTTAGAAAATTTTGTGTTCTTGAGAAAACTTGTCTGTGAATTTTTTTAAGAGTGATTTTGCAATTTGTTGGTGTTTTGATTCGTTTTTGTGCAAAATCCTTCCTAAAAATTGTTTTTGGACATGAATCATCCATAAAATTCAAGTCTTGATGTCTAAATCTAATTCGAAGGATTTCAAGATCAATTTTGCACTTTTCTGAGTTTTTGGTTTGTTCACAGGTTTCTACTGTTCGATCGATTCAATTTAGGATTAAGAGGTTTTCAGAGGTTTGTGTATGAAGAAGAAGTGTTCGAATTTAGATTTCGAACTGATCTGCACAGTTTGATTTCAATGATTTTGAGTTTTTAAGTGATTTCTGTCGATTTTGGGAGAATCTCGCTAGATCTGAACTTTTCGCAACATTCATCATCACTTTTCGCAACATTCATCCAAGTGTACTTTTCGCTAAGTATTTCGCTTCCTTCTGTTGCAAAATTCATACTTTTCGCAACCCTCTGACCCGAAAAGCCAAACTTTTCGCAACCTTCTTTTGCGAAAAGTGATCTTTCAGATTCCCTCTTTTTGTTCAAGGCTACTTTTCGCAACCTTTGCTTGCGAATTTCTCCACTTTGCGCAACCCTTGCTTGCGAGTTTCTCAACTTTTCGCAACCTTGGCTTGCGAGTTTCTTACTTTTCGCTTCTTCCAGTTGCGAATTTCTGACTTGGTTATTTTCTGGAGTATTAAAAAAAAGTATTTTGAGAAAAAAATTTATACTGAATTTTTTTCTATAGTGTATTTCATACATTTTAAGAGTTTTTCAAGAAAAAGTTTTATATAATTTTTTTCAATATGAATTATCAAGCTTCAGGTAATCGTCCTCCGGTGCTAATCAAAGAATCAGATTTTGATCAATGGACGATTTCTTTTATTGATTTTATTTCGAGGAGAGAAAACGGAGATTATATGATAAAATCTTTCACCGAAGGTCCGTTTGAAGATGAGATTAAACGGAAGAAAGCAGACAATGATGCTTCGTCAAACTTACTCTTTGTTATTCTCAAAATTTCGCCTCACATCTACAAACAGGTTGAAGTGTATAAAAATTACCCTTTGCAGATGTGGAACGAGTTGTCGAAGCTATTGCATAAATCAAAGGTTGATTTCAAGGTAAAGGAACAAAAGAAAGCTGAAAGGGAGGATGCAAATCAGAAAACATCAGACTCTGAAAATCACAAAGAAAATCATTCAGATGCGGAAGAAAAGAAAGTTGATTTTCAGAAAATAGAAGAGAAGAAAGTTGAAAGGGAAGATGATAAAGAGAAGATTATCAAGCTTACAAGGAAATTGCAACAGATGGAAAATCTTTTGATTATGGAAAGAGAAGACTTCAAGAAAGAAAGAGTGGGTCTTGTTAAAAGGGTTTCGGAACTTGAAATGGCTTTGAAGACAGAGACTAAAGAAATTGAAGACAAGAAAGATGTTGAACTCAAATGTCTAAGACTTCCCAAGCAGAACTCAGATTTTCAGAAAGTCTTATTTTTAGAGAAGGAAAAGTTGGAAAAGGAAAGGATTGATTTTGAGGTTCAAAGGAAAGGGTTTGAAGCAAAGAATGCTAAGCTGACTGAGAAAATTTCTGAAATACAAATGGAGTTGGATAAAGAAAGTGAAGAACTTGAGAAGATGAAGAAAGCGGATTTTCAGTCAAAGAGCGTAAAGAATGTTTTTTCTATTGAGAGGAAGATTTTTCAGCAAGAAATTCGGAAACTCACGAAGAACTTGGCGGGTTTATCTACAGATATCATGAAGGAAAAGAGGGTGAATTGTAATATTCGGAAGAAGCTCGAGTTGATGACAAAGGAACGAAATGCCTTAAAAGACAAAGTGAGGTCGTTCAACAATTCCGAGTGTTTTTCAGAATGTCCGATGCGTCCTTCTAACATTTTCTACGAGCATTCTGTGGATATGTCTTCCAAATACTATGCTGATCTTCCTTCCTACAAAAGAGTCAACATGCAATGGAAGGTAAAAGGTAAATTTCCTGGAAAAGATGTACCAAAATCATCATTTCCAAATAAGAATTTTACAACGAAAGTTAATTCTTTTGTTAATTCTTATTGCGGAAATAATGATTTTGTTAATAATAATTATGTTCAATATTGGTATGGTACTTACCATTTTCCTTCTTATAGAGCTCCGCTTAACGTGTCAGGACCCAAGACTCGTTGGGTACCAAAATCTACTTAATCTGTTTTGCAGATTTAGAGACAAGTGTTGAACTCTCGGAAGAAGAAGTACTTGTGCATTCAAGAAGATATTGAACATCACATATTTTCAGGGAGTTTATTATTTTTGATATACATGTGATTAATGACAAATATTTTGGTATTTTGTAGGGGGAGAAAGATAAAAGACAATGGCTTTTGAACACATCAGTTCAAAACCCGCACTTCAACGGTAATGGCTTCTGAATACATCAATTCAGGACCCGTACTTCAAAGGCTATGACTTCTAAACATATCAGTTTAGAACTCGTACTTATCAGGTGATATCCTTTCACTGTCATATCTTTCTATTTTTAGGACATGTGCTTAAAGGTAACATTGCGTTATATTTTATTTCTACTAACGTTGAAGGTTTGAACCTTCATAAATTTAATTCAATGAAGTGAAATTCTTTAATTTTTCATTCAATGAATAAAATGTGTGTTAAGGATGATTTTACGATCATTTTTGTATCGTCAGAGTTATATTTGTTTCTACTTTCGTTTCTGAAATAATTCGAAAGGTCAGCGAAACATGTTTGAGATTTTGATATAAGTGCAAAATTGTGTAAATCTAGACTTATTTAGAATACAATGCTCACAAAGCCTATTCGTTTTAATCATGAATGGAAACGAAAATATGGGAGAAGCACTACGTTTTTGAACCAAGTGATTGAGATGCTTTAAAAAAAATTATATATATATATATATATATATATATAATAAAATCATTCAGTTTGATAGTCTGTGCCTGTGGCCTATCTGGTTTGGGAGATTAAGTCCCAAGGGGTACTCGTTACCTAGCCCCTAAGATCAACTGATCTGGGATTGGCTGACCCAAATCCTGCTATAGAACCAGGTAGAAAGTCATGTTCTACTGGTACAGATGGGATTAAGGTATATCGATGTAGCCTTTCTGGTTTGGGAGAGTAAGTCCCAAGGGGTGCTTGTCACCTAGCCCCTAAGGCCAACTGGTCTGGGATCGGCTGACTTAAATCCTGCTATAGGACCAGTTAGAAAGTTACGTTTACGGTGTATCTTAGTCTTAATAAACTGTTTGATTATAAAAGATGCCAATGAGCACATAATAAAAGTTGCCAATGTGCACAATATGAAAATATGCCTAAGAGCACACATCTCTTGAAACTTGGGGAAAATACAAAGTCGCGATAAACCTGTAAATTTGTGAAAATTCTGTTTTTGGACAAATAGTGTGAGTAAGAGCAAAATATTCTTATAGGTTTTAGAGGTGCATTTGCTTGTTGCTAATCATATTTCGCATGCTAGTCCACCAAATAAATTTTATAAAGGGGTTGAAATTGAACTTTTGTAACTCGATATGCGATGATGTCTTGTTTTTGAATCCAAACGCATGCATTTGATTTCACTTGATGGAAATATCTGTTACATTTCATTAAGTTGAATTTCTTTTGTTTGGTGTTCAAATGATTAAATGTTAGTAGTTATAAAATGTTGTTCAATGAATTCTATTTTCTTTATATAAGTTTGTTAAAATGTGCGCTTATATGATTTTTATGCAAATTTTCAGGGGGAGAAAATCAACTTTCTCTACAATTCTTATTTTTAGGGGGAGCAAGATCTTTCGTTTATGGGGAGATTGTTCGTGTTTTTCAAGGGGAAGAAATGTTTTTAAAGAGGGAGATTGTCCGTGACTGAAATTGAAAAGATTTTCGATGCTCGTGATGCTCACTTTCATCGAAAAAGTGGGAGAATGTCTACATCAATTTCATGTCAAAGAAAGTTTAAAATCAAAGATTCGTTTTAATGTCAACGGGGAGATTTGTAGAAAGAAGACGTCGTTTCAAGAAATGGGGAGTTTTATTCTTCAAGAGTTTTTAAGAAATCGATTGATCATTTCAGTGATCTCTTTCTTTTGAACTCGCGCGTTTATGAAGATCGACACTGAAGAATGAAATTTTCAAGTCAATGGAAATGGGGAGAATTCTTCAAGAGTTTGAGGAAAATCGATTGATCCATTATGTGATCTCTTTTTCTTGAACTTGTGCTTAATTGTGTTAAAAAGCTTTGTGTGAAGATTCATATTCTCCTGTTCGAAGAAAGAAGTTCGTTATTTGCCGTTTGAAGATTGGATGACGTTTTTGACTTTGACAAGCTTTGATGAAGACCGAAGATTCAAGAAAGCTAAAGCTTGCTGATCGCATTTGTTTAAACCTTGAATCTAAGGGGGAGATTGTTAGTGCAATATGTCTTCAAGGTTTAAATATAGAAAGGTCAAAGTCAAAGTCAATGTATTGAGTTGTATTGTGTTGTTTACACCTTGTAATGTGTTTAGTATAAATAGGTTTAGTTGTGTATTAGTATGAGAGACTCTTAGAAACATTCTCTGAATTCACATTCTCATATCTTAGAGAGAGAAACACTTGTACAGAACTCCTAATCTTGTAATGTGTTCTTGAGTAAAATAGATGACAGATTCATAACTTCTCTATCTTGATTGATCTTGGTTTAACACAGACCCTCTTTTTACCCAAATTTTCATATTTGGTCCTCCAAATACAAAATGATCTATGACTTTCTAAAAATAGCTAAAATGAGAAATTGGGTTATTACATTACCCAATAACAAGTTTAGTTGTTTCCAAAACAATATACTCCCTTTCATCGCCACATTATTCCATTAGAACATGGCTAGATTCTTATGAACGCTAAACCAATAGAAATAAGAGTAATTATATTAATCTTGATCAAAACTTCTTCGTATTATCTTCAATTCGTAATAGAAAATCTCATTTTTTGTGAATTCAATAGGTTATTAAATATATAATGGATTTTCTAATCATATTATCTATATTATATTATAAATTATTTGAGAAAAACTTTTAAAACAAATTTTTATGTATCATGTACTGTTTATTGATGTATATTACTTGAAATTCAAGATTACAAATAACTAACTGATAAATTGATCAAATTCTGAATAAACATACCATTTTAGAAATAATGTAAAATATAATTAGGATACTAGGGGGGCATTTGGTTCATTTTAAGGAATGATAATGAGAATGAAAATGGGAATACAAGAGAATGAGAATAAAAATAAACATTCCATTGATGCTGTTTGGTTAAACCAATATAATTAATAAAAAAAATGTTTTATATAATATATTTAAGACAAATATATGAAGTTAAACATGAAAATAAAAAATATTTTACATTTAACATCGAAAAATAAAATGACGCATGAGAAAAGATGACAGAGCGGAAATAAGATTTTCATTCCACCCAATTTGGTTAGGAATGAAAATGAATGGTGTTGGACAACCTAAGGGGGGGGTAAGGTTGTATTTTAAAACTTTTACTTTCAAAAAATTCTTTTTACAAATAAATACAGAATAAATAAAGCAGAGTATAAATAAATAAGTATACAACAATTATATAAACAGATATAATTTAAATGCACAGCGGAAATGTAAATAGATAAGGGAAAGAGAATACTTGACAACGATATTTTTAAAGTGGTTCACCAAACACAAAGTTGGCTAGTCCACCTCGAGAAAATAACCCTTCTCGGAGATCCAATACGAAACGTGTTCTTTACGGTAGAAACACAAACCTTAATACAACAAACGCGAAACACTCTACTTTGAGAGATTTATGTGGATCACTCACTCTATTCAAACACTTACAAGAGGGTATAAATTTTAATATGAATAATCACTCTTGAATAAGGTTTATCACTTGGATATTTTTAGAGAGTTTGATCACTTGAGTTGTGTTGCTGATTCAACTAATCGAGAGATTTTAATCTGCTATCAACTCAAGATTTCTTACTCAAAAAAAATTAATTTTATCAGTTTAAGTGATTTAGTGTGAGTAAGAAGGCAGCAGAATAATAATCAAATGCTGAGGGAGAATTTATTGCTGAAGTTGGTGTAAACTTGAATGCTGGAGGTTGCATGATATTTATACTGGATGAGCAACTGGGCATAAGCTTTCGCGGTATACCGGCAGCCCATCGCGGTATACCTGCGTCAGAAAAAGTACACTGCAAGGAGAAGGTCAACCCTGCAAAAAACCAACGGTACTTGTACCCGCGGTATACCGCGTTGCACACGGCGGTATACCGCCTGAAAAAAAGTTCTGACAAGAGAAGCTTTCGAATGCAGAAGAAGTGATGGGTGAACAGTGACGCGGTATACCGCGTGGACCTTGGCGGTATACCGCCTGAAATTTTGTCCAATGAGAGCAAGGCAACGCAGGGTTACATTCGGCTGAGATATGAAACAATAAATGGTGAACAGTAAAAAGCATGAAGAGATTTTAATAAAATAATATATGTATATATATATCTGCGATTTATATATATATTTAATAAAAACATATATATATTATATATATATTTGATTCAAATATATTTATATAGATACGAAATATCCAAGTGATAAAATATTTTAGGGTGTTTATCATTTTAAAATAAAATGACGAAACTCTTCAGACTTGGATTTTTCAGATAAAAAATTATCGGGATCATTTAAATATCTGCACACTCAGATAAAATATTAGATAACAATTAATGCGGTGTGTTTTGTAATCATCAAAATAAATATGGAGATGTGATTTTATGTGTACCAAAAATATATCACAATATTTAAAGCTGGGTACACTTGCACCAACAATCTCCCCCTTTTTGATGATGACAAACACAACGCTAAACACGAGAGCATACTCGGTTTCTCTCCCCCTTTTGTCGAAGCAAAAAGGGTTTAAGAAAGTCGCTTATGCTCCCCCTCGAAAGATGCTCCCCCTCAAAATATGAAATATTTGAGAGTTAGTATTTATCAAGGGTTATACTCAAGCATGCCTAAACCAAGTCTTAATTTAAAGAAGGCTTTTTTGTTAAGAGCTTTTGTAAAAATATCGGCCAAATTATCTTCCGAATCAACCTTTTCAAGCACGATTTTGCCTTTTTGAACATTATCTCGTAAAAAATGATGTCTCAATTCAATATGTTTGGTACGAGAGTGTAAAACGGGATTTTTACTTAAGTTTATGGCACTTGAGTTATCACACATAATTGGAATTTTGGTTAGGTGTACCTCAAAATCGGTAAGTGTGTGTTTCATCCAAAGGACTTGAGCACATGCTCTTGCGGCGGCTACATATTCCGCTTCGGTGGTAGACAAAGCTACGGATTGTTGTTTCTTAGAGAACCAAGATACAAGTGAGAGACCTATAAAGGCACATACCCCACTAGTACTTTTTCGGTCAACAATAGATCCACCAAGATCGGAATCGGCGAAACACGTTACTTCTAACTCGGGTTTCTTTGCGTACCATAAGCCAAGATTAGTAGTACCTCGTAAATATCGAAAAATACGCTTGACAGCTTCATAGTGAGTTTGTTTAGGTGAAGATTGAAAGCGAGCACATAAACATACACTAAACATAATATCAGGTCTACTAGCAGTTAAATATAACAAGCTACCAATCATACCACGATAAATCTTTTCATTAAAATCGTTTCCCTCCTCGTCACGAGATAATTGCAAATTTGTGGTCATTGGAGTTTCAACGGGTTTGACATTTTCAAAGTTAAACTTTTTCAACATATCTTTACAATATTTAGATTGACTAATAAAAATACCAGTTTCACATTGTTTTATTTGCAATCCTAAGAAGTATTTTAACTCTCCCATCATGCTCATTTCAAATTCGCTAGTCATTTTCGCAGAAAATTCATTACACAATTTTTCATTAGTGGAACCAAAAATAATATCATCAACATATACTTGCACAACCACAATATCATTTTGAACATATTTCACAAATAAAGTATTATCAATTTTACCCATAATATAACCACTAGAAATTAAAAAGGTTTTTAATCTATCATACCAAGCACGCGGAGCCTGCTTTAAACCATAAAGCGCCTTTTTTAATTTATAAACATGTGTCGGGTTTTCAAAACTTTCAAAACCGGGAGGTTGAGAAACGTATACCTCCTCATTTATAATACCATTTAAGAAAGCACTTTTAACATCCATTTGAAATAACTTAAAATCTTTAGCATTTGCAAAAGCGAGAAGCATTCGAATAGACTCCAACCTTGCAACCGGTGCAAAGGTTTCGTCATAATCTATACCTTCTTGTTGACTGTACCCCTTGGCAACTAAACGTGCCTTGTTTCGTGTGACTCCACCGTTCTCGTCTACCTTATTTCGGAAGACCCATCTTGTGCCAATAATGGTTTGACTACTAGGGCTAGGCACTAAGTCCCACACATCATTCCTAGAAAATTGGTTTAACTCTTCTTGCATGGCCATAATCCAATCCTCATCACCTAAAGCTTCATCTATGGTTTTAGGTTCTATGGTTGAGATAAAGGCATGGAAAGCACAATGGGTATGGATTTGTGATCTAGTTGTCCTTTGGTTTAGGTCACCTATAATTTGATCTACGGGATGGCCTCGAGCGGTTCTAAGGTTAGGATCATCTATACCTTGTGGAATAAAACACGGAGGGGCATCACTAGATTCAATATTATTTGTGGAAGGTTGGGTACTTAAATCCAAGTTGCTAAGTTGTTGTGCTAAGACGTCTCCTTCACGGATATTGTCATTTGCTAAGGGTGCACTAGGTTTGGGAGGACTCTCGTCAAAGCTAACATTTAAGGATTCTTCTACTACCATGGTCTCCTTATTTAGGATTCTATAGGCTTTGCTATTCCAAGAGTAACCTAGGAACACTCCTTCATAGGCTTTAGGGTCAAATTTGGTTAAGTAGGATTTGGTGTTTAAAATGAAACATTTACAACCAAAAACTTTCAGGTGAGCTAGGGAAGGTTTTCTACCTCGGTAAAGTTCATAGGGTGTCTTATTTAGGATACCTCTAATTAGGACACGGTTAAGCACATAGGTCGCGGTAGCAACGGCATCACACCAAAACTTTTGGGGAACTTGATGTTCGTTTAGCATAGTTCTACTCATTTCTTGCAACGTTCGATTTTTCCTTTCGACAACCCCGTTTGACTGAGGAGTTCGAGGAGCCGAAAAGTTATGAGTTATACCATGTTTATCACAAAAGGCACCAAATTGTACATCATTATCGAATTCTCGTCCATGGTCCGTACGTATGGAAACAATCGTACAACCTTGTTGGTTTTGAATTCGTTTTCCCAAAATTTTAAACTTTTCAAAAGCCTCATTTTTATGTCTCAAAAATAAAGTCCAAGTATAACGGGAATAATCATCCACAATAACCAAAGTATAAAAATTTCCTCCAAAACTTTGAATAGCCATCGGGCCAAAAAGGTCCATATGTAAAAGTTCTAAAACTCTTTGAGTAGAAATAACATTTTTTGATTTATGAGAAACGTGATGTTGTTTGCCGACACGACAAGCATCACAAAAATGATTATCAAACTTTAATTTTGGCAGGTCACTCACAAGCTCCTTATTTTTTAAGTTTTGCATTAATCTTAGATTAGCGTGACCTAAACGCCTATGCCATAAAGTAGAAACATCATTAATAGAAGATAAGCATACACTTTCAGATACAACAGTTTTACAAATATATAAATTTCCTTTTACAAAACCATTTAAAAGAACTTTGCCATTTTTTATGATTTTACAAGAATCTTCTTCGAAGAGAACAGTTATACCATTTTTACACAATTGGCGAACACTTAACAAATTAAAATGTAAATTATCAACATGATTAACATTAAGAAATTGAACATTGTTGCAAGAAACTGTACCTCTACCAATTATATTTCCTTTGGAGTTTCCTCCAAAAATTACCTGTCCACCATCACATGACTTATATGATGAAAAGAGATTATTGTTTCCGGTCATGTGACGTGTGCAACCACTATCGAGTATCCAGTCCATATCAAGGTCAATCTACAATAATGAAGATGTAACTTTTATGGTCCCCATTTCTCGTGGGTCCTTGACAATTAGTTTCAATGTCAACCAACATGCATATATATAAAGTTAAACAGAATATATATATATATAATACATTACACAACTTTAATATATAATATATCAAACACAAATATATATATATAACACATGTCAAGTCAAACAAAATATATATATATAAGAAAAAAAATTAAATAAAATATATATATATATATTTGCAGTACGTATGTATATATATATATATGAATAGTATAAAAAGTACAAATAACAATATTTTACTTATATATAATATATAACACATATACATAACACATTTAAAACCATAAACGCATACCACCGGGATTATCATTACTAAACATTCCTTTTGGAATCCATTTATTTACCATTTTAATTTTGCGATTATATTTATCATACACATAAAAACAAGCATTTACATTCGCATTATTATTAGGTTTAGAATATTTATCATGGTACATGCGAGCATACGGTTTTCTCGTATTATAATTTACATTATTTATTTTATGCACATACGGAGGTTTTTGCACATATTGATTTCTTGTATTTACTTTAGGTGATTCATAAAATCTTTTGATGGGTTTACATGAACATTTATCAACACAAGTATTGGAACCAATGCCTTTTCTACAATTTATACGGTTAGGCATATTTAGCATGTTAAAAACTTTCTCATTACTACTTTCAAAGGCTTTAGCTAGCATGTTATCTTTTTCATATGAAGCACATTTAGCCTTTAAACAAGTAATCTCATTATCAAGAATATCACATTTTGTACAAATAATATTTTCATGTGATTTTTTATTTAAGCATGCAATTTCTTTATTTAAAACATCACAAGATTTACAAAAATCTTTTTCTCCTAATTTAGTTTCTAATTTAGCAATTATATCCATATCATTTTCAGATTTTTGTTTAACATTATTTATTTCCTTTTTACATGCATTTACAGTTTCTTTTAACATAGCATTCTCATCTTGGTAACGATTTGCAAGAGCGGCCATTTTATGAAAAGATTCATATAATTCTTCAAGATTATTTTCATTATCACTTTCATAATCACTATCGTAATCCGAGTAAGAAGATTTTACCTCGTCGTCGCTTTCGGCCATAAGACAAATGGCTTGATAGTCATCTTCTTCTTCACTCTCGCTCCACGCGCCTCCAATGAAGGCTTTCTCCTTCTTCTTTTGGAACTTGTTCTTTTTCGGACATTCATTTGCGTAGTGGTCTTTGTCACCACATGAGTAGCAAAAGCCTCTCTTTGGCTTAGCTTTATCGTCTTCACTCGAGTCGCCATTTTTCTTAACTTTTTCGTCTCGTTTATGGAACTTACGACTTCGATTTTCACCACCACGACGGTAGTTACCGTTTCTTTGAAATCTGCCATTGTTAGAAAATTTATTATTATTATTAAGAAATTTGGAAAAGTTTCTTACCAACATGGCGACTTCATCGAGAGTTTCGGATGGATCTTTCGAGGAGCTAGCTTTCTCCTTTTTCTTCTCAACTTTTGGTGTTGAGACATTGAGAGCGATTGACTTCTTTTTAACTTGCTCCCGATCTTTGTTTCTTTTAAGTGCAATTTCATGCACTTTAAGATTACCGATCAAGTCATCTATCTTCATTATGGAAAGGTCACGGGAGTCTTCTAAAGATGTTATCTTTTGCATCCACTCCGAAGGAAGAGCTCGTAGGATTTTCCTTATATAGTCCTCGTTAGGATAAGTGCGATCCAAACCTTTCAAAGTAGTCACAATAAGGTTAAATCTTTTAAACATTGAGTCAATTGACTCATCTTGTTTCATTTCGAATAGTTCATAATCGTGAACTAAAATATTTACTTTACTAGATTTAACCTCCGTGTTTCCACGATGAGTATTATTTAAACTTTCCCATATTTGATTTGCAGTTTTATATGTATATACTCTTTCAATTTCGTCAGTTGTTAAAGCAGCATATAATATATTCTTAGCTTCAAAGTTTAAACAAAAATGAGCTTCATCAGAAGTAGTCCAGTCATCTATAGGTTTATCAATATAAACATCATCTTTCACAATGGTGGGTTTAAAATTCCCTTTTTCTATAATATTCCAAATCTTTTGATTTTTGCCACGCACGTGACATTCAAATAGCTCGGCCCAAATGCCAAACTTTTCAGTATCTATCAAAGGAGGTTTTGAAAACACGATATTAGTTTGTTGAGCCATTTAGAAGAATAAGAGAAAATTATGCAGAATATTTTTGAAAGACCTGCTCTGATACCAAATGTTGGACAACCTAAGGGGGGGGTAAGGTTGTATTTTAAAACTTTTACTTTCAAAAAATTCTTTTTACAAATAAATACAGAATAAATAAAGCAGAGTATAAATAAATAAGTATACAACAATTATATAAACAGATATAATTTAAATGCACAGCGGAAATGTAAATAGATAAGGGAAAGAGAATACTTGACAACGATATTTTTAAAGTGGTTCACCAAACACAAAGTTGGCTAGTCCACCTCGAGAAAATAACCCTTCTCGGAGATCCAATACGAAACGTGTTCTTTACGGTAGAAACACAAACCTTAATACAACAAACGCGAAACACTCTACTTTGAGAGATTTATGTGGATCACTCACTCTATTCAAACACTTACAAGAGGGTATAAATTTTAATATGAATAATCACTCTTGAATAAGGTTTATCACTTGGATATTTTTAGAGAGTTTGATCACTTGAGTTGTGTTGCTGATTCAACTAATCGAGAGATTTTAATCTGCTATCAACTCAAGATTTCTTACTCAAAAAAAATTAATTTTATCAGTTTAAGTGATTTAGTGTGAGTAAGAAGGCAGCAGAATAATAATCAAATGCTGAGGGAGAATTTATTGCTGAAGTTGGTGTAAACTTGAATGCTGGAGGTTGCATGATATTTATACTGGATGAGCAACTGGGCATAAGCTTTCGCGGTATACCGGCAGCCTATCGCGGTATACCTGCGTCAGAAAAAGTACACTGCAAGGAGAAGGTCAACCCTGCAAAAAACCAACGGTACTTGTACCCGCGGTATACCGCGTTGCACACGGCGGTATACCGCCTGAAAAAAAGTTCTGACAAGAGAAGCTTTCGAATGCAGAAGAAGTGATGGGTGAACAGTGACGCGGTATACCGCGTGGACCTTGGCGGTATACCGCCTGAAATTTTGTCCAATGAGAGCAAGGCAACGCAGGGTTACATTCGGCTGAGATATGAAACAATAAATGGTGAACAGTAAAAAGCATGAAGAGATTTTAATAAAATAATATATGTATATATATATCTGCGATTTATATATATATTTAATAAAAACATATATATTATATATATATTTGATTCAAATATATTTATATAGATACGAAATATCCAAGTGATAAAATATTTTAGGGTGTTTATCATTTTAAAATAAAATGACGAAACTCTTCAGACTTGGATTTTTCAGATAAAAAATTATCGGGATCATTTAAATATCTGCACACTCAGATAAAATATTAGATAACAATTAATGCGGTGTGTTTTGTAATCATCAAAATAAATATGGAGATGTGATTTTATGTGTACCAAAAATATATCACAATATTTAAAGCTGGGTACACTTACACCAACAAATGGGTTTGGAACAATGGGCCTATTATATTATATCAAAACAAACAACAGTTTTCATTATCATTTACATTTATTACCCCCCAACCAAACACCTCCTAAATTCTAACACAATACTTAATTATTATTTTATAAAAAAACATTACATTATTAAATCATAAATAAATTACATTATTATGAAACCCAAATTTAATTAAAATAAAAGATTTAAACAATAAAAATCACACAAAACCTTATTATAAAATTAACAAAAATAAAAATTAAATGAAAATTAAAATAAGATCTATCGTGCCATGGATACATTTTTAGTTTTATTCAATAAAAGTATATATCGCTTAAGTTGTCAACACATTAAATAAAAGTGGAATGTCATTTTTGAAAACAGATTCGATGAGAACCGTATTTTTTATGATTGATGCACATATAGAATATTGTATACGTATATTGAACGACCGAAAATTCCGTATATTCATTTGTTTGATTTACTTTTTACTTTATTTTATTTTATTATCTTTGCTTTTTTACTTTATAAAAGGTATTGGAAGTTGTAGAATATTAATAAAATAATACTATATTATATTTCAAAAATTCTTTTAAGGCAGATAGCAGGAGAATTTTGTTTAATTCCATACAAAAATAGCATGCTTTTTGGTATTTAAATATTTCAAAGCATCGAGTTTTTAATTTCAATTTTCATGTATATATATATATATATACTAGTCTTTGGCTCGCCCGTTGCGCGATGATCAAATTTGTGTTTTAAGTTAATTATTTGATGTTTAATAGTTGTTGAATAATTTTATGACACATACAATAATTGATAAAAAGAAAACAAAAATTCCACAAATAGGGAATATTATCTTGAAGATAAAAATATGTCTATTAAGTTTGATACCTATTATAAATGTCGTTACTAAATGAATTTATCAAACGAATACACAATAATTGCATATTTATATTTTTGAAAAATGTTCGAACTAATAATCCAAAAGTCAGTTTATAAGTGATATTTTTTTTCCAAGTAATTAAATCTCTTATGATAATTCTAAGAGTGTTTCGTTGACAGAATGTAATTTGATAGAATTGTAATTCGTTGAAATAATTTGACTTTGAAGTAAAAATTGATATAAAATTGCAAAAAGAAAATCACAACAATTTAGTGATTATTTGTATCAAATCTCATACTAATTTCAACAAATCTCATACTAATCACGACACATTAATTCGTATATATTTATGATATTTAATAATATAATTAAATCCAAAAATATTCAATATTGGGCTCATTTCGAAGGTATTGACAAAACGATTACAATTGTATAATTTGTAAAAAATAGAAATGTTTTTAAATACATTTTAGTTCATATACATTATTTATGTTTATATGATAAGAGTCTAAAATGAAAAATAAAACAATAAGGGATTAAAAGTAAACTACATACCTAATTATAAGGGTAGTAATATAACGTACAAATTAAAAAAAATTGAATTAAGAATGAGTGAATGTGGGTGTGCTAATTGAACTTATAATGTAAACTGCGTCCAGATACATGTTTAGGCGGTAAAATACTAAAGTCGGTTCACCAGAAGACGACACGTGGCATGCTAGTTACTCATTTATTATATGTATAGATTTTTGGAATTACTATACACGATGAAGAT
Organism: Saussurea involucrata; assembly: GCA_033807775.1. Taxonomy (NCBI): domain Eukaryota; kingdom Viridiplantae; phylum Streptophyta; class Magnoliopsida; order Asterales; family Asteraceae; genus Saussurea; species Saussurea involucrata. Next base: position 104,912,589 of record CM066321.1, on the reverse strand, counting down.
TTTTTTGAATTTATTATAAGTATGGATATGTACGTATGTATCAAAAAATATTCAATATTAGGCTTATTTCGAAGGTATTGACGAAACGATTACAATGGTATAATTTGTAAAAAATAGAAATATTTTTTTAATGCATTTTAGTTCATATACATTATTTATGTTTATATGATAAAAGTCTAAAATGAAAAAATGAAAAAATGAAAAAAGTAATGGATTAAAAGTAAACTACATAGGTAATTATAAGGGTAGTAAATGTAAGGTATAAATATAAAAAATTTAATTAATGAGAGATTTAAGGAGGAGTGAATGTGTGTGTGTTAATTGAACCTATAATGTAAAGGCGTCCAGATACATATTTAGGCGAAAAAACAATAAAACCGGCTCACCAGACGACGACACGTGTCAATGTAGTTACTTATTTATTAGGGTTTAGGGGGTCGTTCTTAACTCTTAAGCTTGGTTCTCGTTGTTTTGCCTCCATAGTCTTGTTGTTTTCTATAATTGCCGTCTTTTCCTTTTAAGACCGATCATCAGCTCAGTATGTCTCCTTCATCAATAATTCGGCCTCTTCGTGTTTCCAGAGTTTGATTGGAGGACGTAAAGGTGTGGATTGCAGTTTCTCTAAAGATCTGGGTGGTTTGTATGTGCTTGATTTGGTCTGCTTCGGTCTCTACTCGATTTCGACAAATTCGTAGGATTATGCAGAGCCGAGACATCTGGTTCCTTTGTTATATTTCGGTTGATTTTTCTTTTGCATTTTTTGGGGTGAGGAACCTTTGGAGGCTTCATTTTTTTCCCATTTATTTCTATTTCTTCTTTTTTTCTTTTGCTTGGGTTTTATCTCCTCTTGTTTTTCCTTCCTTTCTTTGTCTTTTTTTTGAAAGACAATTGCATTTCGGGGTATCCTGGACTTAGTCCAGACTAACCCCTTTCGACCCGGCCACAATTCGGCCCACGATCCACGACCCGGCCCAAAAAACAGGCCCACGAACTGCCCCTTGATTCGGGGATACCTCCGCATGATGACCACGGGGTTCGAACCCGGGTAGTAAGGGCTGCCAACCACTTACCCCCCCAGGATGTTACCGAACCACTGGGCTACAATGTATTTGGTACCTTTCTTTGTCTTGCCGAAAGGCATTTGTTAATAAATTTTGTTTTTTCCTAAAAAAAAGATATTTCTAACGATAATAAGGAAACATATATGATATAAGGAAAGTATGATGAAAAACAATAGCCTTAACAAGGAAAACATAATTATAAAAAACGTAACTATCAATTAAATCACTGGCTTAATGATTAAGCTCTAAAAACACGTGTGTATAAACAAGTCGTCCGGTTTATTAAGTTGTAAAATACGTACCTTATTACAAATAAAGCCTTAGAGTTCAAAAATAAGAAAACTAACTATTAATGCGACACTGTTTTTTTATAATCACGTGAACACAGTAACTATTAATGCTTAAGATTCTACCTTTTTGAATTAATATCTAGAGCGAGGCATGCTCTACGTCTTTGATGTAGCTTTTTCACATACACATAAATTATATATGTATAGGGAAGTTTAAATGAAAATAACATAAAATAAAAAACCGGAAAGTAGATATCAATCGTTATATCGATTTGATTTCAATAACGTAATTAGCATATATTTTAACATTTTGTTTTTAGAACTAAACCCTTACTTTTAATAGAAAAAATATTTAAAATAAAATCAAAATAAAATTCGAACAAATAGTACAAAGAAATAAACATTTTATTATTTTTAATTTAATATCCATATTATTATAGTTTTTATCATTTTTTTCTTCATGTTTCCTTGTTCAAATCTTTTTGCTCTTTTAATTTAAAGCTTTCCTTATATACATACATACGTCTATATGTATAATACAAGTTTACCAATTTAAATACTTTTGGAATTGTATATATGTTACTAGAATAAAGCGCATCATATTTAAAAGTATCAATTAATGTGCTTTGTAATAAATATATTAATCCTTAATTACATTTAGAAGGGAAAAAAAATACAAACCACATAAATAGAAATAGATCAAAACATTGACTATAAAATCTAATTGGCCAAAGAAAACCAATAAAATAATATTTTTTGAAGGACTAATAAAATAATTTTTTTCAAAACTACAAAGTACAAACACTTTTAATAGATTCTTTAAAACACTACAAAAAATTTGATTTAACAGATTTTTCAAAACCGAATGTCCGTTGTAACATTATTCTTACAGTCATAATTTACCAAGAGATTAATCTAAACATAGTCCAGCACATCCTTTAAAAAAAACATCGGACCTAAACTTTATACTTCAAGTTTTACATACAATATTTTAAATAAATAAATATAATAAAGTACCAATATAAACCCATAAATCTCCAGAAGTTGAACCCTTTGAAGCACAAAACAATTTCTTGCAACTTTCCACACCCTCTCTCTTTTCTACTGAAAATATTTATGAAATCAAGTTTATGGGTGTTCCTGTTTTATGTTTTTTTGAATTTTCTTCAATTGGGTATCCATATTTTTGTTTAAATTCAATTGGGTTTGATTCAAAAAACACAAACAATCCATGTATGTTTCTGGGTGTGCTTAACTTTTTCTCTGGATGAATCTTGCAATTCAAAGATTAATGATGCCTGGTTCAAGTTCTGCTTCTTGGAAGTCCGCCGGCGTACCAGACCAGTTTCCGGCAGGTCTCCGGGTGCTTGTCGTTGATGATGACCCAACTTGTCTCATGATCTTAGAAAAGATGCTAAAGAATTGCAACTATGAAGGTACACACTTTTACACTCACTGCCTATAAAAATCTTCATTTTCCCCTTTTATTATCTTGCTTCAATCATAAAGAAAAACCCAATTAGATTTAGGGTTCATAATATAAAAGATCTATCAATCAAATTGATCCACTCTGCTAGGGTTAATTTTGGAATTTTAGTCCCTTGATGCAATTGAACCAATTTGACATTTAATCTGCTTGTTTTCTTATATTATATTCAAAATAGTTGACTTAAAATTGTTGTATTGTTTATTAATTTGCAGCAACTATATGCAATAGAGCTGAGATTGCTTTATCATTCTTGAGGGAAAACACAAATGGGTATGATATAGTTTTGAGTGATGTTCATATGCCAGATATGGATGGATTCAAACTTCTTGAACATATTGGCCTTGAAATGGATCTCCCTGTCATCAGTAAGTTCACAAATTCATTCCAATTTCTTCATTTTTGTTGAATTAGTAAGTTATTTCGTATTAAATTATATTAAAGAATATTTAATTGTAGTTTTGTTGTTACTTGATTGAAATAGTATTTTATGATGAGGTTTCATTTTAGAAAGTGGTTAGAAATCATCGTAGTGGAGGGTAATTTCAATATAACTTCAAAGCTGACGTGATAATTTAGAAAGTGTGTAGTGGATGGTCTAACAACATGATTTCTCAATTGAAATTCGAGTTTTTTACGGTTTAATTTCACAAATTATTGGTGAAATCCATAATCAAGATTCGTAATTTTGTTGAGTTTACAGTGATGTCCGCTGATGATAGCAACAGTGTGGTTATGAAGGGGGTTACTCACGGTGCTTGTGATTATCTGATAAAACCCGTTCGTATTGAGGCATTGCGTAACATCTGGCAACACGTGGTTCGAAGACGAAAACACGAGTGGAAAGATTTTGAACCGTTAATAAGTGCAGATGATGCTGACCAACGGCCGAAACCCCGCGAAGATCTTGATGTTTCGTCTTCTGCAAATGAAGGGCATAATTGGAAAAACGCAAAAAGGAGGAAAGACGATGACGATGAAGCTGACGAACAAGACGGGTCCTCTTCTTCGAAAAAGCCTCGTGTTGTTTGGTCCGTTGAGCTACATCAACAGTTCGTAGCCGCCGTTAATCAACTCGGGATCGATAGTAAGACGTTTTCCCTCATTTTCTTGAATATTATTTTCTTTCTGTTCTTGAATCTAAATATCGATGCAGAAGCTGTTCCGAAGAAAATCTTGGAGCTAATGAACGTTCCCGGGCTAACCCGAGAAAACGTCGCTAGCCATCTTCAGGTAAACTTAGATCCATCGCGAGCCTTGGGGTGTGTTTGGTACATTGGACAGGACAGAACATAGATCATTGTCCTAAGTTTTTTTTTGGATAAGGTTCATCTAGGCTTTGCCTATACTACATCCTTGGCAATTTGGAAACAAACAAACAAAGCGGCCGTCTGAGACTAAGCCTGGCCACAGAATGCTGACGCCTGGACTCGAACCCGGGGTGGATGGAATATTCCACCACATCCCCCAAGCCCTTGCCAACACGCCACCACCCTTGTGGTTCACTGTCCTAAGTTTGATAGGACTGTTATGTGGAATAGGTCTTTCCACCCCCACCCCATGGAACAAGGTGGAACAAACTTATGTTTTACTGATATAACCTCAAAATAAAATCTAATTCTTTGACCAAATGCTAAACATTGTCCCGTCCTGTCGTGTCCCGTCCTATCATGTCTGCATACCAAACACACCCTTGAAGATTTTCTTGATTTTGTAGTAGCAAAAGAAATACGTTATCTAGTTGGAACTTTTAAATTCGACTCACAAGTTCACGTATTTGGTGCAGAAATACCGTCTTTATCTTAGACGGCTTAGTGGGTCGCAACATTTGGGATCAATCGACAGCTCTTTTTTGTGTAGTCCCGAAATGGGCTACGGGTCAATATCGTCACATAACGGGCTAAATCTTCAAGCTTTAGCCGTTGGTGGTCAAAGCCTTGCAACACTCCAAGCTGCAGTTCTTGGTCATTCAAATAACTCGAAATCTCCAATCTCCATGCCAATCATCGATCAAAGAAACATATTTAGTTTTGAGAATTCAAAATCAAGAGACGGAGAAGTCAACCCTCAACGATTACTTCATGGCATCCCAACGAATATTGAACCAATGCAGTTTGCAGGCTTGCATCAGTCTCGCCACCATTCATACAACAACGTTAACGGTCGAGTCCTGATTCCAACGGCTGGTCAAAGTCAAAATCAATCCAACGGCAATCATCAGTCCTTTTCGCCCAATGGAATATTGACACATGGAGCGGGTCTGAAGGTCCCCAGAAGTGGGATGATTCCAAGTTACAACGTTCTAAACGATTTCAATCAAATGAGACCACACGATTCGGGGTTTGAATCAGATCTGATGAAGGCGAAGGCCGAAAGCATTTTGCTATATCCTGAGCAATACAATCAAGAAGATCTTCTAAGTGCAGTTCTAAAACAGCAGGTCCGCGTTTTTCGATCTTGAATCTTTCATGATGCATCGTTATGGTTGTACTCTCTGCAGTAATGTATGTACGGAGAGCCCTAACGAATCTTGAAATTCTGTGATGCAGCAAGAAGGGTTTGGAGAGGCGGAAAACGAGTTTGGGTTTAATGGGTACACGGCGGCATTGGATGATCTTCCGGTTTAACGATGGCCTTTGGCGGTGTTTTCTTTTAACTAATTGAGTTTGGTGTCGTTTAACTAACATTGTTATTGTGGTAGAATTTTTGAATGTTTTTTAGGCAACAGATTGTTGGTAAAAACAAGCAAAAATTCGATTTTTTTGGGTCTAACAAAGACTTAATTTTTTCTTGTTTCGTAGGTGATGTATATATTTGGACGTTTATCCTTTTGTGGGTTGGTTCGAAAGTAAGGCTTGTGTGACTATTAACTTTATGAAATTAGTCGAAATATGTCAATCTAGGATGGTGTTACTAGCCAGTAATGGTTGTTCGACTTCCAATTTTGAACCACAGCGTTGTAACGGTGGTACAACACATCAACGACCGTTAATGTAAAATGAAGGGGTTATAGTTGATGCTAATGTTTGTATTTTTAAACCAAAATATAGCTAATGACGTAATATATATGTCAAAATGTACATGCATAATTGACCCCATAAATTTTTGAAATCCATTTTTTATGCTATATATTAGTTTACTAGTTGAGTACCCGCGCAATGCGGCGGGATCTAAGTTATCGATAGAGGCCAACATTCAAGATCAAATGTTCAAACTTCACCGATGATAAAAATTAGCTATATATAAAAAACGGTGATTAAGATTGTATCCTAGCAATTGAAAACTTGCATTTGTTTAACTACTACCATACACCCACCTGATAACTGCTTGCCGGTAAAACTCAACACTATCAGTTATCTTGTTGAATAAAATTTTAGTTCATTCGAACAACATCGTGTGCAATAATTTATCCGGTAACCGTTAAAGTTGTCGCCCTCACTTACCGGGAAAGACTTGTTATTGCCTTATCTCTTACCAGGTAAGATTCTCGGTCCTTGCCATATTAATCGGATAAGGTAATATAACTTAGGGTAAACGCTTACCCGGGTAAACATATGGTAAATGACCTCTTAGCCGTAATTAAACAAAATAATTTATAGTGGATATAGATAATAAACAACATTTGGATATTAATAGTGTATTTAATGTTTCTTTTTGTAAAAATGATTTATGATTGAAAGTGTAAGGGTGAAAATATAAATTATCTTGATACAACCCAAATCCCACGTCCCCACCCACTTTCCCCCAAATCAGTATTAGGGCTTTGAGAGCCTTCGACCACAGTGACGACCATCGCGACCACAAACCACCAGACCACCATCGCTCCACGCCTCCACGGCTCCAGTCTCCAGCGACGCTCCACCGTGACCTCCGAGGCTCCGACCACCGTCTCCACTCTCCACTGACCTGCGTCCTACGGGCTACGGGCTACGGCGTAGTCCGACCACCGTCTCCTCTGCCTCCGTCTCAACTCTCACATTCTCACTCAAGGTATGCAAGTTACTTGGTTTTTTAGTTGGCAATCTGATGCTACTTGGTTTTTTAGTTGGTACTAATAATTAATAGTAATTTGATGCTACTGTTATCTTACTTGGTATATTAGTTGGTATCTTGTTACTTGATTTAGTGAATGATAAATGCTTAGTTACATTGTAGTGATTATTATTAGTAATTTGATGCTACTGTCATCTTACTTGGCATATTACTTGGTATATTGTAACTTAATTGTTACAATGTATATTTTTTAAATAGAAATGCTTGATTTTAGATGGATTATGTATACGTAGCTTTGGCATATTGATCACAATATCTTAGGATTTAGGATTTTATTTAGGGTTAATGCATCATAATTTTTTTTGCTCCATTTAGAAGGTAGTTTACTTTCCTTCAAGGTGTTAAGTGGGATTACTAACCAAACATGTTCACAAACTCTCCTGAGTCCTGACCCTACCTATCCTTTATGCCATAAATTCTCAACTCCTATGTGCATAACTTAGGTATATGGAGAGATAGTCGCTTAACATTAATAACTATAATCTCGTTCTGTGTGCATCAATTCCTAGGTACTCTGCTTACTGTCAGATATTTGCATGTTCCTCACAAAGTTACAAATTTGATCCAGCATGACCATTGCTGAATACTACAAAGTGTTTGAGCTTGGTTTTCTGGCTTTGATGAGTGCAGTTGAAGTTAGTCTACCATAATTATTTATACATATATACATATATATATATATATATATATATATATATATATATATATTTATCATAGGAATGTGAACTTGTAAATTGGTGATTATAGCATGTTTGCTAAAACTCATATACATATGATGGTGATGGAGCATGGATAAGGGCTAATTCTGAATCTTTTCCGATCAGCCTTCGTTATAAATGACAAAAAGTCACTATGAAAAGATATTTGGTGAGTTTAAGTTGTTAGAGAGATAGGAAAAGATAACTACAACAATTAATCTTTTTATTATCACTATGAAAATTTATACCATAATTAATTTTAGTTTTTTTTATAATACCATAATACGTAATTAAAGATTAAAGATTTTTTTACAATTAAATTATAAATAACGTTTTGTTCATTTCAAAAAAAGAATCTCCTTTTCCTTGGATCTAAATTTTTATTTTGATCAACGGTGGATTAATCCTAAAAAACTCAATTTTTATTTGTTTAACTACTACCATACACCCACCTGGTAACTGATTGCCGGTAAAACTCAACACTATCAGTTATCTTGTTGAATAAAATTTTAGTTCATTCGAACAACATCGTGTGCAATAATTTATCCGGTAACCGTTAAAGTTGTCGCCCTCACTTACCGGGAAAGACTTGTTATTGCCTTATCTCTTACCAGGTAAGATTCTCGGTCCTTGCCATATTCATCGGATAAGGTAATATAACTTAGGGTAAACGCTTACCCGGGTAAACATATGGTAAATGACCTTTTAGCCGTAATTAAACAAAATAATTTATAGTGGATATAGATAATAAACAAAATTTGGATATTAATAGTGTATTTAATGTTTCTTTTTGTAAAAATGATTTATGATTGAAAGTTTAAGGGTGAAAATATAAATTATCTTGATACAACCCAAATCCCACGTCCCCACCCACTTTCCCCCAAATCAGTATTAGGGCTTTGAGAGCCTTCGACCACAGTGACGACCATCGCGACCACAAACCACCAGACCACCATCGCTCCACGCCTCCACGGCTCCAGTCTCCAGCGACGCTCCACCGTGACCTCCGAGGCTCCGACCACCGCCTCCACTCTCCACTGACCTGCGTCCTACGGGCTACGGGCTACGGCGTAGTCCGACCACCGTCTCCTCTGCCTCCGTCTCAACTCTCACATTCTCACTCAAGGTATGCAAGCTACTTGGTTTTTTAGTTGGCAATCTGATGCTACTTGGTTTTTTAGTTGGTACTAATAATTAATAGTAATTTGATGCTACTGTTATCTTACTTGGTATATTAGTTGGTATCTTGTTACTTGATTTAGTGAATGATAAATGCTTAGTTACATTGTAGTGATTATTATTAGTAATTTGATGCTACTGTCATCTTACTTGGCATATTACTTGGTATATTGTAACTTAATTGTTACAATGTATATTTTTTAAATAGAAATGCTTGATTTTAGATGGATTATGTATACGTAGCTTTGGCATATTGATCACAATATCTTAGGATTTAGGATTTTATTTAGGGTTAATGCATCATAATTTTTTTTGCTCCATTTAGAATGTAGTTTGCTTTCCTTCAAGGTGTTAAGTGGGATTACTAACCAAACATGTTCACAAACTCTCCTGAGTCCTGACCCTACCTATCCTTTATGCCATAAATTCTCAACTCCTATGTGCATAACTTAGGTCTTAGGTATATGGAGAGATAGTCGCTTAGCATTAATAACTATAATCTCGTTCTGTGTGCATCAATTCCTAGGTACTCTGCTTACTGTCAGATATTTGCATGTTCCTCACAAAGTTGCAAATTTGAGCCAGCAGGACCATTGCTGAATACTACAAAGTGTTTGGGCTTGGTTTTCTGGCTTTGATGAGTGCAGTTGAAGTTAGTCTACCATAATTATTTATACATATATATATATATATATATATTTATCATAGGAATGTGAACTTGTAAATTGGTGATTATAGCATGTTTGCTAAAACTCATATACATATGATGGTGATGGAGCATGGATAAGGGCTAATTCTGAATCTTTTCCGATCAGCCTTCGTTATAAATGACAAAAAGTCACTCAGATTAGTCAGATACAACAAGAAGATTGATCATATTCGACAAAATATAAATGAACATGAATACAGATCGAAAATATCTGACCTAAAACAATTGCAATTACCTTAAATTTGAGCTCGTGGAAGAGAACAATTCCCCGGATCCTCCAAAGAATCAAACTGTAACCAAAACGAAATCAAATTATAAGAAAATTAAGCCTTGAGAATTGACGAAAGCTGCTCAAATAAAAAAAGATACTTAATTATACAAGCTCATAATGCTACAACCTTTCTTTATGTTTCGTGTATTTCTCTTATTTTGTTATTATTTAAGGGTATTTGAATTAATACTTTATAACAATCAAACACTTTATACATGTATGTGTGTTAGTCCCAGATGGCTAAGCAAGTATTGTAGAAGGGGGGGTTGAATACAATACTCAAAATTTTCACAATTTTAATTCTTTTTATTGAAAAACTTTCAACAAGAATTACACAAAGAAACTCAAGATTGTTGCGGAAAAGAACAGATAAACTATTCTAACAATCTTGCACAAAGTATACAACAAAACAACTAAGAACACTGAGAGCAAAGCTATTGAGTTTTAAGGCTTAAAGAAAGATTTCTTGCACTAAGAGAATTCTGAAAGCGTGCCTTTTGAATGGTGATGCCTTCTCCTTTTATAGTGCCAAGGAGTGCCCAAGCATTAAATGCTTGGGACACTTGTCATCTTTCAACTTGCTGAGTATGTTGACTTCTGGAGAGATGAAAGGTCCTTGTCACTTTTTACTAGGTACAGACAGAATAGCTCATACAGATAAAAACGGATTTTAACTGATTATGGATAAAGATACAAACTGTCACTTTTATCTGCTAGAGGATATTGTCCCATAATAAATGATCTTCCCTTTAAGACTTTGGCACCGAAGGAGGTTTCACCGAAAATAGAAGAACTTCGGTAGAGAGAGATCGACCACCGAAAATGTAAGAGCATTTCGGTGGTGAGGAGGGCCACCGAAGTTGTTCAGGTAATTCGGTGTAGCGTCCACCGAATTTGTCAAGGCTCATCGGTGGAAGACGATGCCACCGAAACTGTTCAGGAAATTCGGTGGTGATGTGGCCACCGAATCTGTCCAGGCAATTCGGTGGGAAGTAACCACCGAAACTGTCCAGGCAGTTCGGTGGAGATGACTTGTTTGTAAGTTGCCGAGAGTCTTCTATTTTCCACAAGTAGAGAGTCTTCAAGCTTGGTTTCGGTTGATCTTCGACTTCACCGAACATTTGATATCTTGTACAAGTCATTCAAAGAACCAAACTAAAATATTCTAAATAGGAGTTTTAGGGAAAACATCGGTGAGTCAATTTCAAATCCTTGGTGACCCAACAATCTCCCCCTATTTGAATTTGAGCTCCTTTCTTAGAATATTCAAGAGTAACTGAAAAGTAAGTGCATTTTGACCTTTTTTACTCTTTTGGGTTCTTTTCACATAGACCATTCTTTTTGTTCTTTTTGATCTTTTTGTATGAGTATGTATACTATGTACATTATTTACAGGTAACGAAAAGTAAAGTATGTACAGAAATAAAATTCAAATAGAGATACTTGTATTAAGATAAGTTCTCGTACAATTTACAAAATGAGAAACTAACTTTTACAAGTACCAAATGGAGAGAACTTACTTCTTTGAGGTTTTGCGGCGCTTGATTTCATCCAGTAAGTTTCTATAGAAAGGCTGAGCTTCGGGGATGTTCGGAAAGAGGTTGTGGATGCCTTCCAAAAAGATAGTATCAGCGAAGGGTATCTGGGCAAATCTGAAGAAGCACCGACGACTGAGACCATCGTTGAAGAACAATCCTGGTATCGGTGAGAGGCTTAAGGTTGTGGTAGGATAGGGGACCGAAGTGGGAATGGTTAGGTTTAGATTGTTCACATTTGGAATTTTACCTTCCCTCGCCATTTCCTTGAAGACTGAGTCAGGTGGGTTTTTAACTTTGGGAAGGATGACTTTTTCTTTCAAAGATTGAAGTTTGGCTCTTTCATCGGTGGAGAGAGTGATGTTGTGTTTTCTTTTGAATTCTTTCATCTTTCCCATCAGTCCATCAATGTACTTGACAAAGATGTCTTTCTTTGGATTTGGACTCCTGACCAGGTGTTGAGAGATTTCGTACCATTCTGAGAGACCGAAGAGTTGAAGATGACTTTCTTTCACACTTTTCATCGAACCATCTTCTCTGTCAATGATCAGCCTGATGTCTTCCGGGTTTGCTTTGGAGGTGGCAATCTTTACAGTTGAAATCGGTGACTTGTTGTTTCGGTGATGCATGGTCTTTTTGTACCAGCTAATTTCATCATTCTTTTCTTTTTCTAGGGCACTCAGCACCGATTTTTGGATTTGAATGGCATCGGAGGATTTTGCTTTTGCAGCTTCTTCTTCAGCAGCTTTAAGGGATAGATCTTTGGATTTATCTAAGTTGATTTGAGCGATTTTTGCATCCTCAATTTCTTGAGGGGAGAGACCGAGTTCGGTGGCGATTATATGAGAAGCAGGCTTGAGTTTAAGAGATTCAGCATCTTTAGGTCGAGCCCCATATTTTGCCAACTCCTTTTTCTTCTTTTCTTCCTTAGCCAAATCTTCGGCCGAAAAGACTTTCTTGCCTTTGTCTTTGGAAGCTTTACTGGATTGCTCCCCCTCAGTTGATGCACCAAGTTCTAGTGCTTCGGTGGTACCTGTATGTGTCGGTGAAACAGAAGAGGATTTCGGTGATGGTGGAGTGGTTTTCGGTGGAGGCTTGTTACTGGAAGATTTCTTTATGGATGGTAATTTCGGTGGAGCGGAGGTTTTCTCCCCCTCAGGAACAGCCGGAACCTTAAAACCCATTTCAGAAAACACCTTATCAAACTTGGAGTGTAGAAATGCCAAACTACCAGAGATTGTGTTGGGAACCATAGAGAAATCACCCATATCCATTTCCCATTCTGACATTTCGGTGCTGGAGGCCTTGGAGAGGGACTCAACCTTAGAAGACAACGTAGTAAGAGAATCATTTATTGGTACAAGGGCATCGGTGATGGCATTGAGTAGCAATTGAGGTAACTTTGTCTCAAGGGTTGAGATTCGAGAGTTGGCCTGGGAGATCAGATAGATCGTGGATTGAAGGAAGGTGGAAGGTCGGTCTTGGTGGGATGGGGTGTGACCACCGATTTCGGGGAACGAACAGTGCCACCGAAGGGGATCTGCTTCGGGAAGCGGATGTCGTAGGTGAGGCGCGAGTTCGTCGGTGTAGAGGGTTCGGGGAGGTCGGGGAGGTGAGGGTGTTCGTTGTGGAGAGTGTTGCCTCGGCGAGGGAGGCTCGATGTGATGTTCTTCGGGGGACGGGATGGTTCGGGGAGAACCAGTGTCCGCTAAAAGAAATGCAAAGAAATCATGTGGGGGTGAAGTCTGTGGGGGGGAACCCTGATTGGGTTGTGCAATCTCATCGATCATAAACTGATCGGGTGAAAGGCTGTGAAGTGAAAAATCAGAACCCTCGAGAGGAGAGACCTCGAGGTCATCTCCACCACCCAAAGAATCGAGTGGGGAGGTTTGTTGAGGGTTCTCCAAGTGTACAACTGAGGCCTTTTGAGAGGCAACAAAGGAGTTGGTGGGGTTTGAAACGGATACCCTTGGCCCGGAGGGATGAAGTTCAACAACCGGCGATTTTTGAGAATCGACAGTTGGATTTGTTGGTGGGGCCGATGGTTTCCGGGACCTCTTTGGAAGAGATCCCGAAGGGGAAGATGAGTGCCTCCGCTTATGAGAAGGGGTTTGAACCGGGGAAGCCTCCGAGGGAACTCTCGGTGACGTAGTTCGAGAAGCGGGTGCGGAGGTGTCGGTGGCCTTTTGTCGTTTCTTTTGAGTGCCACCCGACGTAACTCGGTAACGGGGAGAAGGGGCCACTATAGTTGGAGGGACCTTGGGAATTTCTAGGTGTTGAAACCCGGGAATTTCCGCATCACCCCAATGTAGTTCGGGAGAAAGAGCAAAAGAGATCATACCTGGTCGTAATGGGCGATCGGTGGCGAGTGGCTTAACGTTGAGAGTTTTGGTGCCTACACACGGAGAAGACCAGTCATAAGAGAAGCGCGGTAAAGGGGATTTGCGATCTGACTCCAATGCCTTAGAAAGTTTGTGCTGTATGATCATTGAGATGAAGCGTGGAAAGGCAACATATCATTTCTTGGGAGTCTTGATGACCTCGACAAGCTCTGAGAAGAAGTATTGGGCGAAGTCGACTTTTCTTTGGAAGATGAGGGCATGAGCGAGTTTGTTGACGTGTGAAGGCGATTGATCATGCCCACTTGTTTTGCGTGAGAGGCAATGGATAACGTGGGCAAAGAAGAAATTCCAAATGCCTCCCATTTTGCTGCGAAGAAGAGTACCGGGGCCTTTGGAGCTTTTGGAGGAGTCGTCGAGCACATAACCGGTGGTAAGAACAATGTCTTCATGTATGGTGTCCAAATGCATGTCTTCATAGTCGGAAAAGGCGTCGATCTTGAGAGCTAGACGAACATCATCGACCCCAAAAGTAAGGTCGTGATCACCGGCGTCGTTGGAAAGAATGGAGGCGTGAATGGCTTCGTTGGAGGGATCGTACACACATGTTAACCAAAATCTGCCAATGAGCATTTTACTCATCTTGGGGTTGCACGAAAAGGCATGAAGAAGAGGAGAGCGAGTGAGGAACTTTGCGACTATGGAGAACTCGGGATGAGCTGGATCCGGGTCGAAGCGGGCTACGTGATTGCATTGATTAAACTTAAGCTCCTCAAATCGTGTGGGAATAGGGTATCGAGAAGAAGCCATGAGAGATTTTCGAGAGAGAGGTAAGGGGTTGCAGGTTTTGAAAAAGAGATGAGAGGGAAATATGCGAGGGTCATACATATATATATAGAAGAAAGAAGGGTAACTTGATGATAGTTTTTATGGGGAGATGGGACAAGGCGGCTCGAAGGGAGGAGTGGGAAACGAGGAGTCGTGACACATAGCGGCTGACATGTGAAAGGTCTCCCATCACTGACACATTGGGAGTCGTATAAGATAAGAGAGAGGATCGGTGTAGACTCGGTGGTGAATCAGTGGTCTTTCGGTGGTATTTCGGTGTAGATATAAGAAGGGTTTCACCGAAGTTGGAGAGTTCCACCGACATGAGACTTCGGTGGAAGAAGTCGCAGGTTTCCACCGATTTGAGATTTCGGGGGAAGAAAAGTAGGGTTCCACCGATTACAGAATTCGGTGGAAGGGGTTGAAAGGTTCCACCGATATTCGATTTCGGTGGAAGAAGTCGAGGAGTTCCACCGATTTGAGATTTCGGGGGAAGAAAAGTAGGGTTCCACCGATTACAGAATTCGGTGGAAGGGGTTGAAAGGTTCCACCGATATTCGATTTCGGTGGAAGAAGTCGAGGAGTTCCACCGATTTGAGATTTCGGTGTAAGAAAAGAAGTGGAGAAGAAAATGTCCACCGATATGAGATCGGTGGAGCAGAAACACATGTTTATTCTTGAAGGTTGCACATTCCAAGTTCACTTATGAGAAAGTTGAACCTGGTTTCATCAAGGGGTTTGGTGAATAGATCAGCAAGCTGCAAATTGGTGGGAATGAAGTGCAGTTCAATGTCACTTTTGGAAATGTGGTCCCTGATGAAATGATATCGGATATCTATGTGTTTAGATCTGGAGTGGAGAACAGGATTGTTAGCAATAGCTATTGCACTGGAATTATCACACAGAATTGGGATTTTAGAAAATAATTGATTGTAATCCCTGAGTTGATTTTTCATCCATAGGATCTGAGCACAACAGCTTCCCGCAGCTACATATTCAGCCTCAGCAGTAGAGGTTGACACAGAGTTTTGTTTCTTGCTGGACCAACTTACCAATTTACCACCAAGGAGTTGGCAGCTTCCTGTAGTGCTTTTTCTATCAACCTGAGAGCCTGCAAAATCTGAATCTGAATACCCAATTAGTTCAAAACCTGAGTCTTTGGGATACCAAAGACCCAAGTGTAAGGTACCCTTGAGATACCGAAAAATCCGTTTTACAGCCTTTAAGTGTGATACTTTTGGATTTTCCTGATAACGGGCACAAAGACAAGTAGCAAACATAATGTCCGGTCTGCTAGCAGTTAAGTACAGAAGAGAGCCAATCATGCCCCGATAAAGGGTAACATCCACAGATATACCGTTAGGATCGGCATTTAGTTTCAACAGTGGTGCCATGGGAGTTTTCATAGGAGAGCTATCTAAAAAATTAAATTTCTTCAGAAGGTCACGAATATATTTACTTTGATTTATAAATATTCCTTCTGAAGTTTGTTTGACCTGAAGGCCCAAGAAAAATGTAAGCTCTCCCATCATGCTCATCTCATATTCACTCATCATGAGAGAAGCAAACTCATCACAAAGTGATTCATCAGTAGCACCAAAGATGATGTCATCAACATAGATTTGGACAAGAATGAGGTTACCTGAAGTTTCCTTGATGAAAAGAGTGTTGTCTATTTTACCTCTGGAGTATCCATGTTTTAGAAGGAAGTTGGCAAGAGTGTCATACCAAGCACGAGGAGCTTGCTTGAGACCATACAGTGCTTTGTCAAGTCTGTACACATAGTCTGGATGAGCTGGGTCTTCAAAGCCAGGAGGTTGTTTCACATAGACTTCCTCTGCAAGTTCCCCATTGAGGAAGGCACTTTTAACATCCATTTGAAAGACCCTAAAATTTCGGTAGGCAGCATGAGCCAGAAAGATCCTTATAGCTTCAAGTCTTGCAACAGGGGCAAATGTTTCATCATAGTCAATGCCCTCTTCCTGTCTGTATCCTTGAGCTACTAATCGGGCCTTGTTCCTGATAACAGTACCATCTTCATCCATATTGTTCCTGAAGATCCATTTGGTTCCAATGATTGTCTTCTTTCGAGGTCTGGGAACCAATCTCCAAACTTTGTTTCTCTCAAATTGAGAGAGCTCTTCTTGCATGGCCGAGATCCAGCAGGGATCTGCTAGAGCTTCATCAATCTTTTTGGGTTCAAGAAGAGAGAGAAAATTCACATAGAGACAGATATTTCCAACTCCTCTACGTGTTTGGACACCTGCTTGTTGATCACCAATGATTTGGTCAATAGGGTGATCCTTAGTCCATTTTGAGGCAGGGGGTAGAGGTGATGGAGTATATTGAGTGAGATGAGTCGAAGGAGTGGGATCAGAGGTTTGGTGGTAGGTAGGATTTTCGGTGGTGGGTGAAGGCTCATTTTCGGTGAGAGGAATGGTGTCGGTAGGCTGAGCAATTTCGGTATGAGGAGAAGAGGGTGACTCATTTTGGATACTAGAAGGAGATGGAATGGAGGGAGTGAGTTGAGTATCAATAGGATTAGACAAAGGAGCAGCTCCGATGCATGATGATATCCATCTGTGCAAATCATCATCATCATTTGACAAAGATGAGGATCTAAGATCATCAAATTTGACATGGATAGACTCATCAATGCATTTTCTTCTGAGATTATACACCCTATAAGCTTTGGAGCATAAGGAATACCCAACAAAAATTCCCTCATCTGCTTTGGGATCAAACTTCCCAAGGTTTTCACGATCATTAAGAATGAAACACACACAGCCGAACACATGAAGGAATCCAATATTCGGTTTTATGCCATGGAAGACTTCATATGGGGTTTTGTCATGCCTTTTAGAAATCACAGACCTATTTTGGGTAAAGCAGGCAGTGTTAACAGCTTCAGCCCAAAAATAGGTGGGTAGATTTGATTCACTTAGCATCGATCTGGCAGCTTCACATAGAGTTCTATTTTTCCTTTCCACCACTCCATTTTGCTGTGGAGTACGGACAGCAGAAAAGTTCTGAGAAATCCCTTTCTCAGTGAAGAAGTCTTCAAGAGCACTGTTTCTGAATTCAGTGCCATTATCACTTCTTACTGATCGAACAAGTTGGCCATTTAGAACTTCATTTTTCTTGACAAAGTTGATGATTTCTTCAGTTGCATCACTTTTGTACCTGAGAAAATACACCCAAGTATATCTGGTAAATTCATCAACAATTACAAGAATGTACCTTTTTCCTCCTAGACTCGGAGTGCTGACTGGTCCACATAGGTCCATGTGCAACATCTGGAGAGGAAGAGTGATGGAAGAGCATTGCTTGGTCTTGAAGGAAGTTTTGGTGAGTTTCCCTTTCTCACATGCGTCACACAGCTTTTCCTTGATAAAATTCAGCTTTGGCATGCCAGACACCAACTCTTTATTTGAAATTTTGTGGAGAGTTTTGAAGTTTAGATGAGAAAGACGTTTATGCCATAACCAGTTTCTTTTGGAAGAGTCATCTGACACGAAGCAGACATTTGATGAATTGCTGCTTAGTCCCATGTCAATGACATAGACATTATCCATCCTTTTTCCAGACAGCATCACGTTGAAGTTCTTGTCCACAACCGTACAGATACAAAGTTCAAAGATAACTTTATATCCAAGATCACACAGTTGACTAATACTAAGAAGATTATGCATGAGACCTTCAACAAATGCCACTTTATTGAAAGTGACTGATCCATTTGTGAGAGTTCCATAGCCTTTGGTGTAGCCTTTAGAGTTATCACCAAAAGTGACAGATGGACCCTTTTCAGACACATAGTTGATGAGAAGAGATTTGTTTCCCGTCATGTGGCGTGAGCACCCACTGTCCAGATACCATATCTGATGGCGCTCAGAAACCTGCATGCACACAGATTAGTTCTTTGGTACCCATTTTGTAATGGGTCCTTTAGGATTAGAAGATGATGAGAGGTCCTTAGGTTTGGTTCTTTCGATTCTTTCCTTGGGACAGTCCTTAGCCATGTGAAAAGTTTCACCACAGTTATAGCATTTTCTATAGATAAAGACCTTTTTAACATTTTGAACACTTTTCCTATTTTGGTTTTTCGCATTGGTTTTTAAAACTTTGTTATGGGAGAACAAAGCAGGAGGTTTGGACCCAAGAATTCCTTTG
The DNA here is from genome assembly GCA_033807775.1 of Saussurea involucrata. Taxonomy (NCBI): domain Eukaryota; kingdom Viridiplantae; phylum Streptophyta; class Magnoliopsida; order Asterales; family Asteraceae; genus Saussurea; species Saussurea involucrata. The sequence continues at coordinate 104,893,970 of CM066321.1, read as the reverse complement.
GCAGAGATGTTAGTTGGAGAGTTGGAGGATTCTGTGGGGTTTGGCCTTTTCAAAAGTACTGATCTTGGAATTTGAAGAAAGGAAGAGTTACCATGAGAATTCTTTGAAGAGAACCTTTTGGGGTGGAAATCGGTCACAGAAACAGCCACCGATTTCCCTTTGTCAGAAGCTGAAGAACCTCTTGGGTGAACTTGATGTTCTCTTTTGGGAATCTTTGAGGGATTAGGTTCAGTATACTCATCAACGTGAATAGATCTTAACACTTCATGGAGAGGAATGGGAGGATCATTGGTGTTGACATCGGTGGGCTTTGATCTTTTCAACAGAATGACTTGCGAGGAGTTAGAGGATGATGCTTCAACAATGTTTAAACTTTTTGAGAGATCAAGGGTGAGTTTTGAAACATCATCTGAGTCAGAGTTTTCAGAAGGTTGATTTGAGGATGCCTCTTTAGCTTTAATGAACATTCCATATTTAAGAGCTTCACCCAGATCTAAAGAGTTTAAGAATATGGAATTACAAGAACTTGAATCAGAGGCATCATCCCACACACTTGAGGAAGGAAAAGGTGTATGGGAAGAAGTTTCAGAAGAGACTTTGCCAAATCCTAGACCGATTTTGCTCTTTCCACTGATTTGACTTTGAAAGAGTTGTTCAAGATTTTTTGAAGAATCAGTCCATTTTCTCACCACCTCTTGCTCTCTTTTAAGTTTCTTAAACAGAGAGTTCTTTTCTTTTGAAATCACATGATTTATTGTTTTCAAGTCCTCAAGCTCATTTTTAATTTCCTCAAACCTTTTAAGCTTAGACATGCAAATTTCAAGTTCAGCTTTGAGCTCTTTCACTTGAGCAGATTTTCTATTCTTACTGTCTTTAACAGAATACAAATCTTGAGTTAAGGATTCATAGGCATCAATCTTTTCTTTATCTGACATATTATTAAAAGGATGTACCTGAGCATAAGCCGTCGAGCACTCAGTCGACACGAGAGCCATTGGAGAGGTTGCCTTTTCAGAAACTTCCATTTCTTCAGAGATAGCCATGAAACACCTATTTTGAGAGTCGCTTTCGGAGGTATCTTCATCATCCCAATCGTGAGTTTCTGCCATAAGACCCTTCCCTTTTCTTTCCAGACCTTCACTCCTTTCCTTCTCTTTCTTGTACTTGGCTTTATATTTCTCAGCACGCTCCTGATGATTTAAGAAAGAGGAATGGGACTCCTTTTTGGGAAAGGTTGATTTGAAAGTCATATTTTTGGATTTTTCCCTTTTTGAGGAGAGACCCTCAGAGGATGGGTTTTTAGACTTGGAGATAGGCTTGCTCCTACACTCAGATGCAAAATGTCCTTTCTTGCCACAATTAAAACACTCCTCATTAGACTTATCAGAAGAAGTCTTAAAAGATGAGGTTTTTCTAAAAATTCTGGATTTGCTGAAAGGACGAAATTTATTTTTAGAACCAGCCATCATTGCCATTTCGTCTGACAATTGTTCAATCATAATATCCTCACCTTCATCATCAGCATCACTTAGATATGCCTCCGTTTGGTGGGTAGAATTTGACTAGTTGTCATTATCAGAGTCAGATGAAGGATAGGTGATTCTAGGGAGGTTTTGAGATTTTTTGGAATTTTCACTGATAAGAGCTATGGAAGAGCTCTTTATGTCTTTTATGAAAGATTTCCTTTGAAGCTTGGTTTGCTCAAAATTGAAGAGAGTACCATACAGAACAGTTAAAGGCATGAACTCAAGATCCTTGGTAGTTTTGATGCAAGTACATATATTTTCCCAAAATTCTGGGAGACAATCCATGAATTTGCACAAGACTTCCTCATTGTCATAGATTCTGCCCAATAACTTAAGATCATTAAGAAGAGAGTTAAAACGGTTATAGAAGCTAGGAAGAGATTCTCCTTTTTCAAACGTGAAGAGTTCATACTTTCTTATAAGACCAATCTTTTTACACTTCTTAACTTCCTCTGTACCTTCGTACATAACACATAGAGTGGTCCACATTTCTTTGGCAGTTTCAAAGTTCACCAAAGAGTGGTAGACCTCATCAGGAAGAGAGAGTGCAATAATAGCTCTTACTTTGGAGTCAAGAGAGACCAAACGTTTTTCCTCATCGGTATACTTTTTGGGGTTTTTAAGAATGTAACGACCAGTAGCAGCAGATTTTTCTTCATCAGAGGAATCATCAGAATTATCTTTTTCCATGGTTTCTTTACCAGGCCTCTGCGTTTCATAGCGAGCCCAAACTCTGGGGATGATGGGTCCCTCTTTGAGAATGGTTGGATATCTAGTATCCACTCCTTCCATGAACAGCATCATGCGGCTTTTCCACAAAGAGAAGTTGTTAGCATTAAACTTAGGAGGTTTTGAAATGGACCCATTTTCAGCAAAGTTATTTTGAAAAGAGTTTTCACCAATAGAAGAAGAGGCAGCCATCGCAGATCAAGTTTATGGAATTAAACTTTCTGCTCTGATACCACTTGTTAGTCCCAGATGGCTAAGCAAGTATTGTAGAAGGGGGGTTGAATACAATACTCAAAATTTTCACAATTTTAATTCTTTTTATTGAAAAACTTTCAACAAGAATTACACAAAGAAACTCAAGATTGTTGCGGAAAAGAACAGATAAACTATTCTAACAATCTTGCACAAAGTATACAACAAAACAACTAAGAACACTGAGAGCAAAGCTATTGAGTTTTAAGGCTTAAAGAAAGATTTCTTGCACCAAGAGAATTCTGAAAGCGTGCCTTTTGAATGGTGATGCCTTCTCCTTTTATAGTGCCAAGGAGTGCCCAAGCATTAAATGCTTGGGACACTTGTCATCTTTCAACTTGCTGAGTATGTTGACTTCTGGAGAGATGAAAGGTCCTTGTCACTTTTTACTAGGTACAGACAGAATAGCTCATGCAGATAAAAACGGATTTTAACTGATTATGGATAAAGATACAAACTATCACTTTTATCTGCTAGAGGATATTGTCCCATAATAAATGATCTTCCCTTTAAGACTTTGGCACCGAAGGAGGTTTCACCGAAAATAGAAGAACTTCGGTAGAGAGAGATCGACCACCGAAAATGTAAGAGCATTTCGGTGGTGAGGAGGGCCACCGAAGTTGTTCAGGTAATTCGGTGTAGCGTCCACCGAATTTGTCAAGGCTCATCGGTGGAAGACGATGCCACCGAAACTGTTCAGGAAATTCGGTGGTGATGTGGCCACCGAATCTGTCCAGGCAATTCGGTGGGAAGTAACCACCGAAACTGTCCAGGCAGTTCGGTGGAGATGACTTGTTTGTAAGTTGCCGAGAGTCTTCTATTTTCCACAAGTAGAGAGTCTTCAAGCTTGGTTTCGGTTGATCTTCGACTTCACCGAACATTTGATATCTTGTACAAGTCATTCAAAGAACCAAACTAAAATATTCTAAATAGGAGTTTTAGGGAAAACATCGGTGAGTCAATTTCAAATCCTTGGTGACCCAACAATGTGTAATAAAACAATTTAGTAAGTCACAGAGACAAAAGATCAAAATACATTCAACAACAACATAACTTAACAATTTTCAACTCATGAATGTAGCATATTAATAGTATTGAACTTAAGAAGAGATTTTTTTATTTTATTTTTTTGACTTTTTGCATCCAAAATCTCAGAGATAGATCTATTCGAAAATTGACAAACACCAGCTAACCTAAGTGTAAAGTTTGAAGTAAACAGACACTAAATTGACAAAAATTACAAGGATTGAGGATGACAAATCGTTGATGCTTCGATTTGGAAATATATTCAAACAAAAAGAAATGTACCTGAATGCAAAACAAGGTTTGAAAGAACCCGATGCATGTATATATATGAGTATAGAATAACTGATATGGTAATTGATAAGGGTGATCCAGACCGATTTAGGAGGAGCTATATTTGGGGATAAGGAATAAATTTTTGATATTTTGTGAGTTTAAGTTGTTAGAGAGATAGGAAAAGATAACTACAACAATTAATCTTTTTATTATCACTATGAAAATGTATACCATAATTTTAGTTTTTTTATAATACCATAATACGTAATTAAAGATTAAAGATTTTTATACAATTAAATTATAAATAACGTTTTGTTCATTTCAAAAAAAGAATCTCCTTTTCCTTGGATCTAAATTTTTATTTTGATCAACGGTGGATTAATCCTAAAAAACTCAATTACAAATTCAACATTGTATACCCAAACTATGAATTTGGGAACCGTGAAGATTTAAAATTATTATTATAGAAGAAGTCACGATAACTATCCAAAGTCTTTTTGTTTTTAGATCTTAGAGATAAGCTCTAATAGTTAAAAGTCTAATTATTCATATCTGATATCTGATAAAATATATAAAATGTTATCAAATTCATAGTTTGTTAAAATTGTATCAAATATATATTGTGATAAAATATTCATATCTGATACAATTTTAACAAACTATAAAATGTTATCAAATTCATAGTTTATTTATTTATTTATTCTTGGTTACGGTAGGATAATTATCTAAAACAGTTTTACGTCATATTATAGTTTTATAATATTTTTCTGCTTAAGAGTAAAGGATTTTTTGGTTTAATTTTCATCTCGTAATGAAAAATGAATTTTATTTATCGTTTAATTTTTATTTTTGCCATCGATTTCCATGATAATTATCCAAAGTCTTTTTGTTTTTATATTCATATAATCACATTAAGAGGATATCATAATTACAACATTACACTTTGAAGCTTGTAATTAAGACTTTTTTGAAAAATATGCATAAAAAGGTAGTACCTTATGCAATTTGAGTTGTTTTTAAGACTTTTAAGACTTTTATGCTTGAAAGTGTAGTACTTTAGGCTTTAAGGATTGTTTTAAGACTTTTGGTCAATATGCTTTATAAGATAGTATAGATATAGATATAGATAAGACTTTTATGCTTGAAAGTGTAGTACTTTAGGCTTTAAGGATTGTTTTTAAGACTTTTGGTCAATATGTTTTATACGATAGTATAGATATGAGTAAGGTATGTGGTAGTAAATCAAATAATTGGTCAATCACTTTTAAAGGTTGCTGTCTAGGAGATGTGGTATTATGTGGACAATAGCTATTTGTTTTACTCTTCCAAATACAAGTCGATCAATGTAGAATATGGCATAGTAGAACCATTGTGAGACATGGAAAAGATAGTAAATCTAAAGATGTAAGTCATGGCAGCTTCCTAGAAAATATGGTATATGTTTAATTTGGCCCTTAGTTTCTTTATTCTTATTATCCCCTTCTTGGTATATAATCAATGTTTCTTTATTCTTATGATCCCTTCCTGGTAGAGTCCAACTTATATTCATTGGAAGGCTGGAAATATACAGTCAATGGTATAAATGATGAGTGAACAGTCAATGGTATAAATAAATGAGTGAACACACAGTTGATGGAGTGTAAATCTCTCTCTCTCTCTCTCTCTCTCTCTATATATATATATATATATATATATATGTTTAATCGATGGAAAACACACCGAAGTGAAGATGAAATGTTAGAAAACAAAAATAAATTACCTGGATTGAGGGGCGATGGAAGGACTAAGGAATCGATGAAATTGAGTAGAGTTTGAATGGTCACTCTGAATGCCATAAAGAAAATTCCCATTTTGAACAACTTTTAGAGCCACTTGCAAATTTGAATAACTATAAAAACACGGTAGATCGCCTAAAAATCCTGCAAATAAATAGACTATAAGTACAAATATGAGCCAATAACAATACTTAGCGCTAATATAATTCATCATTTTCTTCTTCATCAGAACAACTCAGTCTTTCAAACAATATACTTCCGAAAGTAATGAAGCAGGTTATACGAATAAATTTTGAAATTAAAGCATGTCTCCCTCAATTTCTGCAGCTCTGTATTAAAATTTTCCAAACTATATATTAGGTTTGAGAGTAAACCAAACATGAAATATTAAGAGTCCAGGATTGCTATGGTTGTACATATAGTAGTTACAACCAAAACCACCACCACAATAGATCTGACATAATTTTAAAGAAAAAATAAATAAAATGAGTTTAATAATATATATTATAGTGGAAAGTGTTGAGCATGATGCAAGAGTCTTGGAATCTTGTGCTATGATGTAGCACTCTGATACAAATAAAAGGTGATGATGGTACTTACAAAATTACCGTCGTCATCATTGACTCAATTCTGCAGAATTTTGCAAGTAGAGTTAAAGTTTCCTCCAAAGCCTTATGGTTTCTGCAGTTGCAATTCAAAACTGAAAAAATCGATTTTAAATAAGTGGAAAACGGGTAAAGGTGTCGATGGGTACCTTTAGGTCAAAAAATAATCTAAAAACGATCAAACCCTAAGAAAAATTGACAATAAGGAAAACATAAAACGATAGTTGAAAGTAAAGATAAAGGAAAAAGTTGTTCGAAGCCCTGCTGAAATATATCACCAAATTGAAAAATCTGAAGCGCTAATTGGAGTGTACCTTTTAATATCAACACAGAAGACCCAACCATTGAGAAACCTAGCAAAATTGGAGAAATAGAGACGATGAAGCATGGAACATGTACAAAAATAATTTGAAGAGTACCTTGCCGTGAAGAGATGGAGAATGAAGCAAAGATAAACCCTACCTGGAAAGATGGAGAATACCTTCAAGTAGGAGAAAACAACAGATCAGTGGGAAATTTCTAGGATTATCAATAAAAAAGATGAGGAAGTTACCGTGAATTTCTAGAAGTTAGTTGGATTAATTTTTTAAATAAAAAATTAAGACTTTAAGACTTGGATTAATTTTTTAAATAAAAAAGATTTAAGACTTTAAGACTTTTAGTCAGCAGGAATTTAAATAAAAGAAAGCAGAATCTGCAGTAATTTAATTAATTTAATTTTTTTTAGAGATAACTATTAATTTTCAGCAGGAATTTAAATAAAAGAAAGCAGAATCTGCAGGAATTTAATTAATTTAAAAAAAAAATTAGAGACAACTGTTAATTTTCAGCAGGAATTTAAATAAAAGAAAGCAGAATCTGCAGAAATTTAATTAATTTAAAAAAAAAAATTAGAGAGAACTATTAATCTTCAGCAGGAATTTAAATAAAAGAAAGCAGAATCTGCAGGAATTTAATTAATTTAAAAAAAAGATTTTAGAGACAACTATTAATTTTCAGCAGGAATTTAAATAAAAGAAAGCAGAATCTGCAGTTATTTAATTAATTAAAAAAAAGATTTTAGAGAGAACTATTAATCTTCAGCAGGAATTTAAATAAAAGAAAGCAGAATCTGCAGGAATTTAATTAATTTAAAAAAAAATAGAGATAACTATTAATTTTCAGCAGGAATTTAAATAAAAGAAAGCAGAATCTGCAGGAATTTAATTAATTTCTTAAAAAAAAAGATTTTAGAGAGAACTATTAATCTTCAACAAAAATTTAAATAAAAGAAAGCAGAATCTGCAGAAATTTAATTAATTTAAAAAAAAAATTTAGAGATAACTATTAATTTTCAGCAGGAATTTAAATAAAAGAAAACAGAATCTGCAGGAATTTAATTAATTTAAAAAAAAAGATTTAAGACTTTAAGACTTTTAGTCTATATGCTTTATAAGATAGTATAGATAATTGTACTAGGTTTAAACCGTGTATTACACGGGGTAATTTAAAAAAATTAAATCATGCCAGAAAACTTATCAACTATTATGAAAGATTAATTTAAAGTGAATTGACGGGAAGCATAACAATTTGACTTTGAAAATATCATTAACTAATCATCTGTTGATAACTGATATTATGTAGTTCAATTAAAATTAGAGGAAATAATATAATAATGATTAAGAAAGTATAAATAATTAAATATACTATACTAAAATATTTGCATATTTATATTTTTGAAAAAGGTTCAAACTCATAATCCAAAAGTCAGTTGATAAGTGATATTTTTTTCCAAGTAATTAAATCTCTTATGATAATTCTAAGAGTGTTTCGTTGACAGAATGAAATTTGATAGAATTGTAATTCGTCGAATGAATTCGACTTTGAATTTAAAATTGATATGAAATTGCAAAAAAAAATCACGACAATTTAGTGATTATTTGTATCAAATCCCATATTAATTTCAACAAATCTCATACTAATCACGACACATTAATTCATATATATTTATGACATTTAATAATATAATTAAATCTAAAATTATTCAATATTTGGCTCATTTCGAAGGTATTGACGAAACGATTACAATGATATAATTTGTAAAAAATAGAAATGTTTTTTTAATGCATTTTAGTTCATATACATTATTTGTGTTAATATGATAAGAGTCTAAAATGAAAAATTCAAAAGTAAGGGATTAAAAGTAACTACATACCTAATTATAAGGGTAGTAAATGTAACGTTTAAATTAAAAAAAGAGTAAATTACATTTTTGGTCCCTGTGGTTACCCCTTACTATCAACCCTAGTCCCTCTATTAAATTAATTACAGTTTTGGTCATTATGGTTGCTAATTTGTTTCAATTTCGGTCCCTCTAACTAACTTTAATTTTAAAAAAATCCATTAATTCAAGGACCTTTTAGTCTTTTCAATATTACTTTAGTTTTCAATTATTTTATTTCAAGTTTTGCATGGTTTCGTACTTGCATTTCTTCAAAATTTATTTTATAACATTTATTTAATATATATTATTATTGTTAAATATATTACTTTAACATTTCTTTATTATATTATAATATTACTATTATTATTATTTTCTTTTAATATATTACTATTATATTATAATGTACATTATTATGATATTATATTTAAATTGGAAAATTTTAGAAAAGCAACGTTTTTTATTTTTAATAATTAATTTTCTCACTTTTTTTAATAAATAAACCATTGAACTTTTTCATTTTGAATTATTAAATCATGAATATTTTTTCTGAATTAATAAATCATTACTTTTAAAAATTGGTTAACTTCATTCTTTTAGGCCAAATAAACTACTAGTAACCGGTAAAAAAAAGTTTTAAAAGTAAAAAAAAAGAAAAAAAAACTTTAATTGGTTTTATCGTTCCTAGAACCTACGCCGTTCAAACCCCCTTGAACCTAATGTCATTACTCCCCTCGTCACCCCTCGTTGGCACGTGCCATCGATCTCTCTCTCTTATCGCTTTTATTTTTTCGATTCTTTTTCTTAATTATAGATCGGAGAGGGCCAATTAACGACGACGATGGGCATGGAGCAACTAGCGAGGGGTGACGAGGGGAGTAATGACATTAGGTTCAATGGGGTTTGAACAGTGTAGATTCTAGGAACGATAAAACCAATTGAAGGTTTTTTTTTCTTTTTTTACTTTTAAAGTTTTTTTTTACCGGTTACAAGTAGTTTATTTGGGCTAAAAGAATGAAGTTAACCAATTTTTAAAAGTAATGGTTTATTAATTCAGAAAATATATTGATGATTTAAAAATTCAAAATGAAAAAATTCAATGGTTTATTTGTTAAAAAAATGAGAAACTTAATTATTAAAAATGAAAAACATTGGTTTTCTAAAATTTTCTAATTTAAATATAATGCCATAATAATGTACATTATAATATAATAGTAATATATTAAATATGATAATAATAATAGTAATATTAGAAAATAATAATAATAGTAATATTATAATATAATAAAGAAATGTTAAAGTAATATATTTAACAATAATAATATATATTAAATAAATGTTATAAAATAAATTTTGAAGAAATGCAAGTATGAAACCATGCAAAACTTGAAATAAAATAATTGAAAACTAAAGTAATATTGAAAAGACTAAAAGGTCCTTGAATTAATGGATATTTTAAAATTAAAGTTAGTTAGAGGGACCGAAATTGAAACAAATTGGCAACCATAATGACCAAAACTGTAATTAGTTTAATAGAGGGACTATGGTTGATAGTAAGTGGTAACCACAGGGACCGAAAATGTAATTTACTCTTAAAAAAATGAATTAAGGAGAGATTTAAGGAGGAGTGAATGTGAGAATGCTAACTGAACTTATAATGTAAACTGCATCCTACTGAAGTCGGCTCACCAGAAGACGACACGTAACATGCTAGTTACTTATTTATTATATGTATAGATTTCTTTTTCTAACCCCCAAAATTAATAAAATTCAAAGTTCGACCCCATTATCAAATTTCTTGTATCCTTTAGACCTTTACTAGCGGAGGCTGCATGAACCGGGTTTGCCCTTGCGTAATCTACGTTCGTTCAAGAAGTTTGGGCCTACAATGGCATGGGCCTTGTTCTTACTATGGGGCATTACGTTGTGAATTTGACACTTTGACCGTCAAAGTGAAAATGAAGAAAACCCAGCATAGATTCAAGTACGTGAATATAAATAATTTAAAGTTTGAATAGAATGTAATTAATGAAAACTAAAAATTAAATTAAATAAAATTAAATAAAATGAACAGAGAAAAAGGCCACACCATAGATTCGAACTTGGGCTTCTTATGTACAAAAAGGCATACCAAACCACCGGGTTTCATATATGAATTAGTTATAAAGAGTTTATATGTGAATTACAAAGGTTCATATATGAACGTATAGTTCATATGTGAATCACACAGATTCATATATGAACTCAACCCGTGTTTTTTGTGAAAGTTACGAAATTGACATTCTATTTTTGGAACAGCCGCAACTTTTGACCAATTATAACCGATCTTGACCGAATAAATGGCCAAGATCACTTCTCTATTTCTCAAAAATTTTGAACTTCTCATTTGAACCTAAGGCTATATATATATATATATCATGGTTCTAAATAACTCGTTATGACCTCATTACGGTGTATTATGGCATCAAGACGTAGGTTTGCCGTCACGTTAGCCCTTATGGCTCCACTCTAAGGGTTGACTTGCTTTGTAACGCGTTATGACACGTTATGGTGCGTTACGATGTGTTGACGCATTATATTGTAAGATGTAAGATTGTTTTTAGTATATAACTTGAAGAATAAAAGATAATTGTTCACGGAACGTAAGACTTAAATACTCATAATAAGGAAACCTAAAAACTAAAAACTCTAAATTGGTAAATACTTACTCTCATTCCCGTACATGAAGAGTCAGACGCTAACAATGAGAAGTAAAGATAATAGTAAGTAGAGATTCAAGATTTACTCTCGCTTTTGCCTTCTCGATATCATTTTCTGTAAGCTCTAAATATTTGATATCATTTTTTATTGTTGTATTACTTTACATAATTTATCTTGTTCTACGGTATTATTTAGTACATAACAGACAATGTGTGTATATATGTGTGTGTGTGTATATATATATATATGCCCCCGTAACTCGTAAGGCTTGACCTCGTCGTCACGCCTCACGTCATTTAAAACCTTTATATATATATATATATATATATATACATATATATAAGTTATCGAAATAATATATATTAGCGGCGGGTTGGCGGTTTGGGTTGGGTTGAGTTATGCTAACCCAATTTCGACCCTCCTAATTAGCAGGTTGGCGGTTTGGCGGATTCGCGGTTTAACGGGTTGGCAGTTTGGGTTTAATCGGGTTGTTAATGGGTTGGGTTGGACGGTTTTCGCAAATTGGACGGTTTTCTGTACACCCCTAGTGGGGGGGGGGGGGGGGGGGGGGGCTCAGCACCACTACTAGTTCCGCCACTGTTTTGACGCATGTTTTTTTTTTTTGTTATAAGAATTTTGATTTTGACAAAATTTAAATTTAAATCACCCACTTCGGGTTTTGGCAAAAATAGCCCTGGGGTTTGTAAAGTATGATAATGGCATATTCGAAATTTATTTTTCATAAATTTACAGAAATGCCTTTAGACTTCATAAATTGGTTTTTTTTACCCATTTAAGTTTCCAAAGTTACAAAAGTAGCCCTACACTTTGGAAAATGATATTTTTGACTTAACTTCATGAAAGTTATAGAAAATCCCACAACACCATTTTTTGTTTTGTTTTGGTCATATTTAGTGCCAACAAAGTGCATGTGTTGTTGGTTAATGTTAATAAAAAGATGACTTTCGATAGGCTGGAGGACTAACGGGAGTGGGTGGTCCCTATGAACGGCAGAAAGGAAGTACTGGTTCAACCAGAGTGACGTAACCGGTGTTGATCAAAGACATGCGTCGAGTGCCTTCTTGCTTTATTGGCATTGGAGGTCTTGTGAAAAAGTCCGATTGACTAATGGTATGCTTTTAGTATCCGGATCGATAGAGACTGATCCCTTTCTACATACATAGCCCCACCCCACCAGATACATACATACTTTTTCTACTTTCTTCCATAAAGTCATTGGTCTAGCTCCATGGCACTGAAAATGTATCAGGGCTCAAGTGGTTCACCGAAGCGACGAGACCTTGAAAGTTGGTTGAAGCTTTACGCTCCATAGACGGAACTATGTATTAGGTATTAGGTAGGGGAGGACACCACTCAACACCACACAGAGCGGTGGGGTTCATAATTCTTATAATTATGAAGTTACAGAAAAGTCCCTAAAAATTATAATGTTTTTTTGTCAAAATTTTCTAAACTATTAATCGAGTCGAATAAAATTTTGTTTAACAGGCTTCGGATTATTCAATTGATAAGTAGGTAAACTGATAATGGTTCATGTTTTTTCGATAGACATCTGCCTCCAACAATTTTTTTCTTCAAAAAGTGTTATAAAATGAATGATTTTATACGGTGTGGAAACATGAAAATATTTTTGAATTAATTGCATGAATATTTGTTATCAGTGGCGGATCCATGATTTTTTCCTCAAGGGGGCACCTTTAAGGTAACTTAAATGACCGTAAAGTTTTCCGATGTATTTTAGTCTAAATCTAACGTTTTGAGGGCTTTTTAAAGTTTTTTAGTTGATTTTAATGGATTTTTAAGTTTTTTTGTTGATTTCGAGGGACTTTTGTGGTTTTTAGTCGATTTCGAAAGTTAATTTTGGCTTTTCAGTTGATTTCGAAAGTTAATTTGGGTTTTCCAGTTGATTTCGAGACACTTTTTTTGGTTTATGGGGTCCCGAACGAAAAATTACTGGGGGGACATTAAGGTATAAAACTAAAAAATCCGATTTTATACCCTAAAAAATTCAAAAAAAATTCTTTCTCATAGGGGCCCTTCCCCCCACTACCAACCACTTAGATCTGCCCCTGTTTGTTATCATCTAGGCATGCACCAACATCGGGATGTCGGAGTCATTAAAAGACGGGGATTCATGCCAGCCAGTGGAAATATGTGAATTCACCTATGTACTAAATTAGTTAATTGGTGACTGGGAGTATTATATAGGATGAACTTGTATATATGATATGCCAATTAAAAAATATCATGTATTCTTGTTTGGATTTCATACATATTTTTAAAGAAGTGATGATGGGTTTTGTATGAAATTTACATCTTTGATAAGCTCATAAACATATTTGATGCAATATACTATTTTCACATCATATCCAAATACACACATTTTATTGAAACCATGAACTCACCAATTATACAACTAACGTAAGTATATATCTCAAGTATTAAAGTTGGTGATTAATTGAAGAAAAAAATAATAGTTGATAAGCGATGGGACATAAATACTCATATGGTTTTAGAATTTATGTATTTTGACTTAAACATTTGTGACAATTATTCTGTTATTTATCTTCCATGTTGTAATAATCGATTTGATATATCATATTTGATATGATGATTAGAGTTCATATTCTCGAGAGTTTGGGTATGACAACTTGGTATCAGATACTAGGCTTAAGTAATCTAGTGTCACTATTAACACCTAAATTAACCTAAACGAAGTATGTATACTATGATGTTATAAATAGTACGAGTGTTTGATTTTTGTAGGAATGACAAATCACGCCCTTATAACGATTTAGAGTAGAGTGTTCATTCCTTGATTAGTAGAATATTTCATACAGAAATGAAATATATCCCAAAAAAAATCTTAAAAATTTGAATGAAATTTAATCAAGTTTAAGTTTATGTTATTAATAAAAAAATTGATATTCAATTCATGCAATACTAATCTTTGCATGAGAGAAACATTAAACACATTATTTCACCTTAGTTCAAAAGTGTTCGGGTTTTGGACACCACAAAGGTCCCAAAAACAACATAAAATAATGAATTTTATTCAGTGACAATCAAATATGTGATGTCAACCAACAAAAAATACGAATAACGATATAGGATCAAAAGCACAACCATCAATCAACCAAAGAACTTTGAAAACACACAAAACACAGAAGATTTACGTGGTTTCACCACCGATATGCTGATGTACTACCATATGGAAGATGAGGTAATTTTATTGATGAAGAACACCCAAACATAGAAGAGAAAAAATACAATCCAAACAATAAATTGTCTATAATTTTTTTCTCTATTCAAAAACTTGAGCTTCTAAGCTCTCTATTTCATTCTCTATCAACCATGATGAAACTCAAGGGTTATTCATACTAATCCATAGGTGGAAACGTGGAATCCCAATTTGATCCCAATACTCAAGTTAGGAAAATTGTCCTTATCGCCGAGCACGACCAAAACGAATTACAAGATGCGACCGTGCATGAAGACCCAAAAGTTTCTATTTCACGAAATATCACTACGCCTACTTGTGCTTGATCATAAGGTGTGGCCGTATTAAAACACCCATAACTTTCTATTTTGCAAAATAACATTGCACATGCATGTGGTCGAACACGATGTGCGGACGCATCAAAACGCCTAAAACTTTCTGTTTTGCAAAGTTCTATTGCACACAACCATACGTTAATGTAAGGTACAACCGTGTCAGAAACTTCTGAATTTTCTGTTATGTATTTCCATATTTTGTATCACAATATTAAAACAAAATCCAAGTGCGTATGTAAATAGATTAAGGAATGAGAAACATTAAACACAATTATTTGGCCTTTATTAGTCATGAAATTTAAATGTTTGCACCCACCTTTCTATGTCGACATACAACAAAACATCAAATGATGTTTTTCACTAAAAGGGACACATCCCTTTGATCGGGATTGATGAAAAAACAAACAATTATTTTGTTAAATCTTTTATAAAAGATTTTGAAAAAAAAATCATTAAATGACTAAAATAGTATTTGTTTCAAAACAATAATTAAAATAAAATAAAAATGCTCTTTTGGTCCCTAGGGTTTGTCAAATTTCTTGGTTTGATGCTAGAGTTATTTTTTGCAAAAAAAAAACCCTGTAGTGTGTAATTTTGCTCGGTACTGGTCTTTTCTTCTAACACCGTTAATGTAAGTTTGTTAAGTCGAGTCAAATGAGGGACATTTAGGTCATTTTATTTATTTCCTAAATTAATAATTAATATATGTTTGTGTGTAAACCACACGACCAAATTACTTAGGCCCCCAATCCCACTTCATAGCCGACCCCTATATAACACAGTCTCCAACTTCACCTTCCACCATATATCTCCTAAGAGAAAATGGGTTCTACATGCATATTTTGTCTTTGCTGATGGCTCGATAATAGTCTAGATTGTATCACGTAACAAAATCAAGACGTTTGGGTTATTTGGTGTGGCTTCGAAGATTTATTAAAGACATAGCGGTCTGTCAGTTTGATTAGGTGGCTATCGTCTAGACAAAAAAGCTCACATGCTAAGTCATGCTCTCCCACTTGGCCACTGCAACTCACTTTGCCATAGTAAACTCTATCACTATCTCGATTGGTTTAGGTCCACATATACATTATTCTACAAAGATCGGTGCTTTGCTTTTGTGTTTTTGATTTTGGGCCTATTATTTTAGGATTCCAAGTTAGTAATGTAGGGTTTTTTATTTTAGGATTTGATTTTAATGATTTCTACATGAATGTTACTTCTATTGTTCGTATCTTCAGTTACGTTTTCTATTGTATGTTAATTGTTTGAATTGATTGGTGGTGGTGTGAATAGTGATCCAATCTTAGATGAATGATGTTAAGGTTGGCACTTCTATGTTTTTAGAAAGTTAGATATGATGGAGAGACAAAAAAACAAAAGATCGGGGTCGATGAGGGATGAACAAAAATGTGAGAGGAAGAAGAAGGTCAAGAAAAAGAAAGCAAAAGAGTGACTATTTTTCCTTCATGTGCAAGTCACATGGGTTGATTTAACGGATTTTGTTTACTCTTGTTAGTGAGAGAGACCAAAGCCAAGTAAAGATGCATAAGATATGGGTTTTCTGCAATAAAAAACCTCAAGGGACCAAGACCAAGAAATGGACAAACTACAGGCACCAAAAATGCAATTTACTCTAAAAGATAAATTTGGCCAATTCGAGGTGTCAGCATAATTTTTTTTATGCAAGCATGGTTATTTAAATCAGTTGACATTACTACATCAATATGTTATTTAATTTAATGGGGAGGCTTTATGTTAGAAACATCATATCCATTGATACATATACCTACCAAAAAAATTAGTCAATGAGTAGTTGAATATATTTATTTATGCATATCTATCGTGTGTGTGTATATATATGTTTGTGCATTGACGAATATAGTCACTGAAATTCATTAGTTTATATCCACTTTAGAGTGTGTTTGGTACGTGGGACATGATGGAACATGGCTAAACAAAAACTTGTTGTCCCACATACATCAAGACATTAAACTGGAATCAATGAGATTGAGTGAGAAAACAATGCATTTTTTGTCCTACCATGCCTAATTAGAATGATAAAACCTTACCCGCGTATTACATTTTAACATGTCTAGCCTTGTCCAAATTCATCAACATACAAAAACATTATTGTTGTTGTTGTCACTGATTGGGAAATGGGAATCAATGAATTACAATCCACCTCATGAACATGAACGGAGAAAATGGTTGTGTATATATGGGTCGGGTCGGGTCGGGTCATTAATCTTAACAATAAATGAATTTGATCGAAGGGTACATTTCTAGGTTGTTATTTTTATATGCATAAATATAATATATTTTTGGGTTTATTCTAAAATATATTTTTGAGTTTTGGTAAGTTTTTAGTCAAAAACTGATTTTTTTGCTTGTTAGCAATGAAACTAAAAATTAATTATGGTGAATAATAGCTTTCATTTTATTCCAATTAAGATTAATTATCTCTTTGTTCAAAATTTCAAATACGCTATTTGAACATTTAATACCCTATACTTTGACAAAGATACGCTTTTTGCCCAATAAAACACTTTATAAGCCGTGCATGGCACGTGCCTTGCTTTAAAATCTGATGGATTTCGTGGCAAAAAGTGAACTTGACCAAAAGTATAGGGATGATTTATGTAAATCAACCAAATATGTATTGGATGCAATAATTTCCCCATAAACAGCCTGGAAAGTTATCTTTTTTGAGTGGTCGGTCATTACCCTCTCAATCACCCTTTCCCTTTTTTATCCTCAAGTTTTTTGGGGGTTACTTTTGTCAAATTATTAATAGTGTCATTTGGAATAATTGATTTCCAATTAATCATTAACTAACAATTTGTATTCTTTTTGTTGTCTAAAATCCATTGTTTTATTTAGATATTTAAATAAATAATGTTAGAAACAGATTGCATTAATATATATGCCTTTATTTTAAATTTCTTTAAGATACAACAATCACCTAAATGTAAGTTAAAATAGGAGTAAATCCAAATTGCTTTTGATGATTACCATCCCAATTGAAAGTCAGAAAAGTTCCACAAATTAAGTCAACAAAGAAGAAAATTTACAACTTTACAACTTGCTCCATTTTCTAGGTATTTTCCTTTGTAACATAAGTTATAAACTTGTAAATTGATATTTTCAATTCAAGATCACTAGAGAGATACTTGAAATAAAATAAAATAGACTTGAGTTGAGTTGAGTTGAATTAAAACAAATTTACCTTATGTGAGACTATATGGAACCGTAATATAATCTTCAAAAGAACCCTCAAAGATAGAATGACAAGTTTGAACGTACATTCAGGAGAAATATTTCAATATTCACGGAAATGGGGCTCCAATGTCGAGATCAAGCTAGACAGTTAAAAGGGCTACTTGCTATACAAGCATAGTTGTATAGAATGCCTTAAAATGCCACATCTCTAGAGTGACCTTTGCTCAAATACCATGTGCTAATATATAAAACCCCATTATATTACTATCCAAACTAGCTAGCACTTATAGAAAAAAAGAGTTCAGATAGGGTTGGGTTTCGGTGAAAAATTGAGACTAACATTAGAAGCGTGATAAGTGGTTATCAATCGTTGGATAAGAAATTAATGCACATTAGAATGAGATGCACTAAAATACGGAATTATTAGGAATTAATGACAACAAAAACCCACTATGTCTTTGGAAACAGCCGACGATGGGATCCAACCGTTATCAGAAGCACCGACTTGAAATACCACGTGTGAACGAATGCATAGCTTCATTCAGGAAGTTCAATGTATATAAATACAACAGTCTGTTTCACACTTTTCATTACAACCTACAAAAACTTCCCTGTTCACATTATACTATAATTAATTAAGTTTTGCTTTATATGGATGACACATTAATATAAAAAAGAAATTCTAAAAATATAATTTAATTAACAATTTTACATATTAAAATCATACTATATAAATACATTTAGATATAGAGAGGAGAAGTAGAGTTTTTTACGGGTTTGATTGTCTTTTTTGGATTAAAATAATAATAATAATTGTATTTATTATCTCTTCAAATGCGAAGAATTTGTTTTTTTTTTCTTTCTTGGAGAACGTTTTGAAATTCTCTTATATAAAAATAAAAATAAAAATAAAAACAAAAGAATTTGTTTATTGTTTCTTCCCAATTTTGTTCGTATGTATAACAACTCATTCCCATATTTTATTAAATTTTCATATTTATTGATGTATTTTTAGACGGTGCATCTCTTTTATGATAAAAAAACGTGGGTGGCCAACATTTATGATTGTTAACGGGTGTTGTTTGCGATCCTCAACTCAATCATAACATCCTCCAAAACCCTCCACATTCACCACCTCTCTCTCTCTCTCTCTCTCTCTCTCTCTCTCTCTCTCTCTCTCTCTCTCTCTCTCTCTCTCTCTCTCTCTGCTTTGTAAAAATGGTGGTCAAGAAACAACAAAATGTCAACACTTTGATCTTCTTACTCATTGCATCACTTCTCTCGATCGTAGTTCAATCCAACAAATGGGTCGGTTCAAAATACCAAATAGAATGCACAATGTGTGCCGCTTGTGATAACCCATGTAATCAACCCACCCTTTCTCCACCACCCCCACCGCCGCCGTCGCCGTCCCCACCACCACCATCCGTCCCCAAACCCTCCCCACCGACAACACCAATTTGCCCTCCTCCGCCTTCCACTCCAAGCTCCAGTGGCGGCAGTTACTACAATCCACCTCCCTCTCAAGGCCCTTATTATACCTACCCACCACCATCGCCACCGTACAACAACAACTACCCTACCCCTGAACCACCCAACCCAATCATGCCTTACTTTCCCTACTACTACTACAGTCCTCCGCCGCCTGCCTCCGCCGCCGCCGTCTCAATTCCCGGAGCTACCACTCTGTTTTTACTCAACTTCATTTTCCTCTGTTTTTTTTTAGTTTTTTGAAAAATTGAAC
The DNA here is from genome assembly GCA_033807775.1 of Saussurea involucrata. Classification (NCBI taxonomy): domain Eukaryota; kingdom Viridiplantae; phylum Streptophyta; class Magnoliopsida; order Asterales; family Asteraceae; genus Saussurea; species Saussurea involucrata. The sequence goes on along the minus strand of CM066321.1, from coordinate 104,874,345 downwards.
TGAAGAATAAAGCGTCAGGGTTCACAGATCTGCAAAAAGATCAGACAAGATTCGAGAGTGGTGAATTCCCAGAAACACCCATCAACCGTTGATCAAATTACGGAGGAGTTGGTGATCGCACTCACACCAGGAATCTTGATGATGATGGCTGAAAGTGGAAACGCACTCTCTGTCTGTGAAGTAATCTGTAAATTCTCGACAATATATGTCTATTTTGGTAATTTTACTGCTATTTTAGATTTAAATATTTACATATTAATGATTAATCAACAACAAAATTTTATGGATTATTAACTTGGATTTCAATCTGCTTGAATTTTATTCTATTTTATTTAGTAAGTTTATTGATTATTGCAATTTCTGTGTTGAATTTCGTTTTTTTGTAATTTTTAACTCTTTAGTAAGTCAAAATTATTTGTGAAATTCTAGAAACTCTTTAATTGTGTGTTGGTGATTGAGCTGATTAAATTATTCTTATTAGTATTACTTTCCAGATCAAAATATGGTTGTGAAAAGCTGTACAGATTGTAATTCTGATTGTGCTTCTACCATGACTCATTTCTGTTCTTTTATATTCTAGACATACTCATACTTTATATATATATATATATATATGCACATTTAGTATATACACGTTTCGGGGAAAATAGAATGTGAAACTAAAGAAAATAAGGAGAACCATGAAAATCAATAAATATAAATAGCATAATGGGTAATGCTACATAGACATCTTTCTTGTCAGAAATAATATTAAAAATGTAAAAACTAAGGGCCGTTTACAAAACGCTTATTCGGATAAGTGCTTACCAAGTCATATTAGTTTATCGGATGAATATGTCAAGGACTAAGAATCTTACCTGGTAAGAGCGGAAACAAGGATCGAGAGTCGAAAGCAAGGATCGAGAGTCTTACCCGGTAAGTGAGTGTTACGGCTCTTACCACGGTTAGCGTTTATTGGCTAAATTTTTGCATACGATGCTATTTTGGTGGACTAAAATCTTACCTGAAAAGTAGGTGATAGTGTTGAAATTTACCGGTAAACACCTACCCGGGTAAGTAATTAGGTAAACGGCCTCTAAGTTTTGAATGCTGAGGTATATGAAAAGGGAATTGATAAAGATAGATACATTTAACAATATATAAGTATGAATTTAGCCCATCTCATAAGTATTAAATTATGAGATAAATACACAGTACATATTAATAAGGGAATTTAATTAAAATGCCCAAAGTTTGACTTTGACTTGCCAAAATACCCATTTTCCATTCGAGTTTGCCAAAATACCCAAAAATCCCGCGATGGGTTTCGCGATTGCGGGATAGGGCACACGTGTCCCGCTTTTTTGGCCAAAACGTCCTGCGGCACCCCCCAACTATGCCCGCGGTGACACTTTTGGTCCCTCCCCGCGATGGGTCCCGCAACCAGACAAAAAATTTTACAATTTTGGTCTTTTTTGCACGATTTTTTGCATGTTTTTACTATTTTTTCCCACAATTATTGTACTTTGAAGACCAATTTGTGGTTGAAATTCACTGACATGTTTCATCAATGTTGCAATTCATCTTCCTCAATGAGATTTCATCCACAAATATCAGTAGAATGCAATCCATAACTCACACCCATTCCATCCTTCAGTATTTTGTTTTTGAGATACCACTGAAAAAATGAGTTCATCTGTTGCAAAAGCTAGGCTATATTTCTGTTACGATGGTGAATGGGTGGAAGAAAACAATGAGTGGAATTTTGCTTATAAATCTAAGCATTGTGTAAAATTGCCAGTAAACTTTTCTTATCAGAAGTTTGTTGCATACGCCATGCAAAAATGTGAAATCGACCCTTCGGCTGTTTGCAAGTTAGTGTTCAAGAATGATGATGGGTCATTTGTGGAGTTATTCTCTGGTTTTATGCACTTTGGAGCCGAATCAGAAAGACAACCATTACTTTATGTGTATGCTGAATCCTCGGTGTGCAACGAAGACGATGACGAAGGTGACGACGACGGTGACGACGAAGGTGATGACGACGCTGATGACGAATACCTCTAAATGGAGCAGCCTGATTCTCAATTTTAGCCGTAATGGAGCAGCCTGATTATGTTCCGGAGACGCAACAACAACAACCACAAGAAGGACGTTGTGCTGGAGTTGCTGATGACGAAACCTATGTTTTCAAAATGGGTAATGATGATATAGACAGATCAAATATCGATAGTGATGAGGACGAAAAATATACCCCTAGTAATAAATCATTTAGTCAGTTAAATGACTATTTTGATATGCCCCCTATTCTTCCAGACCAGAATACCATACACAAACCTACGAACTTGTACCTTATAATCGCAGTTTAAGGTTAGAAGTAGGTCAGATATTTGATTTGAAGGATCACTTGGCAAGTCAGGTCGGACTTAAGTTCATCGAAGAAGGTTTCGAAAGTCACACGCCGAGATCCGACAAAGGGAGATACGTAGTTGAATGTGCGAGACAAAACTGTAATTGGAGGATGTACGCGATGCCCGTGGGAGAGAAAGGAGGGGCGTTACTTATTAGAAAGTTGCATGATGTACACACTTGTTCAAGGACGCAACTGAATCCCAACCACAAACAAGCCACCAAAAGGACTTTGGGTGCGATACTGAAAGGCAAATTTCTTGATGCTAGCAGGTCATTGCGTCACGATTGGTTACCACCAAGCTTGGCGTGCGCGATGCAGGGCACTGCTATTGGTGAGAGGCACGTTCGAGGAGTCGTATGAACGACTCCCAACATATTTATATAATTTACAGCTGCATAATCCAGGTACCGTCACCCAGATAAGGACCGATTCACATGGACGGTTTGAGATGTGCTTCGTTGCCCTTGGACCCGCGGTACGTATTTTAACACGTCATATGTTTACACATTATAAACTATAACATTTACTGAAAGGTTTTGTTAAACCGTACTACCACATGATATAGGCAACGGAAGCATATTTTGAATTGAATCATCCATGGCAATACAAACAAACAACTTATAAAGATGCATACGTTCTAGATGATTAACTACAATAGAAAGAATCAAGAACACTTACTTGTTTCTTGTGATTGTCGAAAACACAAAGACGAATTAACCTTGTTCTTGCTTCTTGGATGTCAAGGATCAATAGTGTGAATCCCTCTAGCGGCTCACACTTAAGAACACCAAACCAACAATCAAGATTGAAGCTTTAAACCCTAAACCCTTATTTAGGGTTTACGATTTTGGGAGGGAGGAGAGGGGAGGTTACGGCCTCAATAGAGAGAGAGAGAGAGAGAGAGAGAGAGATTGATCAAAAAACTCATTAGGGTTTGATCCCTAGTAGTTTATTTATAATCCCCTTATTTACACCTAGCCCCCTTGAACCGATAAGTTTGTTAAAAAACTCTTTTAACCATTTAGTCCCTATAATTAATCCAATTAATTATATTGTAGCTTATAATTAATTTATCATCAAATGACAAATTAATAAACTAACTACTTTAACTCACTTTCATTCTTCTGATTGTTATTTGGGTCTTAAGGGCAACCCAAAAGGACCCTGCTATTATTGAAATATTACCAATAGTTAATGACTCTGGACACTATGTCCAACAGTCTCCCACTTGGACAAGTTATTAATTCTATTTGGTTTAACGCTTTCAAATAATCAGCAGAGAGCAAGCCATCCAATGCAGCTGCCGAACTCTGATAAAGATTCGGTCCTAAGATAAGTGATTTAATGTCCCTTTGTTCTACAAGATATCATATGAACCTGAGACATGAATAAATGTCTATCTCATGGATCAAGGTTATGTTTCCCGATTTCCGATATGTGTTGAATTCATCAGGCTACTCAATTGAACACATCAATTCTAGTCAGGGTTTGGCCAAACACTTAGTGTCAACACAAAATCATCGAGGGGCCCATGTATATCGCTTCTCCTGTTTAGGCAGAAGGAACAAATAAACTTTGACTACACAATTCATTTCTATTCATCATATTATACATGGACATACCTTGTATAACTGCCAGTCACGGTCAGCGTTGGAGCACACCAAAGCATAACAGAATCCTAGAGCAAAACTCTATGCATCTCTGTTTGAAGAACATAAAATATTATCATTTCAAAATTACTCTGACATAATCCATGAAGTAAACTTTTGAGTGCGGGTCTTTCCAATACCTAAATCACCATTAGGTACTCATGAGCGTTAGTTGCATTCTCTATGCTTCTAACACTCCATGACAGTCTTGAATCACTACTTACTTCCAGGAGTATGACTGACTGTGGAGGTTTAAGTAAATTAATACTCAGGAAGTTGGTTCTAAACATGCAAAACGAAACAATAATAAATTAAATGTAAATGGACGCAATCCAGCATATATTATAATCTCCATATAATAATCTCCAAATCAAATACAATTTATTACGTTTTTAATACATCAAACTAACAACTAAAACATTCAAGATATATTGATAATTCTAACACCTATGGCTTCAGTCCGTGTCCTGTTTGGAACTTTTCCAAGTCACGGCCCCACCATTCAACAAGAACACCCATCCTGACTGCGAGCGGGAATCATCCCGATCTGCCTGGAAACTCGCATCAGTATAACCTGTTACTCGTAATTCATCTTTTCCACCATATACTAAGAACATATCTTTAGTCCTCCGAAGATACTTAAGAATGTTCTTTATAGCCGTCCAATGACTTTCGCCTGGGTTCCCTTGATATCTACTCACCATGCTTAAAGCAAATGAGACATCAGGTCTAGTACATGTCATGGCATATATGATCGATCCTATAGCAGATGCATATGGAATTCGACTCATTCTGTCCAGTTCTTTGCTAGTGCTGGGACATTGATCTTTGCTCAATCTTATGCCATGTTGCATGGGCAAAAACCCTTTCTTGGATTCACTCATATTGAATTTCTTCAATATCTTATCCAAGTATGTACTTTGGCTAAGTCCAATTAAACGCTTGGTTCTATCTCGATAAATTCTTATTCCAAGTATGTATGCTGCATTTCCCAAATCTTTCATAGCAAAATGATGTGTTTTAAATTTATACCGCAAGCGTACGGGTTATGTAGCATACGGGTCGATCACGGGGAGGTGACGGTCTAAACATTAACTACTTAATAATCATGACTAGTTATGCGAATCAGAATAATTGGTTTGATTTTTATCTAATTGAACTTAAACTAAAAGGGATTAAGGGAAAGAGATACATAAAGAATCAATTAAAACTAGAATTAAATAAGAGAAAAGACGACTAAAACTAAGAACATTGGGTAATATCAACCTCGGATTTTAGTAATGGTGGGAATTCATTTTTTTCCAAAATACTTCAACCCTCTCTCGAGGTGAGAAAGCTTTTCTAACCAAGATATGTATTTACTTTCGCAACACATATACATTGGGAAGAAACATTAATATTTAAAAGGAATATATTTCCCAATCAACGTCCCTAACTATTTACATGTTATGACCGTTGTCATTGATCAATTCAACTCAAGTGAAGACTAAACTTTCGTTTTTATCAACAACCAATTGGACTAACTAGATGATTTATTAAAATCCAATTAAATCAATTCAACTCTCGTTACAATCGAAATGGATTAAAACTCAACATCCGTTTTAAGAACAATTGATCAATCCCAAAACTTCAATCCTAAGGCGATGATCACCCAATTAAACGAACTAATTAAACGAGACCAAACACAAGTTACTTAATTGGATTCTAGAAATTAAAACCAAAATTAAACCTAGACTAACAAAGAAATCACATTAGACTCAATCTACAACAATTAACACTACTAACAAATGCAAGGTGAACATTAGGTTATTGAATAAACATGTGCAGAAAATTAATCTAACCTATTTTTATGCAGAAAATTGGAGTGCAGAAAATTAATTAACCCTAAAATTAAGTGCAGAATTTAACCAAGTGCATAATTTTAAATAGAGTTGAAGAAATTAGGGTAGAGATGCAAAGGAGTAGACAAAATACAATAAACACGAAAGAGATGAAGAGAAACTAAATCTAACACTTCAATTAAGAACAAAGATAAATTGATGAACAAAACATTGGTTTCAAACAAATAAAACTAGAATTCAACAAAGCAAACTAAGAAGATAGGGAAGAAGATACTAGTATGAAAATCCGGTAGCAAGTCGGATTCCAATGGCCTAGGCTCTTTGCAAGTTCATCTTCTTCCCTTAATTTCTTCAAGAACTCCTTCAAAGTTGAGAGAAACCACCCAAGAACTGAAAAAATCGTGTAAAAAAGTGTGTCTAATTCTAAAAGGAAACTCCTAATATATCTAAAATTAAAGCCCTAGGAGAGTTTAAAGACAGGCCCAAAAGCCCAAAAGAAAAAAAGCCCAGAAAATTAAAAGTCCAAATGACTTTATGGCCGGGGAGTTTCCTTCGTGCCCGTGAAAGTATGGCAGCAACTTTCAAGCATCAATTCAGGTTTTTTCTTCACTTCCAATCCGCTTCTTTCCTCCATTCTCCGCTTCCTTGCCCACGTACACTTCATCTTTTCCTTCTTTCTTCTTCACGAGCATGCTTCCGCCCATCTCGCCTTTCAAATTACGCACAATCTGCACAAAATATATACCAAAAGCATAAAAACAATTCCCAAAAGAATTCCCAACCGTGATTAAGGAAAATAAGAAGAAGTGAATAATAATGCATGAAAAGGCTAAACTAAACACTAAAAATAGAACGAAAATGCAACTATTATATACAAAGTTAGGTGCATAAAATGCACTTAACAAACTACCCACAAGTTAAACTTTCTTGTCCCCAAGAAAGGAATAGAATTTATTCGGGTGAAAAACTAAGAAAAGTAAAAAAAATGAACGATGACTCTTGAAGATGTCAAGACGAGTTAACCCACAATCTCACTAACATAATCAAGCATTAAGATCACGTATCACAAACAAACAACCAAATGCCACATGTAATTATAGTAAAAGCAATTAGGAACCTATGATTACCAAAGTGTCAAACCAACAAACACCAATCAAGAATATCGCAAAACATCGCAGCCTAAAAAGATTTCGCAAACATACCATAGTCGCTAGGGAAAGGGATGGTGATCTATATAGATGGATGCTCACGGTGTCGCTCTAAGCTCTCAAGTGTGTATAGTGACGTGTATACGCTCAAGTCCTTCCCGATCGAGACAAATGAATGCACTCTTGACACAATTGAATTTATTCTCAAGTCCAAGAGTTTACCATAATAATACGTGCAATGAGGACTGTGGGGTACGGTTAGGGGTTAAAGGTAGGATTAGGCTTGTTTATTGGTTTTGGAGGTTTAAACGGTTTACGGTGTTTTTTTTGTTTTTTTTGTATGCACATATAGATTGTTTTCCTTATGTTTTTGATGGATTGAAGGCTTATTTAGTTTTGCTCCTTTTTCGCATTTTTTTTGATCTTTTTGATTTTGTGAACCCACAAGCTATGCTTGTTTTAGGGGCTCAAGGAACTACCCACAAGCTTTGCTTGTGTTTATTTCTAAGCTTAATGCCAAATCCATATATCATCTTGAATACTTCAACAATGTGCATTTTTTGTTTTTGGGGTTTATGGGTGTACAAAATAAGGACTAGTGTTTAGGCTCAAAAGGGGTTACAAAGGGATTTTTTTTTTGATTTTTCGGGATTTAATTTGCACGAAACGAAGGCCTCTATGTATAATTATGGTAAAGTTGGACGAGAAATCATTCAAAAGTCTAGAACTACACCTCGACGGGAGGTAACACACAAGAAATGAGAATTGGGATTGATTACATATGTGTCCATCCAAAAGGCCCAAAATCTCACTAGGTAAATCCATCCATAATAGTCACTTTTGTTGTAATGTAGGGGGACTATGGTACGCAAACTAATCCTAAAAGGCTACGTGGAACAACATGCTTAATTATATGCGCAAGTGACAGCTAAGGTAACATCATTCCTAACAAAGAAGAGAATTTATTCAACATGACGGCAAAAAGTTGATGTGCGATTAGTGAATCAAGCAACTAAATCATGTGAGATGAGATATGGTGTACCACGAATCTTAACACAACAAAGAGAAAACAAAAATCTTTTTGGATTTTTATATGCAAAAAAATGTAATACTATATGCAAAGAAAATGAAAAAAAATAACGCAACGGAAAAACACCCACCCACAAGCTAAAAGGAGCATTGTCCTCACTTCTCGGAATAGGGTGTATAAGAAAAAAAATCACAGGAAAGGAAGAGGGAGATCGTGTTCGCTATAGTAGTGCTTTAAGATTCGGTGCTGATATGTGTCGAATATGGGAAGGTTAATACCACATGTCGAGTTGACCTCCATTGTGAAGAGAAACTCGGAGAGGTGAACTGGATCCCGTAGGTATCAAGTTCAGGTGGGGCCACGACATTGGCGGCGGGGACATCATTAGGTTGAGCAACCTCATCCCGCCGCGCCCGATTAGAGCGTTGTCGCTTTTGGCGACTTGTGGAAGCCATGTGTGTGTGAATAGGTGTGCGAGTGCAAAAGATGTAATCCGGGAAGTGTACACAACCTATGTCCGCCCAGTGGTCGCGGCACAATCTATCAAACACACCAAAATGAAGAATCCAACCAAGCAAATATGAGCAATTAAGCATGCAAAGGGCACAACCAACCAGCATCACCAAATGATAGTCACAAAAAGAAAGCTGCCCAAATGGATGTCTAAGCAGAAAAACTCATACTAGTTACAATAACATGCTATCTCAACACAATTTGGAGCACCAATAAGCACATATCAATCCATGAAACAGTATAAACATGAGAAAATAAATCCCAACGATATTGGAAAGAGTGTACCTAATTAAATGCTTCAGATCAGAACCAGTTCAAATCGAAGTTGTTTCACAGTCGCGAAACAGGTCCTTATCAGATGCCGTCTCATGATGGTTGGTGGTTGCGTTGGGGATGCTCACGCTGTGTCCGGCGGCTGAAGTAGATAGCAGCGGCCACTGGTGGACGGAAGAAGAAGAAGAGGGGTTCCGGCGGCTGCTGATTACGATGGAGAGAGAGAGAATAGCGGCGTTTCTAGGGTTTTGCAGAGGAGAACTACGGCTGTGGTAGAAGAAGGGGCGGCGACGGGAAAGGTAAAGGTTGGCGTTGCTGGTGGTCGGCGGACGGTTCAGAAAAGAAGAGGGTCGCCGCCGTTGGTGTGTATGGCGGCGCTGGAGACCGACGGTACTGGTGCGGTGGGGGACGACTGCCGGAGTTAGTGGCGGCCGACGAGAGAAGGGGAGGAGATGGCGGCGGTTGCTGGTTGAAATAGAAAAGAGAGGGGAAGGTCGACGATGGTCGAACGAGAGAGAAGAGAGAAGGAGAAGGTGAAGGCGGTGGCATTGGATGATGGCGGCGCCTGGTGGTTCGGTGGTGGTTTCGCTGCAGTCGACGACTGTCGACGGTGGAGATGGTGGCGTAGGGTGGTTCAAACGAGAGAGAGGGAGAAGGAATGAGGCGGAAGCGATGTTGAACGGAGGTGGGGTCACCGACGACCGGCGGGACTGGTGGTGGCTGCAATTTTGGGTGGTTGCAGGACGAGAAGGAGAAGGTGAAAGTGAGATTAGGGGTTTTGTTTTGTTTTTATTTTCTGTTGACTAAACTTGCAGTTTAGGATAAAAGTAATTCTTTTTTTTTGAAAATTAATATTAATTAGGAATATAGAAAAATTCAGAAGGAACAAGGGAGAAGGAAGGTGAGTTTCTGTCCGGGTTTCACTGTCGGGTAAGTTTTTTCACTCCCGGGGAGTTCGGCCCTCCCCGGCCGAGGAGATTTCTTCACTAGCGGGGAGTTTGGACAGAAAACTTACCTGTTTTTTTCACATTTTCTCACTGGCACGGCGTTTGGTCATAACTTAAACACACGATAAAATTAGAAAATATCTATATATACACAAACACACATATTTATAAATGGCATAAAACACTTTTGGGGTCGATTTTGCAAGCATTTGGAGCCCGAAAAACCGAAAATTTATTGTAGAACAAAGAGGGAATAACGGAGACTCGTTTGACATCGCGAGTTTGATGAAGAATTAAATAAAAGGAGAGGGAATGAGTGACTCGTTTATCGTCGCGAGCTTGACGAAGAATTATACTATTAGGGAGTAAAGAGTGTACAAATCAGTGAAAGTCAAAGGATTGACTTATTTGTTCACCGATTTGTATGGGTTGTGTAAACACAAAAGACACCGTATGATCGATGTGTATTCGTTGTATAACAAGTTACGTTACCCATAGCCGAGAATTAAACAAGGGATAGAGAAAGATGGATCGGCGATGTCCGGCTTGACATAAAAAATACCGAACTGAGAGAATAATAAAAATAGCGCACGAGAAGGAATTAATGAGATAGAGATAAAATCACTCATCATTTCTAAAGGTAATAATATCTCGATCTTACCAAACACACATCTCAATGGCCCATCACTCACCGCCTTTTTCGTCAATCGTGACTTTTCATCCCTTCTGCAAGTTGGCCAAACTACACAAACAAAAACTTCAAGCACACGGTTAAACAAAATAAAAGATGAGATGACGAAATGAAAACATAAAAAGAAATGGGGTAAAGACATAAACTAGTAAATCAAAAAGTGGGTTAATGCTAGGCTAGTCGCCTCCCCGGCAACGGCGCCAAAAACTTGATGTGTTTTAAATTTATACCGCAAGCGTACGGGTTATGTAGCATACGGGTCGATCACGGGGAGGTGACGGTCTAAACATTAACTACTTAATAATCATGACTAGTTATGCGAATCAGAATAATTGATTTGATTTTTATCTAATTGAACTTAAACTAAAAGGGATTAAGGGAAAGAGATACATAAAGAATCAATTAAAACTAGAATTAAATAAGAGAAAAGACTAAAACTAAGAACATTGGGTAATATCAACCTCGGATTTTAGTAATGGTGGGAATTCATTTTTTTCCAAAATACTTCAACCCTCTCTCGAGGTGAGAAAGCTTTTCTAACCAAGATATGTATTTACTTTCGCAACACATATACATTGGGAAGAAACATTAATATTTAAAACGAATATATTTCCCAATCAACGTCCCTAACTATTTAAATGTTATGACCGTTGTCATTGATCAATTCAACTCAAGTGAAGACTAAACTTTCGTTTTTATCAACAACCAATTGGACTAACTAGATGATTTATTAAAATCCAATTAAATCAATTCAACTCTCGTTACAATCGAAATGGATTAAAACTCAACGTCCGTTTTAAGAACAATTGATCAATCCCAAAACTTCAATCCTAAGGCGATGATCACCCAATTAAACGAACTAGTTAAACGAGACCAAACACAAGTTACTTAATTGGATTCTAGAAATTAAAACCAAAATTAAACCTAGACTAACAAAGAAATCACATTAGACTCAATCTACAACAATTAACACTACTAACAAATGCAACATGAACATTAGGTTATTGAATAAACATGTGCAGAAAATTAATCTAACCTATTTTTATGCAGAAAATTGGAGTGCAGAAAATTAATTAACCCTAAAATTAAGTGCAGAATTTAACCAAGTGCAGAATTTTAAATAGAGTTGAAGAAATTAGGGTAGAGATGCAAAGGAGTAGAGAAAATACAATAAACACGAAAGAGATGAAGAGAAACTAAATCTAACACTTCAATTAAGAACAAAGATAAATTGATGAACAAAACATTGGTTTCAAACAAATAAAACTAGAATTCAACAAAGCAAACTAAGAAGATAGGGAAGAAGATACTAGTATGAAAATCCGGTAGCAAGTCGGATTCCAATGGCCTAGGCTCTTTGCAAGTTCATCTCCTTCCCTTAATTTCTTCAAGAACTCCTTCAAAGTTGAGAGAAACCACCCAAGAACTGAAAAAATCGTGTAAATAAGTGTGTCTAATTCTAAAAGGAAACTCCTAATATATCTAAAATTAAAGCCCTAAGAGAGTTTAAAGACAGGCCCAAAAGCCCAAAAGAAAAAAAGCCCAGAAAATTAAAAGTCCAAATGACTTTATAGCCGGGGAGTTTCCTTCGCGCCCGTTAAAGTATGGCAGCAACTTTCAAGCATCAATTCAGGTTTTTCTTCACTTCCAATCCGCTTCTTTCCTCCGTTCTCCGCTTCCTTGCCCACGTACACTTCATCTTTTCCTTCTTTCTTCTTCACGAGCATGCTTCCGCCCATCTCGCCTTTCAAATTACGCACAATCTGCACAAAATATATACCAAAAGCATAAAAACATTTCCCAAAAGAATTCCCAACCGTGATTAAGGAAAATAAGAAGAAGTGAATAATAATGCATGAAAAGACTAAACTAAACACTAAAAATAGAACGAAAATGCAACTATTATATACAAAGTTAGGTGCATAAAATGCACTTAACACGAAACATTTCCCGAGCCAGACCTTTACATCTTGCAACATCGGAATATTGTTTCCTATGAGTAGTATGTCATCAACATACAAGACTAGAAATACAACATTACTCCCACTAGCCTTAACATATACGCAGGACTCATCTTCGCTTCGAGAAAATCCAAATTCCTTGACCTTTTCATGAAAACAAAGATTCCAGCTACGAGACGCTTGTTTAAGTCCATAAATGGATCTTTCAAGCTTACACACTTTATCTGGATACTCGGTATGTACAAAACCTTCAGGTTGTGCCATATACACATCCTCATCAAGTTTCCCATTGAGGAAAGCGGTTTTTACATCCATTTGCCATACTTCATAGTCATGAAATGCAGCTATGGCAAGCAATATCCTGATAGACTTAATCTTTGCCACTGGTGAGAAGGTTTCATCATAATCAATTCCTTGAGTTTGAGTGTAACCTTTTGCAACCAGTCTAGCCTTGAATGTGTGCACATTCCCATCCATGTCGGTCTTCTTTTTGAAGATCCACTTACACCCAGCTGTCTTGCGACCTGGTGTGTGATCAACCAATTTCCAAACTTGGTTATCGTACATAGATTGAATCTCGCTTTCCATGGCCTCTTTCCATTTGGCAGCCTCAGGGCCTGCCATCGCTTCCTCGTAGTTGGATGGCTCATTCGCACTATCAAATGTTTTATCATTGACTAGTGTGTCTCCTTCCTTTGTAATATGAAAACCATAATAAAACTCAGGAGGTTGACTTACTCTACTAGTTCTGCGAAGAGGTGGTGCAGGTATGTTGGTTTCCTCAACAGGTGGTTCAACCTCATGTTGAGGGCTAGTGTCAACTATAGGTTCATCATTGGTTGTTTCTTGAATTTCTTCAAGATCAATACTGCTCCCACTATCCCTTTTGGAAATGAGCTCCCTTTCTTGGAAGACTCCCCTTCTAGCTACAAACACTTTGTTCTCCAAAGGTTTGTAAAATATATATCCAAAGGATTTGTAGGGATAACCAATGAACCGACACTTCTCTGCTCTAGGTTCTAGTTTGTCGTTAGTTTTGCGCCGAACGAAGACTTCACAACCCCAGACCTTTATATGTGCCAACGAGGGACGAGTCCCAGTCCACATTTCAGAGGGTGTCTTTGCAACCTTCTTAGTTGTAACGAGGTTTAAGATATGAGCTGCAGTTTCTAAGGCATAGCCCCAGAACGATATTGAAAGTGTAGCACGACTCACCATGGACCGAACCATATCAAGTAGCGTTCGATTTCTTCTCTCAGCAACACCATTGAGTTGTGGTGTTCTGGGAGGAGATAATTGCGAAACTATTCCACAATACCTTAGATAGTCGTAGAATTCATGACTCAAGTATTCTCCACCCCTGTCGGATCGGAGCATCTTGATCTTCTTGCCCAGTTGGTTTTCTACTTCATTTTTGAATCCTTTGAACACTTCAAAGGTGTCCGATTTGTTTTTCATCAGATAGATAAATCCATATCTACTGAAATCGCCAGTAAAGGTAACAAAGTATCTTTCACCGTTTCTCGTGGCAGGTCTGAATGGTCCACATACATCTGTGTGGATTAAGTCCAACATATCCTTACCCCTTTCCATTTTTCCTTTGAAAGGTGCTTTCGTCATCTTGCCAAGTAAACAAGACTCGCATTCTTCATCAGACTTTAAGTCAAATGGTTCCAAGACCCCGACTGATTGGAGCTTGGCGATGTGTTTCTTGTTTATGTGGCCAAGACGATGATGCCATAACGATGATTTATCCAATTCACTATTGGAGGAACCAACATTTAGAGTTAAGTTATTATTATTTCTACCAACATAAATCACGCTTTCATACACACGATTACAAGGAGAGGCTTTAAAATAAAAACAACCATGTTTATAAACCAAAATGCAACCATCATTATTATCAAATTGAAATTCAAAACCATCCTTGTACAATGCATGAAAAGAAATAATGTTTCGAGCCATTTCTGGCGAGTAGCAACAATCTAATAACTTTATTGAAAAACCACTACTAAGCACGAGCTCAAAATCTCCAATCTTGGTAACAGCGGCAGTCATCCTGTTTCTCATGATCAGATTCAGCTCCCCATGCTTCAACGTCCTACTTCCCTTTAGTCCCTGAAAATTAGAGCAAATGTGAGTACCACATCCCGTATCAAGGACCCAAGAGTTAGAAATCGAAGTACTATGGAGTTCAATTGTAAAAATACCTGAGGTGCCACACCCTTTGACCTTGTTCATTTTCAAGTCCTCCAGATATTTTGGGCAGCTTCTCTTCCAATGGCCCTTTCCTTGACAGTTAAAGCATATGGCCTCTTTAGGGTCACTTATGGGTGGTATGTCAGAAGAATCAGCTTTTCTATTAAGGCCTTGGTTGCGTGGAACAACTTTAGCCTTTCCCTTCCCTTTGGGATGAGAAACTTTCTTCTTCTTATAGCCACCTTCCCTAATGGCCAGGACGGGAGCAGTTGAGTGAGCATTTTGGGTCTTACCCATACTTGCTTCAGCAGATCTCAACATGCCATGGAGCTCCATCAAGGTCTTGTCCATATTGTTCATATTGAAGTTCACTATGAACTGTTTATATGCCCCACTAAGAGAGTTTAGTACCATGTCAATGGCAAGCTCTCTTGGGAAATCGACACCTAGATTGCCTAACGTGTCAATGTACGCTTTCATCTTTTGCACATGCGCACATACAGAGGCACCGTCATGTTGCTTACATTCCATAAGCGATTTTACGACTTGGAACCTTTCTTGCCTCGCTTGCTCCTGAAACATTTCACGAAGCTGCTCATTTAGTTCAAACGCCCCCATGTTCTCGAAACTCTTTTGAAGTTCCGGGGACATGGACGCCAACATGAGACACGCGACTTTTGTGGATTCCGCGTATTGCTTGTTGTATTCAATTACTGCTTCAGGGCTTGCATCATCATTAAGTATAGGAAGATCCTCGTCGAGCAAATACTCTTTGTCTTCGTACCTCAAGGCAATTTGTAATAACCAGGTATTTTATCTAATTTAAAATTGGAATTTTATAAGTCTTTATGTAGCGTTTTATGAAGTTAAGAAATTAAAGGATAAGTTTTTATTGTATAATAGAAGCTTAGGGGTGTGTTTTTTCAAGTGAAGCAAGTTTAGGGTTTAGTTGGTATTTTACCCAATCTCTTTAAGCCACAAACCGACTCAGTAGTTTAAGTATAGGAAATATCTCATTTGGGATTTAATAGCAAAACCCAAATAGTGTGTGTGTGTGTGTGTGAAATTGTTCACGGCAGAGAGAAAGAGAGAGAGAAGAAGAACCGTAGAAAAAGAAGAAGAAGAAGAAAGATACTCAGCTGGGATTTTTGTTTGGTGCAGTAAATCCAAGAGGTAATCTTCTTATTTAACTCTCCTTTATAAGAATTAGGTTTCTTTTGGATTTTGAGGTGGGTTTAGGTAATTTTAGATGAATTTGTGAATTTTAGTTGCAATTTAGAGTGTTAAAAGGGGTTTAGAACACTTCTGTACAATCTGGGTATAAGATGAAATTCCTGCAATTAAACTGAACTTTTCTGATAGGGACGATGAACAGTGTTTTCGCGAAAAGTGGGAATTCGCAAGCCTTGGTTGCGAAAAGTCCACTTTGCGCAAGCAGCTAAAACGCAAAGTGAGGTTTTCGTATCTGTTGGTTACGAAAAGTAGGGAACTCGCAACTGTGGGTTGCGAGAAGTGAGGTTTTCGTATCTGTTGGTCACGAAAAGTAGGGAACTCGCAACTGTGGTTTGCGAGAAGTAAGGTTTTCGCATCTGTTGGTTGCGAAAAGTGAGGAACTCGCAACCGTAGGTTGCGAAAAGTAAACTTTTCGTAATAGTGGGTTGCGAAAGGTTGGGTTTTCCTGTTTATGTGTTAAAGAGTATGTATACTTTAATTTGTTTCAGATACTAAGGATCTGGGTTAAAAGATAATCTATTTTGAAGAAAGTTTGAAGGACCTTGCTTAAAAGATCAGGTGAGTTTTACTTTAAAAAGTATTTTACTGGAATGCATTATGTGAATAACAAATATTTGATATGTGGTATGAATATGTCATACGTGGGTGATTATAATATATTGAGATATTATAATTACGTGAGTATTATATGATAATATAATACGTGGCCGGGCTTTGGACCGGTGTGATAAATTGGCTCGCAACCAATTGATATTGGCCATTGGTGGAGGGATAAGGTGGAATGAGACAGGTATGATGAATAATTGTTAGTTGGTATTAACTTACGTGTGTGGTATGTGTATTTATATAAATAGTGTTTTATATAAATGAATTTTTAATGAAATACAAATGTCAGGGATTTACTCACTAGACCCTTAGGTCTAACCCTCATTTTCTGTTTTAAAAATTATGTATTCCCGGTGGTGATTCCAGTAAGAACAAGTAAATAGAATACTTGTTGGCTAGCTTTGGAGAAGATTATCATCATGATGCTACGGATGCTTTTGTAGTTATTATTTTTGTTATTACTATGTAATTCAAAGTGGATCAAGTTGTAATGAATTTTTATGTTCAGAATTTAGATGGGACCAAATGTGAAAAGATGAAGTACTTTGTTGTAAACATGTTATGGAATGTATGTTATATGTATGTTTCGTTTTGCTGGATGTTACAGATGGTATCAGAGCACTAGTTTAAGGGATTTAGGTATTAGTATCTGTACCTAGACTTAAACTGCATGTGAAGTAGGATGTCCCTATTATTTTAGAACCTGGGGATGCTAAGTATAAAAGGTAGAAGGAACATCATGTAAGGTAATTTCAAATTACACCAGGCCAGTGTAATTATGATCTTACAGGTGCATGTTTGAACTGGAATACCTTGTTATATAGGGTATGTGCTTATGTGTATATTAACTTTGTTTGAATCTACAGAATGGCAAGTGGCACTAGACAAAGGAATCAAAGAGAAGGAAGGAATTCGGGTGGAGAGAATCCACCAATAGGAACAGGGGGAAGAGGAGGAGATCGTGGTAGAGGCAGGACCGGAAGGGGAACTGGGGGCCGAACTGGAGGAAGAACACAACCACAGGGCACAGAGTTTGTTACACGGGACGATTTGATGGCAGAAATGGGGAGGTTACAAGATAACATACAAGCTATGTTTGAACATAATCGCCACAACGAAACTGAAAGATCAAATCCGGAACACGAAGTTGAAATACCACTTACCTCTACTATCTTACCGGTGATGAAAAGGTGCGACTATAAAATGTTTCTTAGTTGCAAGCCCCCTACCTATTCAGGAGATCGGGACCCGGTCAAGGCAATGAGATGGCTAAAAGAAATAGAAGCCATCTTCAAGACGTGTAAGTGTTCTGAAGAAGACAAAGTGCTTTATGGAGCAGCAATGCTAAAAGGTGATGCTCTGTACTGGTGAGAGGCTCATACAGAATCGAGAGGAGCGGATATATATACTACTTTTTCATGTGTCAGGACCGATTCCAAACAAGAATAACTATACTTAGAAATCAGAATTAAAGAATCTTGCGGAATAGAACTTTAATTCAAATACACTCAATGAACAACTAATCAGAAAACACAATCTGTTTGTATTCAATGCTTCAACTCACAAGTTTACAACCAAACCTCAATCTTGTTGAACAGGCTTAACAAGACGAATTCTACTTCTCTAGAAATAGGGTTCTAAACCTTGAGGTTAATTCTCTCTAAAACAAAAACGAATTCTGATCAATCTCTTGTACCGAATAGCTATCTATCAACATCTATTTATACTAAATAATTACAAGATAACTATCAAAACAAAATTGATCTTCAGAATATTCTTTCATGCTTATCTTCAATCATTCCATCTTTATCTCCAACATTCTCGCATTCCATAATTATGATCACCAGCAGTATTAACATCGTTATGCACAAGCAGTACTAACATTGTTCCAGCAGCATTAACTTTTACTTGCAGTACTAACCTTGCTCTGGCAGTAGTATTGTTGTTCTGGCAGTACTAACGTTGTTCTGGCAGTACTAACGTTGTTCTGGCAGTACTAACGTTGTTCTGACAGTTCTAACCATACTTGGCAACTCTTCAGTTCCCAACAATCTCCCCTAACTTGACTTTTTAGGTTGAGAAGTCAAGTTCTTCAGATGATGCTTCCAAAACCTAATCATGAACACATAAATCAGGATCCAAACCCAAGCTTTGATTGATAATCCTTCTCACCAAGTATCTTCCCATTTCAGAATCCTTGTTGCAAGCCAACTTAGCATGTAGCATTCCATTCAACCTTTTCTTGCTGTGCTTGTATGCAACATCAACCAAATAATACTCATGATATGTATAGTCCAGTGTGATGACATACACTCCACAGTTTTCAATGAGCATCCAGTTGGTGATGGCTTGAAAATTTCTTTCTATCATATACTGAACTGCTTCTGGTTTGAACATTAGGCACAGGTATTCAAGAACCATTTTGGTGATAGACATCCCTTTTTCTTTCAGCATATTTCCATACAACTTCATTCCAACCTTGTACATCTCCTCTATGTCAGATCTAGAGCACATTCTGATAAGTCTTCCCCATGTAGAACAGACCTCAAACTTCCCATCTGCTCTTTTGACTCTAATGTACTCCTTTCTCTGATCTACCAAGGTATCCCAGAAGATGATCTCAGGAGGCATGGAAGATAATGGGTCAACTTTGATTGGATCAGTATCAACCATAGTGATATACATATCACATTGAGCATTACTTGGTTGACCTGATGGAGTTGCTACTTCTTCTTCAGCAACCTTTGTATCATCTTTCTTTTCTGGAACATCCTCTTCTTTTTCTTCTTCTACCACTGGTTCTACCCTAGGTTTCTTGACAACTTTCCTCTTGGTAGCTATAGACTTGGTTCTTGCTCTTTTCAGTGACACCAGCTTTTCACCCAGAGTTTCTTCTTGCTTTTTTGGAGTGTCATGTTTGGCTTTAATCAAAGCCTCTGCAACTTCAACTTCTTCCAAAGTAGGCTTTTTAGTTTCTGTTGCTTCCTTTGTTTCTGCTGCTTCTTCCTTTGTAGATACTGCTTCTGGCATGGTTTCTGCTACTTCCTTTGTTTCTGCTGCTTTCTTTGTTTCTGTTGCTTCTTTTGCAATTCCAGCAGCATTAACCTTTTCTGCTGCTGGTTCAGTTTCTGCTTCTTTATGAATTTCAGCAGCATTAACCTTTTCTGCTGCTAGTTCAGTTTCTGCTTCTTTATGAATTTCAGCAGCATTAACCTTTTCTGCTGCTGGTTCAGTTTCTGCTTCTTTATGAATTTCAGCAGCATTAACCTTTTCTGCTGCTGGTTCAGTTTCTGCTTCTTTTGCAATTTCTTCAACACACTCATTCTCCCCCTTTTCCTGTGTACTCTCCATGTTGACTTCAGCTTCTGACTCCCCCTTTTTGGGAGCATCAATGTTGGGGCTTCTTCTTTTAAGAACATACTGAGCTTTCTTCTTCCTGTGCATCAACTTTGTAATCAGCTTCTTATGCTTCTCAAGCTGTGTTTGTTGATATAGGACCACTTTCTTGAGACCATCTATCTCCTTTTGCTGACTTACAACATCTGTGTTGATATTGGCAATGGTTTCCATCAATTCCTCATATGTATATCTATCCTCACCTTGTTTAGGAGTTTTTACTTCCTTTAAAGGATCACTGGAAATTTTAGTAGGAGTCTTTTGCCTAGCAAAAGCACTGCCTACCCCCGTGGTTTCTTGGCACCTGGGACCTCTGAATGATTTCTCATTCTGAGTTGCCGTGAGGAAGGTCTTAGTTATGTTACCACTGTCCTTCTCTGTGCTAGCAGAAGTAGTGGCAGCCTTGCTACTCACATGCTCAACCTTCTCCTTAGTGAGCACCTTCTTGGGGTTGGGAGACACCCCTGTGGTTTCCCTTTCGATATTCTCTATTGGAGAATGCTCCAATAGAGGGCTTAAAGGCTTTGGGCTTGTAGGAGGTACATCAAGGGAAGGAGCCTTGTGTACCATTCTTCTTGTAAATTTTTTGGTTATGTGAGGAGTGGGTCTTTGAAGAATAGACTGAGGAATTTCTTTGGTGATTGAAGGTGGGGTTTGGCTATCAGTGGGTTGGTCTAATGAGGGCCTTGACCCTGATGCCATACCTTCTTGTGTGTGGGACACACCCATCATTGTAGAGAACAATGGAGTGTCAACTCCTTCCGAGTCCCTGGAAGTTCTTCTCATATTTGAGAAGACCTTTCCTTTAGGGGGTTTAGGTACATATACCTCAGTAAATTGAGGCAAATCCGTCAATTCCTGAGTAATCACTGCTTGGACAAACCTTGGGTACATATAAAAACGCTTTTTGGATTCCAGGTTTGACACAAGATCATTGAAAATCATTTGTGAAAAATTAAACTTCCTGGCAGTGGCCAAGCAGACCAGGGCATAAGCAATGGTACTGCTAAACTCACTCCATCCAGTAGTTTTCTTTGAAATGCAATGCATTAAGGTATGAACAAAGAATCGCCATTGTGTAGAAAATTTAGATTTGAAAAACTTAAAGATTCCAATGGGACCTTCATACCCCATTCTCGTTAAATTTGAGTATAGATCGTCATTAGGAATAGACGTCATACCTGAGGCATCATCCAATCGAAGAGTGATGCGAATAAGCTCCTCTGTAACATTCAAGGGTTTGTCACACACCCTTGTTTTTATGATTTTCTGCCCATCTTCAGACACCACGGTGGCATTTTCCCAGAACTGCTTCTGATGCTCGATGTAGATTGTCGGGGTCATCGTTAGGGCATATGATATATGCGTGGATTTGAGGAAATCCACAATGTCGTGAAAACCTGCGGACTGTTTTGGCTTCTGGAGCATGGCAATCTCGTTGTGTTCGTCGATAAACTCCATTGTGCCTGAGGATTCTTGACAGAAAACAGAGATTATTGGGAGAGAATAGTTTAGAAAGAGAGAGAGATGAATAGAATTCAAAGAGACGTTATGAACTTTGGCGGGCTGAAAGAGGTATTTATAGCAGCAGTAGCCCTAATTTTCTTTTAAAGCAGTATTAACGACACATGCAGTATTAAGTACGAAGCAGTATTAACTATGTACTAGCAGTAGTAACTATGCACTAGCAGTAGTAACTATGCACTGGCAGTAGTAACTATGCACTGGCAGTAGTAACTATCCACTGGCAGTAGTAACTATGCACTAGCAGTAGTAACTATCCACTGGCAGTAGTAACTATGCACTGGCAGTAGTAACTATGTACTGACAGTAGTAAATATACTTGCACTTTTCAGCACTTGTTAATCTGAGTCATACAGAAGATCCTGAAAAAAAAGTTAGTAGTACCAAATATAGAAGGAAATACAGGTATAAAAACTGAGAATCATGACTTTATTCAAGGTTGATCATGCCCACACTTGTTACCAAGAAAGTGAATCTACCCACATCAAAAGCTTTTGTGAATAGATCAGCAAACTGGTCATTGGTATGAACTTTAGCAACTTGAATTAATTTCTTTTCATTACAATCTCGAATAAAGTGATACCTGATCTCTATGTGCTTTGTTTTTGAGTGTTTGACTGGATTGTTAACAATGCTAATAGCACTGTTGTTGTCAATGAAGATTGGAGTGTGAAGAAATGTTACCCCATAGTCCAACATCTGATTCTGTATCCATAGAACCTGAGAGCAGCAGCTTGCAGCAGCTATATACTCGGCTTCTGTTGTAGATAAGGACACTGTGGTTTGTTTCTTACACTGCCAGGATACTAGTCTTGCACCCAAAAACTGACATCCACCTGAACTAGACTTCCTATCCATGTTAGCTCCACCCAAGTCACTATCTGAGTATGCAAGTAGATCAAAGGATGATTCATAAGGATACCAGAGACCTAATCTAGGTTGCCCTCTTAGGTATCTAAATATCCTCTTGACTGCATGAAGATGTGATTGCTTTGGTGTAACTTGAAATCTGGCACATACACATACTGGAAACATAATATCTGGTCTAGAGGCTGTGAGATACATGAGTGATCCAATCATTGATCTGTAATGATGGACATCCACATCCTCCCCCTCAAGATCAGCATTGATCTGTTTGTGTGTCTCCATTGGTGTGCTTGCTGGCTTTGAGTCTGATAATCCAAACTTATCCAGGATGTCTTTCACATATTTGGATTGGCACATGAAAATCCCATCCTTCTTCTGTTTCACCTGAAGCCCAAGGAAGAACGTAAGTTCACCCATGGAACTCATCTTGAAGCTCTTGTGCATTAACTCCTCAAAGTCTTTACACATGTTATCATTTGTGGATCCAAAGATAATGTCATCCACATAGATCTGAACAAGTAGGGTGTCCTTCTTTTTCCTTTTGATGAATAAGGTCTTATCAATGATTCCTCTTTCAAATTCATTTTTCAAGAGATAGGTAGACAGGGTGTCATACCATGCTCTTGGGGCTTGATGTAGACCATAAAGTGCCTTCTTTAACTTGTACACTCTGTCAGGATACAATGGATTCTCAAATCCAGGGGGTTGACAGACATACACTTCTTCATCTATAGTCCCATATAGAAAAGCACTTTTTACATCCATCTGGTAGACCTTGAACTTCATATATGAGGCATAGGCTAGAAACAACCTAATTGCCTCAATCCTTGCAACTGGAGCAAAGACTTCCTCATAGTCTATACCCTCTTCCTGAGTATACCCTTGTGCAACCAGCCTGGCTTTGTTCTTGATCACAATTCCTCTCTCATCCTTCTTATTCCTGAAAATCCACTTGGTGCCAATTGCCCTATGACCTTTTGGAAGGTCCACCAAGTTCCAAACATTCTGTAGCTTGAACTGTAGCAGATCCTCTTGCATTGCTTCTATCCAACTTGGATCTTTCATAGCATCATAAGCCTTTTTGGGCTCAATTTGGGATAGAAAGCAAGTGAGTACAGTATTAACTGTATTTTGCTGATCTTGTAGCTCTTAAAGTCTGCTTTGATTCCTAGTCATCATGGGAGAAGCAATGTCTCCAATTACCAACTCAGGAGGATGATTTTTCTGAGTTCTTGATGGATGACCAGATTCCTCCTGTAAGATCACATCCAGATTTGACTCATTTAAGTCTGGATTTTCTTCAGCTTCTTCAGTTACTTCAGACTCTCTGGAATTTGGACTTGAAGGCTGATTTTCCTCTATTCTTCTCTCTTCTTCATTCTGAATGGGTTCAGCTTCCTTTTCTTTTTCACAGAAGTCAACAGGATCAATGGTAGGGAGTGGAAATATCACAGACTGAATTCTGTGAACTGATGGTGGTGCATCCCTTTGTCCTGCATTTACATCACTACTGATACCCAAAGAATTAGTGAGTGAATCAATGTCAAATAGCCAATCAGGACCTGAACCAATAGGATTTGGTGTGTTCTCATTGCATTTGACATTGTCACTTTCTTCAATTATTCTAGAAGAGGTATTAAACACTCTGTAAGCCTTACTCTGAGATGAGTAACCAACAAGAAAACCATCATCTGCTTTGCTATCAAACTTACCTAAGTGAGATTTGGTATTGAGAATTGTACAAGGACACCCAAATGGTTTGAAAAATCCAATAAATGGTTTCTTTTTCTGAAAAAGCTCATAAGGTGTCTTATTTTTAGGCTTTATTACTAAAACTCTGTTTTGGACATAACAAGCATTATTAACTGCTTCTGCCCAAAAAGTAGTGGGTAATTTTGAATCAGCTAACAGAGATCTAGCAGCCTCAATCAGTGTCCTATTCCTTCTCTCAGCAACACCATTCTGTTGTGGAGTCCTAGGAGCACTATATTGTCTCTCAATTCCTTTTTCCTCACAAAAGGTGTTTAGATCAAGGTTTTTAAATTCAGTCCCATTATCTGATCTAATGACTTTCACTTTTTGATTTGATTGGTTTTCAATTCTAAGAATAAAAGATTTGATCAGTCCACTTGTCTCATCTTTAGTTCTCAGAAAATATACCCAAGTAAATCTAGAGTAATCATCAATAATAACTAAACAATATGACTTCTTGCCAATGCTCATGACATTTGTAGGGCCAAACAGATCCATATGCAACAACTGAAGAGGATTTGAGATAGTGTTTATCTCTTTGGACTTATGAGAAGTTTTGTGTTGTTTGCCTTTGAGACAAGCAACACAATGATCATCACATGAATAAACTTTTGATGGTAAACCCCTAACAAGATTATTTTTAACAAGTTTATTCATTGTTTTAAAATTCATGTGACACATCCTTCTGTGCCAAAGTGATGATTCATCCATTGAAGCTTTTGATACCAAACAGTTTAGGGATGAATCAGATGAAACACTTTCTAAATCTAAACAATACACATTATCCTTTCTAGGAGTCCTCAATAGTATCATGTTTTCATCAACTACTTTGAATCCAGGAGCAAGAATAATGCATTTAGAATCAGTAAATAATATACTATGTTTCCTGTCACAGACCTGTGATACACTTAACAGGTTGTATCTCAATTGCTCAACATAGTAAACATCCTCAAATGTCATCTTACCTTTTGATACATCACCTTTACCACTTATCTTACCTCCTGCAGGATTATTCCCAAAAGCAACATGTCCTCCATCAATTCTTTTGAAATTCTTGAGGCAGGCCATGTTACCTGTCATGTGCCTGGAGCAACCACTATCAACATGCCAGATGCTCTTCCCCTTGAGCTGTTGGTTGCCCTGCACATAAGATAAATCAATTAGTTTTTATTGGGAACCCAAGCCAAAGTGGTCTTGGGTCTCCCTTGCTCATCAAAGTACTTACATTCAGTTTGGATAAGTTTTTCAACCTGAGGAACTTCAGTACTGGAGTACTTTGTCAAGATGATTGGTCTAGCAGCACAAACAGTGTTAGCAGTACTATCTTTAGAAGAAGTACTAACAGTGTTAGCAGTACTAACACTAGAAGCAGTATTATCTTCAGAAGAAGTACTAACAGTGTTAGCAGTACTAACACTAGAAGCAGTATTATCTTTAGAAGAAGTACTAATAGTGTTAGCAGTACTAACACTGCTTGCAGCAGTATTGCTTTTAGAAGAAGTACTAACAGTGTTAGCAGTACTAACACTGCTAGCAGCAGTATTATCTGAGGCAGCAGTACTAACATTAGTGCTTTTAGGAACCCACATTGTGACACATTCTTTTTAAGTCTTTTTCCTCATGTGGCTTTTGGATTTAGCTTGTTTCTTAGCCACATGGTTCCTTACAGGCTTCCTATAACCATTTGATTTTTGAAAAGTTCTTTGAAAATTTATCCTTTGGTTAATAGGATTGAAATAACAGTGTTTGGCAAGGTGATTCAATTTGCCACAGATAAAACAAGGTTTTGGTCTGTTAATCCTTTGCAGATCAACTCCTTGTTTTTGAGCCCACTGATTATTCCAGTTTCTTTGATTTCCCCTCTTTTTATCATGTTTTTGGGGCTCATCCTTTTGAGAATTCTTGCAAGAACAATGTTCACAAGTATTGGAATTCACAACAGTGGTCTGTGTATAATGAACTCCCTTTCCTTTTTCAGATCTTTTCATCTCATTGTTCTTATCCCAGGGACTTCCACCTTCCTCATTAGTCTTGATGTAATTCTCTAAAGGGATCTCACCACTGACATTCTTGTTCTTTTTCTTAGACTCTTCTTTTTCAGTTTTATCCTCAACAACAACTTCATCTAATGGATCTACTTTAGTAGCTCCTTCAGGTAAGTCCTTCCTATCCATGGTTTCTAACAGGTCTGACCTAGGAGGGATGTATGTGTTGTTGTAGGGTGGGGGTGTGGCATTGTACCCTATGCCTGGTTTCATCTTACTGTGGATTTGAGCATTTATTATGGTGTCCATGACTTTAGAAGCACATGAAAACTTTTCAACATCAAGTTTTACTTTCTCAAGTTCTCCTTTTAATTTCTCACATTCCTCCCTAGACTCTTTCAGTTGGAACTCCAGACCATTCTTTTCCCACTTCCAGTAGTTTGTATCATATGAGTGTTGAAGTTCATTGGCTTGAAAAGCCTTAATTTGTTCTTCAAACCTCTCAACAATCACTACATAATCTCTTCTATCCTTTTCTAATCTCTTAAGGTCATCACACATTCTCTGGTTGTGATCTCTATACCTTTTCACAGTGTCTATACAAGCTTGAGAACAGAGATTAGATTTTACCTCAGTAGGAAAATCTGAGACTTCTGCCATGAGTGCATGATTCTGAATTGCCTCTTCTGCTTGATCACTCCAATCAAATCCCATTCCTTGTTGAGAAACAAGGGCTTGAACAGAGTTTCTGTTCTGGTTGAAGCTTCCAGTCTGAGCTTGTTGATGGTTGTTTTGAGATACTCCACCTCTGCATTCTCTGGCAAAGTGTCCCATCTTATGACACTTGTAGCATTCCACCTTAGACTTGTCAAACCCAGCACCATCTTCTCTTCTTTGGGAAAAGTTGTTTCTCCCAGTCCTCTTTATAAACTTCTTCACCCTCATAGAAAGCATAGCCATTTGCCACTTGATATCCATCTCTTCAAGATCATCAGCATTAATCTGTTCTAAGTCATCATTAATTAATGAGGAGTTAACATGACTAGAAAAGAAAGCTTCTAGTACAGAATCATTGGCCTTCTCCTGATTGACTCCTCCAGCAGTACTAACTGATTCAGGGTTAGCAGTAGAATCAGTTGATGCTGATAGGAGTGCAGCATTATACACATATCATGAGGGCTTCTTCTTGGCTTCAACCTCTGCTTCAAATACCCTAAGATCATTGTAAAGATCATCAAGCTCTTTATCTTCTAACTGGTCATTCTGTCTGAAAGACACAATATACATTGTCCATTCCTCACCTAATGATCTTAGAAACTTCCTGTTTACATCATCAGCCTCCATATGAACTCCAACTGTAGCCAATTCTCCAATCAACTTATTAAATCTATCAAAAGTTTGAGTCATAGACTCATTCTTTGTAGAAGTAAAATTTTCATATTGTTGCTTAAGAATTGCCTTCTGGTTCCTCTTGGTGCTCTTGGTACCAGTGAATCTCTTTTCCAATGCATTCCATAAAATCTGAGCATCAGTGCAGTGATGAAATTGGTGCTGATACTCATTGGGAATGGCCAAAAGCAGAGTGCTTAAGGCTTTCATCTCTGTTTGTCTAACCTTTCTTTCTGCATCAGTCTTTGGAGGGGGTCTTTTGACATCTGGTCCAACCTTTCCTTCAGCACATGGACCATTCTCTATAATATCCCAGATGGAATAATCAGTAAGCAAAATATACTACTTGATTCTAATCTTCCACATGTCAAACTCATTAGGCCTGAGCATGGGAACCTTTGAAACAAGAGTACTGTTTGATTCAACTGTGTTGTCCATAATGATTGTAGATTTCTAAGAAACCAAGCTCTGATACCACTTGTCAGGACCGATTCCAAACAAGAATAACTATACTTAGAAATCAGAATTAAAGAATCTTGCGGAATAGAACTTTAATTCAAATACACTCAATGAACAACTAATCAGAAAACACAATCTGTTTGTATTCAATGCTTCAACTCACAAGTTTACAACCAAACCTCAATCTTGTTGAATAGGCTTAACAATATGACTTCTACTTCTCTAGAAATAGGGTTCTAAACCTTGAGGTTAATTCTCTCTAAAACAAAAACGAATTCTGATCAATCTCTTGTACCGAATAGCTATCTATCAACATCTATTTATACTAAATAATTACAAGATAACTATCAAAACAAAATTGATCTTCAGAATATTCTTTCATGCTTATCTTCAATCATTCCATCTTTATCTCCAACATTCTCGCATTCCATAATTATGATCACCAGCAGTATTAACATCGTTATGCACAAGCAGTACTAACATTGTTCCAGCAGCATTAACTTTTACTTGCAGTACTAACCTTGCTCTGGCAGTAGTATTGTTGTTCTGGCAGTACTAACGTTGTTCTGGCAGTACTAACGTTGTTCTGGCAGTACTAACGTTGTTCTGGCAGTTCTAACCATACTTGGCAACTCTTCAGTTCCCAACATCATGGGAGGAATTCGTGTTAGCTTTCACAACACACTTCTGTCCACAAGCTGCTGTCAGACAATTGGAAGAAGAATTTATGAATCTACAGCAAGGGAATTTGTCAGTCAGAGATTATACTGCTAGATTTTTAGAAAAATCTCATTTTGCAGGATATTATGTTGCTACAGAAAAGATGAAAATGGAGAGATTTATCTATGGGTTAAATTCAGAAGTTCGAAGACTGGTGACTGCAACAAGGCCAGATACGTTTACCGCTGCTGTAGATGCTGCAGAAAATGTCGAACGAGACAATAAAAGGGATGCCGGTGATAAGAGCTTGGGGAAAAGGAAATGGGAAGGACCACCACAAGATCCAAAGAAGTCTAGATTCCCGAGGTTTGATAACCGTCCGTCGTTCCGACCAGCGGAAAGACCATGTCCGAGATGTAATCGCTACCATCAGGGAAATTGTCAAGTGGAGTCGCGGGTTTGTTTTAAGTGTGGGAAAACCGGTCATGTTGTTAAAGATTGTCGAGTAACACGGTTTTGCTTTTTGTGCAACTCTCCGGATCACCTCCAATCTGATTGTCCGCGAGGTAGAATAGAACGAGGGGGTACATCCGGGAAGCCAACCATTACTAGACCAGTGGTTCCAAGAATAGAACCGCCCAGAACGAGGGGTCGTACATTTCAAATGACAGCTAAAGAGGCAGAGGAAACTCCAGATGTGGTCACAGGTACATTTTTCCTAAACTCCACGCGTGCTAAAGTGTTATTTGATTCTGGTGCAAACCGATCTTTTGTGTCTCCATCTTTTGCTGCTCACATGCATTTAGAGCCTAAAATGTTAAAACATGCCTTATTAGTAGATACTGCAAATGATAAGCAAGTGGCAGTTAAAGAGATTTATGATTGTTGTATGATAGACATAGAGGGGTGTGGAGTACCGATACAACTATTCCCAATAGAGTTGGTCGAATTTGATGTGGTAGTAGGAATGGATTGGTTAGCTGAGAATCGGGCTAACATAGTTTGCGATAAGAAAATAATCAACGTTGTTTTACCTGATAAGAGGGCAGTAGTGATTTATGGTGATCGTAAGAGTCATCAATCCAATCTTATATCGATGATAAAAGCCCGTAAATGTGTTAGCAAGGGTTGCTCTAGTTATCTAGCCTATGTGATAGAAAGTAGGCCTGAAAAGTGTAAGCTGGAAGATATTTCAATTGTTAGTGAATACCCAGAATTTTTTCCTGAAGACTTGAATAGTCTTCCTCCTGTTAGACAAGTAGAATTTGGTATTGACTTAATCCCTGGAGCCGCTCCTATTGCTCGCGCGCCGTACCGATTAGCACCACCAGAAATGAAAGAAATGATGGCACAGCTTCAAGATTTATCTGATAAGGGCTTCATCAGACCTAGCTTTTCGCCGTGGGGTACACCAGTTTTGTTTGTGAAAAAGAAAGACGGTTCAATGAGAATGTGTATCGACTACCGGGAGCTGAATAAACGAACGATCAAGAACAAGTATCCACTTCCAAGAATTGATGACCTTTTTGATCAATTAGTTGGAGCTTGTTACTTCTCCAAGATTGATCTCAGATCTGGCTACCATCAGTTGAAGGTTAAGGAAGAGGATGTTTTAAAGACTGCATTTCGCACAAGATACGGCCACTACGAATTTTTGGTAATGCCTTTCGGATTGACGAACGCTCCAGCCGCTTTCATGGATCTAATGAATCGGGTATGTAAGCCTTATCTCGATAAATTTGTCATTGTGTTTATCGATGATATACTTATTTATTCCCGATCCAAAGAGGATCATGCGCAACATCTTCGTTTGATTTTGGAGTTGTTGAAGAAAGAAAAGTTGTACGCTAAGTTCTCTAAATGTGAATTTTGGTTGCGGGAAGTTCAGTTTTTGGGGCATGTAGTTTCAGAGAAGGGTATACAAGTTGATCCAGCAAAAGTGGAAGCAATTGAAAATTGGGAACCGCCGAAGACGGCAACCGAAGTACGTAGTTTTCTGGGTTTAGCTGGATATTACCGGAAATTTATAAAAGACTTTTCTCGAATCGCGACGCCATTGACTAAGCTAACTCGGAAGAATTTAAAGTTTGAATGGAAAGCAGAGCAAGATGATGCATTCAGAATATTGAAGGAGAAACTCTGCAGCGCGCCGATATTAGCATTGCCAGAAGGTTCCGATGATTTTGTGGTCTACAATGATGCTTCTAAACTAGGATTGGGATGTGTACTTATGCAACGAGGAAAAGTGATTGCCTATGCTTCTCGTCAATTAAAGGATCACGAAAGACAATATCCTACTCACGATATGGAACTTGCAGCGGTTGTCTTTGCATTGAAGATTTGGAGACATTATCTTTATGGTTCTAAATGCCAAATTTTTACTGACC
Source organism: Saussurea involucrata (assembly GCA_033807775.1). Classification (NCBI taxonomy): domain Eukaryota; kingdom Viridiplantae; phylum Streptophyta; class Magnoliopsida; order Asterales; family Asteraceae; genus Saussurea; species Saussurea involucrata. Next base: position 104,843,443 of record CM066321.1, on the reverse strand, counting down.
ATAAGAGTCTCCAACATCTTTTCGATCAGAAGGAACTGAATATGAGGCAAAGAAGATGGTTGGAATTGGTAAATGATTATGATTGTGAAATCCTTTATCACCCCGGGAAGGCGAACGTGGTAGCAGATGCATTAAGTCGTCAAGAAAGAAGTGGAATGATAAAGGCGATATCGCTACGAGCTGAACTCCTCCCAAATATCTTTGACGAATTACTGAAGTGCCAGATAGATGCTTATCAGGAAGAAAGTTTGAAATCAGAACTGTTAGTGGGATTATCAGTATTGCTTGGGAAAGATGACCGTGGGTTATGGTGTATGGGAAACAGACTTTGGGTGCCTCGTTTGGGTGGATTACGTGATCGTGTACTACAAGAGGCTCATCAATCTCGATTTTCTATTCATCCAGGTACAAATAAAATGTATAGAGATTTGAAACAATTCTATTGGTGGTCGGGAATGAAGAGAAGTGTTGCTAAGTATGTGGAAGATTGTACTACCTGCAAGAAAGTAAAGATTGAGCATCAGAAACCGTTTGGCCAGTTACAACGACTAGATATACCAATGTGGAAATGGGATCAGATCACTACTGATTTTATTACCAAGTTGCCTAGAACTTCAAAGGTATTCGATTCGATTTGGGTGATTGTGGATAGATTGACGAAGTCTGCTCACTTCTTGCCGATAAAAGAAACTGATTCCTTGGAACGTTTAGCTAAATTGTACATTAATGAAATAGTAACTCGACATGGAGTTCCAATCTCGATTATTTTCGATCGAGATAGTCGATTTACTTCTAGATTTTGGAGAAGCTTTCAAAAAGAGATGGAAACGCAAATAAAATTGAGTACAACATATCATCCACAGACTGACGGACAGAGTGAAAGAACAATTCAGACTTTAGAAGATATGCTCCGGGCTTGTATAGTCGATTTTGGGGGATCATGGGATAAACATCTGCCTTTGATAGAATTCGCCTACAACAACAGTTATCATTCTAGCATTCAAGCGGCACCGTTTGAAGTATTGTATGGTAGAAAATGCCGAACGCCTCTGTGTTGGAATAAAGTGGGGGAGAAACAATTAGCAGGGCCAAAAATAGTACAGTTAACAGCGGATAAGATTACTCAGATTCGGGACAGATTAAAAGTGGCTCAAGACAGACAAAAAAGTTTTGCAGATCGACGTCGGAAACCGTTAGAGTTTCAGGTTGGGGATTTTGTAATGTTGAAAGTATCGCCCTGGAAAGGAGTCATACGTTTTGGGAAGCAAGGTAAACTCAGTCCGAGGTATATTGGTCCGTTTGCAATTACCGAAAGAATTGGGGAAGTGGCTTACCGACTAGATTTACCTCCAGAATTAAGCAGGATTCACAACGCGTTCCATGTATCAAATTTTAGGAAATGTTTGGTGACTTCAGACCAGGCAATCTCTCTACCAGATATCCAGGTTGATGAAAAGCTGAACTATGTGGAGGAACCGGAAGCTATAGTTGATCACAAAGTCAAAGTATTGAGGAACAAAGAGATCAGACAGGTAAAGGTTCAGTGGAAACATCATAAAGGTCAGGATGCGACGTGGGAATCGGAGTCGGAAATGAGAGCCAAATACCCTCATCTGTTCTCTTAACTGAATTCCGGGACGGAATTCTTTTAAGGGGGAGATGTTGTAATAACCAGGTATTTTATATAATTTAAAATTGGAATTTTATAAGTCTTTATGTAGCGTTTTATGAAGTTAAGAAATTAAGGGATAAGTTTTTATTGTATAATAGAAGCTTAAGGGTGTGTTTTGTCAAGTGAAGCAAGTTTAGGGTTTAGTTGGTATTTTACCCAATCTCTTTAAGCCACAAACCGACTCAGTAGTTTAAGTATAGGAAATATCTCATTTGGGATTTAATAGCAAAACCCAAATAGTGTGTGTGTGTGTGTGTGTGTGTGTGTGAAATTGTTCACGGCAGAGAGAAAGAGAGAGAGAAGAAGAACCGTAGAAAAAGAAGAAGAAGAAGAAAGATACTCGGCTGGGATTTTTGTTTGGTGCAGTAAATCCAAGAGGTAATCTTCTTATTTAACTCTCCTTTATAAGAATTAGGTTTCTTTTGGATTTTGAGGTGGGTTTAGGTAATTTTAGATGAATTTGTGAATTTTAGTTGCAATTTAGAGTGTTAAAAGGGGTTTAGAACACTTCTGTACAATCTGGGTATAAGATGAAATTCCTGCAATTAAACTGAACTTTTCTGATAGGGACGATGAACAGTGTTTTCGCGAAAAGTGGGAATTCGCAAGCCTTGGTTGCGAAAAGTCCACTTTGCGCAAGCAGCTAAAACGCAAAGTGAGGTTTTCGTATCTGTTGGTTACGAAAAGTAGGGAACTCGCAACTGTGGGTTGCGAGAAGTGAGGTTTTCGTATCTGTTGGTCACGAAAAGTAGGGAACTCGCAACTGTGGTTTGCGAGAAGTAAGGTTTTCGCATCTGTTGGTTGCGAAAAGTGAGGAACTCGCAACTGTAGGTTGCGAAAAGTGAGGAACTCGCAACCGTAGGTTGCGAAAAGTAAACTTTTCGTAATAGTGGGTTGCGAAAAGTTGGGTTTTCCTGTTTATGTGTTAAAGAGTATGTATACTTTAATTTGTTTCAGATACTAAGGATCTGGGTTAAAAGATAATCTATTTTGAAGAAAGTTTGAAGGACCTTGCTTAAAAGATCAGGTGAGTTTTTCTTTAAAAAGTATTTTACTGGAATGCATTATGTGAATAACAAATATTTGATATGTGGTATGAATATGTCATACGTGGGTGATTATAATATATTGAGATATTATAATTACGTGAGTATTATATGATAATATAATACGTGGCCGGGTTTTGGACCGGTGTGATAAATTGGCTCGCAACCAATTGATATTGGCCATTGGTGGAGGGATAAGGTGGAATGAGACAGGTATGATGAATAATTGTTAGTTGGTATTAACTTACGTGTGTGGTATGTGTATTTATATAAATAGTGTTTTATATAAATGAGTTTTTAATGAAATACAAATGTCAGGGATTTACTCACTAGACCCTTAGGTCTAACCCTCATTTTCTGTTTTAAAAATTATGTATTCCAGGTGGTGATTCCAGTAAGAACAAGTAAATAGAATACTTGTTGGCTAGCTTTGGAGAATATTATCATCATGATGCTACGGATGCTTTTGTAGTTATTATTTTTGTTATTACTATGTAATTCAAAGTGGATCAAGTTGTAATGAATTTTTATGTTCAGACTTTAGATGGGACCAAATGTGAAAAGATGAAGTACTTTGTTGTAAACATGTTATGTAATGTATGTTATATGTATGTTTCGTTTTGCGGGATGTTACACAATTCTCAAGGCACGAATCCAATCCAAGTAGTTTGGCCCAGTTAGCTTATCTTTACTTAGGATAGAGAGTAACGTAAGGTTGGATGTTGAGTGAGAAGGAGGAGGAGGAGGATTATTTTCAGCCATCTGTAGATATAGATTTTTCGTTAGTTTGATATTTAACCCTTAAAATAATTTTCCAAAAAATATTTAACAAGGCTAGGATCCATATTTTATCTTATGATGTGAAAAGGGATGCCATAATCACATCACAAGGTTATTTTAGGTAAACAAATGCTATTTGTTAATTTCATTCACTATGAAACTCGTAGGTCTTTTGAGATTCATTGACTTATGTCAATGGCATGTTAATCTCGATTATGCTTATCTTCTTTTTGTGACTGGGATGCCGAGGATCACAAACAAGACAGTGAATCGACCATGGAAAAACACATGGACCCCTCGGCTCAAGTACGCTTGAGAATCACGAGCGCCACATCATTTTCAACTATAGTTTCACATTAACGTGCCGGCAAACCGCACACGCTCCGTTAACAAACTATAAGATTATGTGTGTTCATCGTCATGGGTAGCATACGACTTTCACATTTCTTAGTATATCTAAAACGGGATTTTCGTTTTATACTTCATAGTTAATACTTTTAACTTGTCACATTGACCTATCAAACATTTTCGGTAATTCCACTAGTCCACACAAGAGGCGGTGAGTTTGGTAACGCATGGCGTTTTAAAAACCCTTGACTCATTCGGTAACCATATTATAGGTAACCTCCTTAAACCCCCTTAGAGTGTTTATAGTGAGTACGTCTAGTCTCGGTTTGACTATCAATGTATTATTTAATCATATATATATATAACTGAGGTCTAATATATATATAAAAATTGAATGGAATTTTAAACAATTTAAAATTATGATTATCCAATTAATTCTAATTAACCATATGAGCACATATTTAACAATTAATATAATTGTTTCCATATTTGATTCCAATTAAACATGTGAGGACACATGCTAATAATTAATGTGAATTATTGACGTATAAATTATATTCACTATATAAATAATGTCAATGTTTATCTTACAATATTTATTCAAACTTGAATATATTTGTTTATTGTAAGAATGTATTTAAGATTATCTTATTCAATTCAAGATTATCCATTCGATATTTGTCATAGATTATTATTGATGTGTTTTCTTAGGCAAGTTAGGAAACTAGCCATTAACAATTAGGATTATCTATTCAATTTAAGATTATCCATTCAATATTTTCCAAAGCTTATAATTGATGTGTTTTACTTAGGCAAGTTAGGAAACTAGCCATACACAATTATGGTATAACATGCATTAAAAAACGACTACTACGTCATACACAATTATGGTATAACATGCATAAAAAACGTCTACTACCCTATACCCTTTAGGGATACCGATAAACTTTAATCGCTAAAAATAGAAACTTTCTCATGCAAGCAAGAATTTTTTTCAGTTTCCAAAATTATAGCTTTAGAGGTTATGACCATAAAACCCTAATTTAGGGATTAAGCAATCTAATGGTCACAAACTTACTGCACTATGTCGAAAATAAAACAGGGGCCTTCTGGACCTCAAATGATTAATCCAATCGTCCAGAAGGTAAAACAGAATATCGTGAAACTACTGTCCAAAAAACGCGACGATCCGACGGTCCAAACTCCGGGAATAGATAAAACGGCTCGTTGCATTTTCCAGAAAATTCAACACGAATTTTATGCTATTGAGCTAAAATCTAAGAACTTTGGCTCTGATACCACTGAAAGGTTTTGTTAAACCGTCCTACCACATGATATAGGCAACGGAAGCATATTTAGAATTGAATCATCCATGGCAATACAAACAAACAACTTATAAAGATGCATACGTTCTAGATGATTAACTACAATAGAAAGAATCAAGAACACTTACTTGTTTCTTGTGATTGTCGAAAACACAAAGACGAATTAACCTTGTTCTTGCTTCTTGGATGTCAAGGATCAATAGTGTGAATCCCTCTAGTGGCTCACACTTAAGAACACCAAACCAACAATCAAGATTGAAGCTTTAAACCCTAAACCCTTATTTAGGGTTTACGATTTTGGGAGGGAGGAGAGGGGAGGTTACGGCCTCAATAGAGAGAGAGAGATTGATCAAAAAACTCATTAGGGTTTGATCCCTAGTAGTTTATTTATAATCCCCTTATTTACACCTAGCCCCCTTGAACCGATAAGCTTGTTAAAAACTCTTTTAACCAATTATCATTTAGTCTCTATAATTAATCCAATTAATTATATTGTAGCTTATAATTAATTTATCATCAAATGACAAATTAATAAACTAACTACTTTAACTCCCTTTCATTCTTCTGGTTGTTATTTGGGTCTTAAGGGCAACCCAAAAGGACCCTGCTATTATTAGAAATATTACCAATAGTTAATGACTCTGGACACTATGTCCAACATTTACAAAGGGAAACCACCTACGTTTTTGCAGATCCGCACATTTCTGGCAAATCTGCGTCGTGTCCTGGTAATAGACGCTGCCCATTTAAAGGGCCCTTACTTGGGTATGATGTTCCTGGCGGTTGCCATGGACGGGGATAACTTCATCGTTCTAGTAGCTTTTGGAGTAGGCAAGTTCGAAACCGGGGACGAGTGGACTTGGTTTCTGTCCATGTTGAGACAAGCTATCGGAGACCCGCAAGGGTTGGTGTTTATGTCCGACATGGCTCCTTCCATAAGCGCCGCAATCTCTGCCATGTACCCAAACGCCCCTCAAGCCTATTGTTGTCGACATATGGAGATGAACGCCAAAACCAAGGACAAATGTATTACCACCTACAAGGATGTCTACTGGAAGGCATGCAGAGCATATACTCATCGGGAGTTTGACCGGTACATGAATCTTTTACGAGTTAGTGCCAAGGATGCAGCCAAAGTTATGGACGATGTTGGACCGGAGAGGTGGTCTGCGGCCCATTTTCCTGCACAACGGTATGACATTCTGACCTCCAATAGTGCAGAGTCGGTGAATGCACTCTCCCATTTTGCGCGTAGATGTCCGAGTGTTACTCTTATGGACTACTTTCGGAGCTTTCAACAAGAGTGGTACCAACTTCGACGCCGATTGGAATGTGGTGTTCTTGGTGGGCTCTGTTTGACATAAATATACATATTTAATGTCAAAGATTGGGCCTTGGGTAGAAATTTGTATATTTATGTCAAAGAGAGCCCACCAAGAACACCACATTCCAAGCCCAAGCTATTAAATGATTCATTCAATGCTCTCTATCTTGGGTTAATTAAGTGTTCTAAAGATTGCCTTGGCTCCTATGTGGGACAAGGTTTCTCCCATCTATACTAAGTTCCAACAATACCCCACATTTTCTATTCAAACCCAAATAATACCCCACATTTGAATAGAAAATAAGCAATATCATGGAACTTATGTTTCTATCTCCAAGCTAGTTATAATATGCATCGGAAAAGGTGTCTTTTGGACTTGAACCGTTCCTAGTGAATACCTATCGGATCTACTTCGTGGATAGTGAACTAAAGTCTTGAACTAGCCATTTTTTGTAGTAAATCGAGACAATAGGCATCACACATATTATAGATATACATAATTTAATTCTTACCGTTGTGTTCATTTCGGTCGTGAACATATCCTTTCTTCATGAGAGTTTTAGAAGACGTAGCCATCTTCGTCCTCAAAGATGCGACCACACATCAGTCTCACATAGGTAATGTCGATCAAGATTAATATGTTGTATTCCACTATAATAGCTATCAGCATTATTAAGAATATAATATTCAACCCAATATCATCAACGGAATAACAAAGGAAAACATCATAGGAATAGGCATACATTTGTTTAATTGCTTCTTGAGCTGTCCCCGACTAGTTTGCCTATTGGACCTAGACCATGGGATCTCCAATTTCGCTAGGTTAGGTTGCCGTCGAGAAAACTCATTGTGTTGGCTTTAAGCACATTCCCCTCGATGTGAAGGATACTTGTTCTCTACTTAGGCCTTTTGTCAAAGGATCGGCAATATTCTCCTTTGACTTTACGTAGTCAATGGAAATGATTCAATTTTTCAACAAGTCCTTTATAGTGTTGTGGCGCCTTCGTATGTGTCGGGACTTTCCATTGTAGATTTGATTCTTCGCTCTAGTGAGAGCGGCCATACTATCACAATGGATACCAATAGTAGTCACCGGTTTAGGCCACAACGGAATACCCTCTAGGAAGCTTTTTAGCCATTCGGCTTCTTCAGCGACTTTGTCTAATGCGACAAATTCTGCTACCATAGTTGATCTGGTATTCACGGTTTGTTTAGAAGATTTCCAAGATATCGCTGCACCACCAAGTGTGAATACATATCCACTTGTGGACTTACTCTCCGAATGGTTGGAAATCCAATTAGCATCACAATACCCTTCTAGAACGGGAGGGTATTTCGTATAATGTAACCCATAACTCATTGTGTATTTTAAATATCGAAGCACCCTTACTAGTGCATACCAATGGTCTTTTCCCGGGTTATGTGAGTACTGACTAAGTCTACTCACACTATACGCTATATTCGGTCGTGTACAGTTCATGATATACATCAAGCTTCCAAGAACTTGAGTGTATTCCAACTGAGCCATGCTTTCTCCTTGATTCTTCTTCAATTGACTTGAAGGATCAAATGGAGTCACAATCGGTTTACCATCAAAGTGACCAAACTTTCGCAACACCTTCTCAACATAGTGAGATTGGGTGAGGATGTAACCGTTTGGATTCCTTTGAATCTTTATACCAAGGATAACATCAGCAACTCCCATATCTTTCATATCAAATGCGGAGTTTAACATCTTCTTGGTTTGGTTTATCACATCCAAGTTTGATCCCATGATGAGCATATCATCAACATATAGACATATGATAACATAAGCATCTTTGTATTGTTTCACATAAACACACTTATCACATTCATTTATGTGATAACCATTTGACAACATAGTGTTATCAAACTTTTCATGCCACTGCTTTGGCGCTTGTTTAAGTCCATAAAGAGACTTAATCAACTTACAGACTTTGTTCTCTTGGCCTTTTACAACAAAGCCTTCCGGTTGTTGCATATATATCTCCTCTTCTAATTCACCATTCAAGAACGCGGTTTTCACATCCATTTGATGTATCTCTAAGTTATGTATAGCCGCTATCGCAATCAACGTCCTTATAGACGTGATTCTAGTAACCGGTGAATATGTATCGAAGAAGTCTTGACCTTCCTTTTGACGGTACCCCTTGGCAACTAGTCGAGCTTTGTATTTCTCTATAGTGGCATCAGGTCTCAATTTCCGTTTGAAGATCCATTTGTGGCCAATCACTTTATGACCCGGAGGCAAATCAACCAATTTCCATGTATTGTTTTGTACAATGGAGTCAATTTCGCTGTGGATGGCCTCTTCCCAATAAGGTGCCTCGGATGATTCCTTGGCGGCCTTATAAGAGAGAGGTTCTCCTTCAACATTAAAAGCCATAAAGTCAGGTCCAAAGTCTTTGGCGATTCTTCCTCTTTTGCTTCTTCTAGGTTCCACTTCTTCTTGAACCTTAGAGGTTTCATCATTCCCCGATTGATCACTCTTAGTTGAATCAATGTTCACATGAGAGTGTGTATCATCAATCGGTCGTTTATCTCTATTAGAGGTATTTCCCTATTTTTCTTTGTATGGGAAGATCGTCTCAAAGAACTCCGTCTCAGCAGATTCTATAATTGTATTATTGCTTATGTCATCCACATTCGATTTATAGACTAAAAATCTATATGCAACACTATTAAGGGCAGGTCCAATGTATACACAATCAACTGTTTTAGGTCCAAGTTTAGTCCTTTTTGGTAAAGGGACTTGAACCTTAGCAAGGCAACCCCACACTTTCATCCTTTTGTAAGATGGTAATCTCCCTTTCCATAGTTGATAAATGGATTTATCACTCTTCTTGTGGGGGATCCGATTTAGGATCATATTTGCAGTAAGACACGCCTCACCCCATAAATAATGTGGAGCTCCGGACGTGATCAACATTGAATTCATCATGTTCTTCAATGTTTTATCCTTTCGCTCGGCCACTCCATTCTGTTGAAGAGTGTATGGAGCGGTTGTTTGATGCACAATGCCATGTGTAGCACAAAATTCTGCAAAGTCACGGGATTCGTATTCTCCTCCCCGATCTGACCTTAGAATTTTGATTTTCTTGTCGAGTTGATTCTCGACTTCAGCCTTATACGTTTTAAACATATTTAAGGCCTCATCCTTTGTATGAATTAAGTACACATAACAATACTTACTGCAATCGTCAATGAAAGAAATATAATAGTTCTTTCCTCCTCTTGTAGGAGTTGCCTTGAAATCACACAAATCACTGTGAATCAATCCAAGAACCTCATTTGATTTTTCAACCAATTTATGTGGATGGTTTGTGTATTTTGCTTCTACACATACCTCACACTTAGATAATTTGTCAAAGGAACACTTGGGCAACATGTCAAGTTTGATCATTCTTTGTAATGACCTAAAGTTGACATGTCCCAATATCGAATGCCAAAGGTAAGAAGGATCAACAATATACACAGAACTAGCAGAGCTAGTGCTCGCCTTATTATTATTTACAATGGCGGCATCAATGTCTGTTACAACACTTAATTTAAAGAGTCACTCGTTGAGGTAGCCCTTACCCACATACACACCACCCTTGGTGATGACAAACTTGTCTGATTCAAATACAACTTTGAACCCTTTCTTACTAAGAATAGGGTCAGAGATCAAGTTTTTAGTTAATGAGGGTACATGTAACACATCCGTCAACATCAAATCCTTCCCGGAAGTCAGCTTCAATATGACCTTCCCTTTACCTTCAATCTTGGCAATCGAAGCGTTTCCCATGAACATCGGTTCTCCATCATCCACCTTTTGATAGCTTGCAAACAGGCTCCCTGAATTGCATATGTGCTTTGTAGCCCCGGTGTCGACCCACCAATCAATAGCATTAGAGACCATGTGAGTCTCAATTACACCAACAAATTGGCTCGCATCGGCCCTTTCATTCATCTTGTTGTCCTCCTCCACACGTATTTTGAGGAGTAATTGTTCGAGAGTGATTTCCTCCGTTAAATGCTTCAAGTATAACTTGAAGTTCTTCCACGAGGGAGGAAACTTTTCGATCATCGAACCGACAACAAGGTTGATATTCAAGCCCATGCCTTCCACATCAAGTTCATGGACAAGCACTTGCAATTCCTCAACCTGTTTAAACACAGATTTATTATCAGTCATCCGATGATTCAGAAATTTCCCTACCACAAACTTCTTGGAGCACGCGACTACGGTTTTATATTTTGCATCCAAGGAATCCCATATCTCCCTTGCCGTTCGGAACGAGGAGTATATGTCATATAGGGAATCGTCGAGAGCGTTAAGAATATAGTTTCGACAACTATATTCGTTAGACCTCCAATTCTCGACCGATTTCTGATGCGTGGAGACTTGTATCTGCGTTGGCGCAGCCCCGTCCGCTCCTACCGGTGGATTTTCTGCTGGTTCTTTTTCCATTAGTACGTTGGCAACCCGCAAAGTTGTCAAGTAGAACAACATCTTTTGTTGCCAACGACGGAAGTCCGAACCCTTGAATTTCTCGGGTTTCTCCACATGATTCTTCAACAATGATTGATCCATCGCTCCTTAACAAAATATTTGTCTTAGATTGTTAGGAGTAATCAATCATACAATTGATTTTGTATAGAACTAATAAAGAATTGGGTAGAAATTTGTATAGAAAAAATCCTTTACAATCACAATTCCAATACCAAAACGACAATAAACGTAAACCTTACTTGAATTTTGTAGATAATCGAAGATAACGTGTCGATTGAGGCCTGCACGGAAGCAGTGTCCTAAGACAAAAATTCGCCGGTGGTATTGGAGTTTGTCCCGATGATACAACAATCGTATTCAAGTCTTGTACTTGAATCTAGCGAATCATCTTATGTTTGAAGATGGAAGGAGATGAGAGAGAACCCTAAATTTGTCTTATTTTCGTGTCCAAAATCGTTCGTCAAAACGAAGAGGAGAGGTGTGGTTTATATAGATTTCTGCTATCAACCGACAGAAACTGCCAGAAGTTCCGCGTGAGTCGCGCCGTGACCCGCGCCAAACTCTGTTTGCCTACACCACATTGATCCTCAATCGTTAAATCTCGGCCCCAAGGCCCAAGGCCCAATCTGTCAAAGAGAGCCCACCAAGAACACCACATTCCAAGCCCAAGCTATTAAATGATTCAATCAATGCTCTCTATCTTGGGTTAATTAAGTGTTCTAAAGATTGCCATAGCTCCTATGTGGGACAAGGTTTCTCCCATCTATACTAAGTTCCAAACATGTGTGTGTGTTTTCATACAAGAATGACGTCATTTTAACTTACTTTTTAATTAAAGATGTAAGATATTGCCATTTAATGACGACTATAATGGATATAAGCTCAATTCGGATAAAATTACCCATAAGCTTTATAGAATTTATAATAAAGCTATGTGAATAAAAAATGATCCCTATGACCAAAGTTAATATACTCTACAACATAGGACTAATCTAGTACTATCCACACAAGTAAATGAGAACATACGAGCTTTGGAATAGTATTTTCGACGAAAATACCCTTTATTTCGGGAAAAATTAATAGGCATTAGGAGAAGGAATCAAAACCAAAGTGAAATGACAAGCGTGATGGACCAAATTCGAGTTTCGATAGTCTAGAACGATATCCATTAAAAACAAGAAACCTTAAGAACCAAAAGTGAAGTAAACTCTTCTTTTAAAAGTTTTAATGTTTCATATTTAAATTTAAATTTAAATTTAATTCTTTTTTTACAGATCTGGTTTCTAAAGTATGTCAAAAATTATGAGCTTATCCTCGCACTAAAAAATTATAGGAAACTGGTTAGACATGCTCTAACAATTTCAACTTATGGGTCAAGGAGTGTACTATTGTGGGCCTGAGTTTCTGCTTTCAATTTGAAGATTTGAGCCCATATTAACTAGACAGAATTTTAGAAACTATATTAAAATGTACTTGATGTAAATAAATATTTAAAGAGTATTTGGTATTGCTTATTTAAAGGGAAATTAATTAAAATACCCTAAGTTTGACCATCTTTTACTGAAATACTCAAAACCTCTCCCATTTTGCAAAAATGCCCTAAAAATCCGCGATGGAGCCCGCGATCGCGGGCTCCAGGCCACGTGTCACCAATGTTTACCCACTTTGCCCGCGTTGGTCCCTCAAGAATGCCCGCGGTACAACTTTCCCCCCTCAAGAATGCCCGCGTGTGCAGTTTTTGTCCATGCCCGCGTTTGACTCATTGACCCCCGCGATCGCGGGCTACACGTGTCACCAAAGTTTGCCCACTTTGCCCGTGTTGGTCCCTCAAGAATACCCGCGGTACAGCTTTCCCCCCTCAAGAATGCCCGCGTGTGCATTTTTGGTCCCTGCCCGCGATTGACTTTCTTTGACCTCCTGCGATCGCGGGCTCCTGTGCCACGTGTCGGCACAGGGTTAACCCTAAAATCCCTTTGACGAACCCTAAACCCTAATTCCCTTGTTCCTTCGGCCGCACTATATAAGGGGGGGGGGGGGGACCAAGACACGGCCACTCTCAATTTTTTTAATCACTCTCTCAATTTTTAATCAAACTCTCTCAATTTTCTCCCACTCTCTCAATTTTGTCGTGTGGAATACGCGTTCGGGTTTTGTGAAGATGTCTAGTATTACCTCTTTGGTATGTTTTCCTTATGTTATTTGTTATTTTTTGTATGTTATTTTAAGTTAAGATATATGATTTGTAGGTTGTTATAGTGTTTATAACTTATGTTTGAATATGTTCTATGTTTAACATGATATGTATGGTTTTATGTTTGAATGTGACATTTGTATGTTATAATGTGTATGTTGTTATAGTGTGTTTTTTCATATAAAAATTGTTAAGAGTGTTTTTTTATAAAAAAAATTGTTAAAAGTGTGTTTTTATAAAAAAATTGTTAACAATGTGTTTTTTTTTATAAAAACACACTCTTAACAATTTTTTTATAAAAACACACCCTTAACAATTTTTTATAAAAACAGTTTTTTTATAAAAAATGTTTAATAGTGTGTTTTTATAAAAAATTGTTATAGTTTTATGGTTTTTATAATGTGTTTTTTTATAAAAAAATTGTTAATTTTTTTTTATAAAAACAGTTTTTATAAAAAAAATGTTAAAAATGTGTTTTTTTTATAAAAAATTGTTAAGAGTGTGTTTTTATAAAAAAAATTGTTATAGTTTTATGGTTTTATGTTTGAATGTGATATTTGTATGTTATAATGTGTATGTTGTTATAGTGTGTTTTTTCATATAAAAATTGTTAAGAGTTTTTTTATAAAAAACTGTTAAGAGTGTGTTTTTATAAAAAAAATTGTTAACAATGTTTTTTTTTATAAAAACACACTCTTAACAATTTTTTTATAAAAACATACCCTTAACAATTTTTTATAAAAACAGGTTTTTTATAAAAAAATTGTTAAGAGTGTGTTTTTATAAAAAATTGTTAAGGGTGTGTTTTTATAAAAAAAACACATTTTTAACAATTTTTATATGAAAAAACACACTATAACAACATACACATTATAACATACAAATATCACATTCAAACATAAAACCATAAAACTATAACAATTTTTTTATAAAAACACACTCTTAACAATTTTTTATAAAAAAACACATTTTATAAAAAAATTGTTAAATATGTGTTTTTTATAAAAAAAATGTTAAGAATGACAACTTAGGTCCCTACGGTTTTAAGAATGACAACTTAGGTCCCTAAACTTTTAAGAATGCCAATTAGGTCCTAAACTTTTAAGAATGACAACTAGGGTCCCTAAACCGCACTTTATCTCTATATAACAATATGATACGTTGAAATAAAATACAACCGCACTTTATCTATATATAACACTATTATACGTTGAAATAAAATAAACCGCACTTTATCTATATATAACACTATTATACGTTGAAATAAAATAAACCGCACTTTATCTATATATAACACTATTATAGGTTGAAATAAAATAAACCGCAACATCTATATAAAATAAAATAAACTGCAGCATCTATATATAACACTAACTATAACATCTGTGAATGACTATGTAGAAGGATTTCTTTAACATCGACTTGACGGTAAGGTGCAAAGTTTCATACATCGAGGAATTAGGAGCGCTGTTTAGGGGATTAGGTGATCGCGCAGATACCCTTGAGACCATCTATAGAGGGACACCGTTCGGGCCATGGATGGATGTGTCTTACTCTGGTGGCGACCCTACGCTAGTACACATGTTTCTACAGTTGGAGGTCGAGGACGCCAACGCTGAGCCGGAGGAGATGCATTTTGATTTCTTCGGCTCTCAATTGCATTTTGGGCGTCGGGAGTTCTGTTTAATTACAGGACTACGTTTTGGAGAGGCTCCCCCCCTTCCTCCCTTAGAAGACTGCTCTTTCGTTCCTAGGGTTTTCGGCATTTCAGCATCTCGTTTGAAGCTGAAGGCAGCCTGGGAAAAGATGAAAGAGGGCCTTAGTGCCCTAACCGACGACGATGTTGTCCGTGTATGCTTGGTGGTGATCGTGGATATGGGCTTCCTGGGCCGTGAGTATAGCCAGCATGCTTCATCGACGGTCCTTAGGGCCGTCGAGGACCTTGAGCTGTTTAACAGCTGCCCGTGGGGTAGCCATATCTGGACACATTGCTACTCTAATCTGCACCGAGCCATAGGCAGACGCGCCGATCGACATGCAAAGATGAATCTTTGTGGTTTTACATACGCCTTCAAGGTTAGATACGTAGTATAACAATTGTTAATAATACATACAAACTGTTTGGCTTTTCTTTTTACATACTTGCTCTTCTTGTCTAATTCCAGATATGGATCTTGGAGATGTTTCCCGCATCAATCCGATATTTCGTCAAGCGCGACGATCGAGTACTTAGGGGAACCCGTTGGGACAAGCGTGTTACCCTAAGTAGGTCGCTTTGGATTGAGTTCTTCAAAGCGTCTAGAAATGTAAGTTCTTTTACTATGTTTACAATTTGCATACGTTAGTCCCGCTTATTAATTTCTTTTATGTTTTATCATATATTTAGCAGCCACTCTTGCCCGCCGATCGCCTTGTGCCTACTGTCGACGAGATGGGCACAGATTGGTACAGAGACAGCGTTGCCTTTATTGACGCAGAGGCGGAAAGGGCTCGACGTCCCCCTACTTCCGAAGATGAGGAAGACGACGACAGGCCCCCTTCCGGTGGATACCAGCCGCCCCCTTCCTCCTCCTACCAGCCGGCCCGTTCCTCCTCCTACCAGGCGCCCCCTTCCTCCTCCTACAATCCATATCAGGCGGCCCCTTCCTACGAGCCACAGCGTGGCTCACATGAAGTCCTGTGGGACTACGTCCACGGGCCGCTAGAGACACGTGTACACTATCTGGAGGAAGTCTACAGACAGTTTAGCGCTGTCAATGTTAGTGTTTAACTTAATTTGTTGGCCACGTTTATTTAGTTTGTATATTAATATTACGTTCTAAATTTGTTTTAGCTGTCGAGTACGACACCGATCCCCGCTCCGTTCGGACAGGGGGCACATGCGACGTTTGCCACCACATCCCATCCGTCATTCCCTGAAAATGTAAGTGACATTGAGTAACCATTATAGTTATATGTTTGTTCCTAAGTTTGTAACTCTTATAATGATCAATGTCACGCAGGCCGGGATGTCGGGGGTCGGGATGTCCCAAACGTCGTTCGCCACCACATCCTATTCTACTATCCCGGAGAGTGTAAGTGACACTGAGTAACCATTATAGTTATATGTTTGTTCCTAATTTTGTAACTATTTTAATGATCAATGTCACGCAGGCCGGGATGTCGGGGGCATACACCTCGCAGATGCCGCCGCCGTTCGCCACCACATCATATTCGACTATCCCGGAGAGTGTTAGTGACACTGAGTAACCATTATAGTTATGTTAGACAACCTAGGGGGGGGGGTAAGGTTGTATTTAAAATCTTTTACTTTCAAAAATTCTTTTATAAATAAATACAGTATAGAAACAGTATAAATAAATCAGAGTATAGAAATAATAAATAAACAACAATTATATAAACAGATATAATTTAAATGCACAGCGGAATAAATAAAGAGATAAAGGTTAGAGATACTTGACACAGAGATTTACTGATTTACCACCAACTGTGATAAACCAGCAGCCGAGACACTTCCCGACACGATCCAATAAATGTATTCTTTACGGTAGAATACAAACCAAATACAGAGCAAAGTAAACGGCTCTCAAGCTTTAGCTTATCGAGATATACAGGATCACACACCCGTTATTCAAACACTTACAAGAGGAGTATAACTCACAATGTGTAATCACTCTTGTATAATATCTCACACTTGGATATTTTATAAAAAAATGTTTTATAAAATATATATATTATAAATGAGAGAGCTGAGAGTGTGGTTGCTGCTTGTTGTTACTGTTATGTGGTCTGGTCTCCTTGTTCTCTTCTCCAGCATGCATGTATATATATCAGGAAGCTCCAACGGCATTGTGCATCCGCGGTATACCGCCAAATGCACGCGGTATACCGCCGTCAGAAAAAGTAACTGACACACCAACGGCTACATGCAAAGTTGACTTCTGGAATTACGTACCCGCGGTATACCGGCTGGGACTCGCGGTATACCGCCGTCAGAAAAAGTGTTATCAACCAATCAGAGAAGCACACGGAACCTGCCGCGGTATACCGGCTGAACACCCGCGGTATACCGCCAAATGTGTACCCGCGGTATACCGGGTATTCTCCACGGTATACCGGCGTCAGAAAAGACATCTTCCAGGACTGCAACCAAATCTTGCTGGATCTTCTTAAAACAAAAACTTATTTAGTTAAAATCAATTATGGGTTTTTAGAAATATCCAAGTGGTATATTATTTTAGGGTGTTTATCATTATTAGTTATAAACAATGATGACGACGTAAACACTTCCGTCTTGAACCCTTCAGTTTAAATCTTCGTGTTCTTCAACAACTGCACACTTGGATTAATTTGTTAGATAAACAATAATACGGTGTGTTTGTAATCATCAAAATAAATATATATAAATATATAGAGATGTGGTACACTTGCACCAACAATCTCCCCCTTTTTGATGATGACAAACACAACCGCTAAGCAAGAGCATATGCGGTTTCTCTCCCCCGTTTGTCGAAACAAAAAAGGGTCAAGAAGGACGGTATGCTTCCCCTCGAGAGATGCTCCCCCTCAAAATATGCATATAATTGAGAGAGCATAAACTCATGGGTAAAAGAGCTAAAACGCTCCCCCTCAAATTAATAACGATATCAATTTGATTTTATAAAATTTGAGGGATAAAATAAAATGCAAAAAGCAATAGAGACAAAGATATACAAACCAATACGAAACACTTGCACCAAAACGGATCTTAAGGCTTCAATTTTCGGTTAATTTTATGTGATAAAAAAAAACCACCACGTATTATGACCTCGTCAGGTAACCACGTATTATAACCTCGGCAGGTAACCACGTATTATAACCTCGGCAGGTAACCACGTATTATAACCTCGGCAGGTAACCACGTATTATAACCTCGGCAGGTAACCACGTATTATAACCTCGGCAGGTAACACCTACAAAAGGCAAAGAAAATATTTCGTGGTACCCTTTTCTTATGGGTCCTTTTAACAGTTAGTATAAAACATAAACTGCAAAAAAATATGTTGTCGACATAAAACAAACACGACAAACATACAAAGCCATAAAAATGGTTTAAAACCACAAACGCATCCCACCGGGATTATCAACATTAAACATTCCTTTCGGAATCCATTTTCTAACCATTTTTATTTTACGATCGTATTTATCATAGACGTAAAATGAAGCATGCAAATTTACATTATTCTTTGGTCTAGAAAATTTGCTATTATACATGCAAGCATACGGTTTCCTCGGCATATAATTCACATTATTCATTTTGGATACATACGGAGGTTTTTGCACATAAGGTTTTCTCGTTTTAACTTTAGGTGGTTCAAAACACCTTTTAATTTGAATACACGAGCACGTATCAATACATGTATTAGAACCAATGCCTTTTCTACAATTAATGCGATTAGACATATTTAGCATTTTTAACACTTTATCATTGCTATTTTGAAATGCATTAGCTAACAGATTATCTTTTTCATATAAATCGCATTTCCCTTTTAAACATGCATTATCATTTTCAAGTATATCGCATTTTGTACATAAAATATTTTCACATGTTCTTTTCTCTAAACATGCAATTTTATCATTTAAAATAACACAAGATTTACAAATATCTTTTTCACTTAATTTATTTTCTAATTTAGTGATAACATCTAAATCATGAGCAGATTTTTGTTTACCGTCATCTATTTCCTTTTTATATACAGATACGGTTTCTTTTAAATTAGAAATTTCATCTTTATATTTATTTGCGAGAGCGGCCATATCATGAAATGATTTATATAATTCGTCAAGATTATTTTCATCGTCACTATAATAATTATCACAATTATTTTTAGAAGAATATGATGAAGATACCTCATTATCATGGTCGGCCATGAAACAAAAATTTTGGGCCTCATTTATGCTTGCGCTACACGCGCCTCCAACTAAAGCTTTTGGTGTGTTGATTTGTTTTGCTCGTTTCGGACACACACTTGCATAGTGATCCTTGTCACCACACACATAGCAAAAGCCTTTCTTTTTATTGGCTTTTTCATCGTCGCTAGATTCGTCATATTTGTCTTCACTTTTATGGACGTTGCGACTTTGGTTTTTACCACCACGACGGTAGTCTCCGTTCTCTTGAAACCTATCATTATTAGTAAACTTTTTGTTAGATAAAAGTTTAGAAAGTTTTCTTACCAACTTGACTAAATCGTCAAGATTTTCGGGTTCGTCATCGGATGAGCTAGCTTCTTCCTCCTCTTCCTTTTCCTCTTCTTTTGAGGCAATGACTTTTAAAGCTATAGATTTCTTTTTGACTTGCTCCCGGACTTGATTTCTTCTTAGTGCAATTCCGTGCACTTTAAGATTGCCGATGAGATCATCGAGCTTCATAGTTGAGAGATCTCGGGAGTCTTCCAAGGATGTGATTTTTGCCATCCACTCCGAAGGAAGTGCTCGAAGAATTTTCCTTACATAATCCTCATTAGGATAAGTACGACCTAATCCCTTCAAGGTAGTCATAATGAGGTTAAAACGTTTAAACATTGAGTCGATTGACTCATCTTTTGACATTTCAAATAGTTCATAATCATGAACAAGAATATTTATTTTAGAGCTTTTAACTTGAGTATTTCCACGATGAGTGTCGCTCAAGCTTTGCCAGATTTGATTAGCAGTTTTATAAGTATAAACTCTTTCAATTTCATCGGAAGTTAAAGCAGCATATAATATATTTTTAGCTTCAAAATTTAAACAATAATGAGATTCTTCAGCGGGAGTCCAATCTTTTATGGGTTTATCAATAATAAGATCATTTTCAACTTTGGTTGGTCTAAAATTCCCATTTTCTATAATATCCCAAATTTTTTGACTTTTGCCACGAACGTGACATTCAAATAGCTCGGCCCAAATGCCAAACTTTTCAGTATCTATAATAGGAGGTTTTGAAAACAAAACAGTTTGTTGAGCCATTATATAAAAGATATAACTTTAAAAATTTAAACAGAAAAATTTTGAAAGCCCCGCTCTGATACCAAATGTTGGACAACCTAGGGGGGGGTAAGGTTGTATTTAAAATCTTTTACTTTCAAAAATTCTTTTATAAATAAATACAGTATAGAAACAGTATAAATAAATCAGAGTATAGAAATAATAAATAAACAACAATTATATAAACAGATATAATTTAAATGCACAGCGGAATAAATAAAGAGATAAAGGTTAGAGATACTTGACACAGAGATTTACTGATTTACCACCAACTGTGATAAACCAGCAGCCGAGACACTTCCCGACACGATCCAATAAATGTATTCTTTACGGTAGAATACAAACCAAATACAGAGCAAAGTAAACGGCTCTCAAGCTTTAGCTTATCGAGATATACAGGATCACACACCCGTTATTCAAACACTTACAAGAGGAGTATAACTCACAATGTGTAATCACTCTTGTATAATATCTCACACTTGGATATTTTATAAAAAAATGTTTTATAAAATATATATATTATAAATGAGAGAGCTGAGAGTGTGGTTGCTGCTTGTTGTTACTGTTATGTGGTCTGGTCTCCTTGTTCTCTTCTCCAGCATGCATGTATATATATCAGGAAGCTCCAACGGCATTGTGCATCCGCGGTATACCGCCAAATGCACGCGGTATACCGCCGTCAGAAAAAGTAACTGACACACCAACGGCTACATGCAAAGTTGACTTCTGGAATTACGTACCCGCGGTATACCGGCTGGGACTCGCGGTATACCGCCGTCAGAAAAAGTGTTATCAACCAATCAGAGAAGCACACGGAACCTGCCGCGGTATACCGGCTGAACACCCGCGGTATACCGCCAAATGTGTACCCGCGGTATACCGGGTATTCTCCACGGTATACCGGCGTCAGAAAAGACATCTTCCAGGACTGCAACCAAATCTTGCTGGATCTTCTTAAAACAAAAACTTATTTAGTTAAAATCAATTATGGGTTTTTAGAAATATCCAAGTGGTATATTATTTTAGGGTGTTTATCATTATTAGTTATAAACAATGATGACGACGTAAACACTTCCGTCTTGAACCCTTCAGTTTAAATCTTCGTGTTCTTCAACAACTGCACACTTGGATTAATTTGTTAGATAAACAATAATACGGTGTGTTTGTAATCATCAAAATAAATATATATAAATATATAGAGATGTGGTACACTTGCACCAACAAGTTATATATCGATAATCCTAATTTTGTAACTATTTTAATGATCAATGTCACGCAGGCCGGGATGTCAGGGGCATACACCTCGCAGATGCCGTCGCCGTTCGCCACCACATCAATCACAAACATCTTTGGCGGTTCGGCCGATGACTATTACAGGCCGGAAATGCATACTGTAAGTTATTTTGGTAGTTTTGGTTTAATTGTGAACATTTCCTAAATTGTACTTAAAACATTGAGTAACGTAATTTTCAGACGGGGTCTCCTATTATCCAGGATCACTTCTCGGAGCACTTCTCGGAGCCTGACGATGACTCGATGGATGTTGTAGATCCACCACCACAGGTGACCCCGCTCCCTCTAAAGCGGTCGCATAAAATTTCACAATGGTTTCGTCACCCGTTTGGCCAACAAGGATCTACGACACCACCGCCCGCTAAAAACAAGCAAAGAAAGCGGGGGGAAAGAAGGGAGGAAAGAAAAAGGGAAAGGTGCCTTCACCGGAGCCTCAACCGGCATCAGAAATATTGAGGATGTGCCGGACTGGTCGCCTCCCCAACTTGACATTCACCCCTTACGGGGGCTTAGAAATCAACCCCTCGTTTTTTGAAAATTTGCTTGCGGATGACCCTGTGAACTCTGACTTTGACGATACGGTTAGTATGAAGTTAAATTATAGTCATATATAATCAAATATATTTATATTACATGTCTAACCATCTATTTTTTATGCATAGCACGTCGATTCTTGGGTTAGCCTGTTGCAAAAACATCGTGGCGTAGACACGAGGTGGACCATCATGCACACTATGTTCTTTCAGTGTATACTGATGGAGCATCAAGGTCCCGCCTCCGTGATCGAAATATGCAATGGCTCGGAAGGGACCTCTTGGACTCTCCTCGATAGGGTATGCAAATCGTTTTACTGTTATTTTATTTAATAACATATATGACATATATTGTAATATTTCAGGTGTACATCCCCATATGCTTGCATCCCAGACATTGGCTGCTTGGAGTGTTTGAACTAGACACTATGGTCATGACCCTATATGACAGCGAAAAGGACGGTCTCTGCAAACAACAATTGACAGAGCAGATGCAATCGTTTAAAACAAAACTATATACGTTCTTTTCATTGATCGGGGATCATAGACGTCGCGAAGTGTCAAGTATCTTTCGCACAAAGATGGTCGGCCAAGTACCCCAGCAGACCGGGTTATATGCGGATTGCGGTGTATGGGTATGCCGTAATGTCCAAAAGTTGATAAATAACGAGGAGATATGGGTACCCCCTAACGAAACCGACGATGAGGCAATGGATTTCCGCCGACATATGGCGGAGTCAATTTATGCGCATTGTCTAATAGGGCCACGTTAGGTTGTTTATGTAACATTAAATAATTGTTATTTTTAGTATTAACTTATTTTGTTAAAGTATTGTGATTGATTGACTTACTGTTTACTTCATTTGGTTTTTGCTAATTTCATCCATTTACTCAACTTTGAGTATCGATATCTCTTTCACACATACTCTATTTTGGACGCATTATATATCATTTCGAAGATCTCATATAGAAAAACATAAACCTACTAAAAGTTAGTTATATATAACACATATATATAAATTTAAATGCGTCCAAAGTTTAGTAAAACTCATATTTCCAACACCTAGTAAGTAGGTTTATGAAACTTGCGATAATCCTAATACAGAGATTATTGGATGAACAATCATTTATTTCTTGATTATTGGGGTATTGGTTCTTGTTGTCTGGAAGTGATTCATATGATGCAAAAATTGGTATCATGTAATGTAGAACAATATCTATATTATAGAAACTTGCATTTAATAGTACCATATAAATCTGATCTAAATTCTCATTAATTAGCTATGTTTGACTACTTAAAGACTAATTTTCTGCCTAATGAAAGACCTTTATTCAAGAGCAGACGAATATTGCAGTTACTTTTTCAGTGGAATCATGCAGGCAACTTTTTCAGACGAAATCTATAAACACATTCAAATAATAATAATTTAAAACGATTTAATGAATTAGTTAATATATGATTATTATGTTAATGCGATAGGAGTGTAAAACAAAATTGAAAAAAAAATAAGAGATGTACCATAAATTAAATAATTAATTATAAGGGTATGAATTTTAAATATAAAAAATATTTTTTTATGTAGTGTATAACTGTATATGATATATATTAAAATATATAAATCCAAAAAAATTCAAGATTTGGCTCATTTCGAACATATCGAAGAGACGATTATAATGGTGTAATTTGTTAAAATTAAAACGTATTTTTTTAACGTATTTTAGTTAATAAACGATTATATGTGTTAAATGTAAAATTAAAATAATGAAATTAAAAGGTATAAAGTAAATTTAGTAAATAAGTATAGGGATTGAAAGTGTAACATTTCATTTTAAATTCGTAAAATGGACGAAATGGGGTGAACAGTGCCAAAATATCAAAATTTTCATAAATGGTCCCTGGAATTTTTCAAAAATGGTCCCTTGCAATTGAAAAGTCACAAAAATAACCCCATTGCGGGATGAGCCCGCGATCGCGGGATTCCATTTTTCAAAAATGGTCCCTGCAAGTTTAAAAAAGTGTCAGAAAAGGTCCCTGGCCCGCGATCGCGGGCTCCCA
Source organism: Saussurea involucrata (assembly GCA_033807775.1). Taxonomy (NCBI): domain Eukaryota; kingdom Viridiplantae; phylum Streptophyta; class Magnoliopsida; order Asterales; family Asteraceae; genus Saussurea; species Saussurea involucrata. The sequence continues at coordinate 104,819,351 of CM066321.1, read as the reverse complement.
TCGCGGATTTTTGGGGTATTTTTGCAAAGTGGGAGAGATTTTGGGTATTTCAGTAAAAGATGGTTTGACTTAGGGTATTTTAATTAATTTCCCTTATTTAAAATCACTTATGTTTTTTTTATTAAACTATTTATTAACTTATGTGGTGCCAAACCAGATTTTATAAAAAAAAAATTAGACTAGTTTATGGCGATACCAAAACATAATAAGCTGATAAGTTGTTTTTAAGGCAAATAAGCAAATATGTTAGAACGGAATAACTTATAGTGGTACTACACCGGAATAAGTTAATAAGTTAGAAGGGAGTAATTTATCAAAAACTCATTATTATCGGTGCCAAACCGTTATAAGCATTTTTTCTCTCCATCCAAACACTAAAAACTCATTATTACCAGTATTACACCAGAATAAGTTAACAAACACTTTATAAATGCAATCCCATACATTTAATGGTTAATCACATGTCCAATATAATACCCAATAATGATAAAGCGGGCTACACGAGTAAATAAAAACTAAATTAAATTGATATAAATTTTGAACATTATATTATGTAAATCAATATTACAACAAGGAGACTAAATATCAATACATGTTTATCATGGTTGATATTTTAATCTTCTTTTTGAGTCGGTTCTTGATAGTTTATCATTATATAATTTCTCTCTTTCGGGTGTCGGTAAAGGTCTTGCACACACTTGAAGAAGTAAGACGAAATTCTTTTTGGGTGGTCATGGAAGAATCGGAAATTGTCATGGGTTAAATGGGGGTCTTGCTTGAGCAGCTTCAAAGTAAGTGGTCTAAGCATGGGCAACCTTCGAGCTTCTAATCTCAGTTTGATTGCCAAATAGTGGTGGAGATGAAAAACTTGCGGGGGACATTTTTTTGGGTTTGTAGAATCGAAAGCCTCTATGGGGGCACGAGGGTTCTTGGTGAGACCGTGCATTGTATAAAAAGGGTACTTGGGTAATATAATTCGAGCTGGGTTAGGTCTTGAAAAATTTGGTGTTAATTTGAGAGAGATGTTTGGCAAAACTCTTGGTGATGGGCTCTCTACCATATTTTGGTCAGATCTTTGGTTGGGTAATCTAAATCTTATGGATAGATTCCCAAGTTGTATCACCTTGACTTGAATAAGGAAGGTTCGGTCAATAGTAAATTAGTATGGGTTAATGGTGTAACACACTCAAAATTGGAAAAAACAACTACTAAAAACTTTGATAAAATAACCAAACAAGGATAAAAATCTCTTCTACAAACCATCCATGGAAACACCTAAAAACTTAAAACGTAACAACTCCCACAATTAATAACTCAAGTCATACAACATGACCAAATAAAGTCGGGTGTTACTTGACACAAATACAAGTTGTTATTCCCAAAATAAATGTGGAAGACTTCACTAAGCAAATCATCTCTCGAGCACACTACTAGCACTCATCTATTCACAGTGTCACTAGAACTATTCTAAACCTGAACCTGTTGCACATGCCGACAAATAAAAAAGTTAGGCTAACGCTGTTGGGTCATCAAGATTTGAAGATGACCTCATGATCTCCTTTCATACTTTGAAAAACATTTTATACTTAGAGAAATTTTGGATGCATGGTTCTTTGCAATGGCTTGTACAAAACAGCAACAGTTCGGTGAAGTCGAAGATCAACCGAAACCAAGCTTGAAGACTCTCTACTTGTGGAAAATAGAAGACTCTCGGCAACATTCAAACAAGTCATCACCACCGAAATTCCTTGACATTTCGGTGGCCTTCTCTCCACCGAATTTATAGGACAATTTCGGTGGCCTTCTTCCACCGAAGTGCATGGACAAATTCGGTGGCCCCATCCACCACCGATGACTCTTTCGGTGCTCCTCTCACCACCGAAATATACTTGTAATTTCGGTGGTCCTCTCACCACCGAAACATGCTTGCAATTTCGGTGGACTAGTCTTCTTTCCACCGAAGATTTCTCAATCTCGGTGGAAACCACTTCGGTGCTAAAAGCTCAAGACAGAAGATCATTTATTATGGGACAATATCCTCCAGCAGAGAAAAGTGACAGTTTGTCTCTTTATCCACTTTCAGTTAAGGTCCCTTTTATCTGCTCAAGCTACTCTGTCTGCACCTAGTGAAAAGTGACAAGGACTTCACAGTTCTCCTGAAGTCAACATTATCAGCATATGTGAAGATGACAAGTGTCCCAAGCATTTAATGCTTGGGCACTCCTTGGCACTATAAAAGGAGAAGTGCTCTTCATGCAATTCTCACGCTTTCAAGAAATTCTCTCAGTGCAAGAAACTTTCTTTTAAGCCTTAAAACTTTATAGCTTTGTTCTAAGTGTTCTTAGTTATTTTGTTAGTATACTTTGTGTAAGATTGTTAGAATAGTTTATCTGTTCTTTTCCGCAACAGTCTTAAGTTTTCTATGTGTAATTCTTGTTGAAAGATTTTCAATAAAAAGAATTAAAATTGTGAAAATTTTGAGTATTGTATTCAACCCCCCCCCCCCCCCCCCCCCCTTCTACAATACTTGTTATAGCCATCTGGGACTAACAAACGCCTACTGAGTTCAAGAGTTTACATCATGATTAGATAATTCGTTAGACAAAAAAGATGCAACTTAAATCATGATTTTCAAAAAGGGATTTGTATTAAATATACCAACAACCCATTTACCAAACGCACACAAATTTCGTGACGAAAGCTCCAATGAAAATCATTTCTCAACAATGGACTCAATTCCAAGACTCACTCAAGATGTGAATAAATATTAAATTTCCAAATAATATTAACACGAATAAAGATCCAATAATCGAAACATCCAAACAAGGATGAGGCATAATATACCGCCCATAAATCATGGAAAACAATCTGTATAAATATAATATGTCACCGACAACATAGATAAAAGAAATACCCGAAATAACACTTTTCGATGACGGGGGAGACCCGATTTCATCGAATGTGGTGGATACACAAGTTAAACCACAATTATAAGTTATAAGCATGTTTCATGGATGGAAAACTTATGACATCAACCCTATCCAGGTAACCCAAACCGGATCTTTAGTCCATGGAGACATCAACTCTAACCGAGTCTTTAGTCTAAGGAGACATCAATCCAAACCAGATCTTTGGTCTATTGTGACATCAACCCAAACCGGATCTTTAGTCAAGTGAGGCATCAACCCAAATCGGATCTCTAGCCTAGTGAGACATCAACCCAAACCGTATCTTTAGTCCACAGAGACATCAACCCGAACCAGATCTTTAGTCTATTGAGGCATCAACCCAAACCGAATCTTTAGCCTAAAACCACCAAGTTCAACCCAAACCGGATCTTTAGCTTGGGATCTCACCATCCAAAACAAGCTTATTTGATTTAGAAATTTACACATGACTCCAAAAGAATAACCAACGCATTTAAATCATGTGATTCTCAAATAAGATGCAATACATGCAAATCATAACCAAAGCTCTACATCGAGCTATATATCAAAATTGGACAAATGTCCTCAAGACCCAACAGAGTCAAAAAAACGAGCCACATGCTTAAAACATCAAATGATCATCTGTTAAAAATCAACATATACAAATGAAGTGTAACTAACCCACATTATGCAAATACATGCTCCAAGGCATGACGAGCTCAAAACCCCTTTATTGCCACTTTTCAATGAAGTCAAACCATATATACATATATACTCAAATACTTTATAACTTGATAATGTATATAATTCGCAATGGTTTATAAAACCCAAAAAGTACCAAGAGTGCATAAATGTCAAATGGTATTCACTTATGAGACAAAACACTCAAAAGGGCATATTCTCAAATAAAACGAAATTAAGTGCATAACACATCCAAAGCTCCATCTCGAGCTACTAAAACCGCCAACACCCCAAAGACCCATTCGAGTACAAATCAAGCCCTTAGGGGCAAAATAAACGTGTGGCTAAATACGCGAGCCATCACAATTACATAAACCAAAATACATAGTTACCCAAAATCTTTGTCACTTACTCTCAATTGGCCTTCAGACCAAAATCAAAAGGTTTACAATTCCCAAAATGTTCATAAGGTCAAGATTGACCAAAATCCACAACTCACACATTCATATTTTCAAAACGTAACATATCATAAACTTTGCATAATCTCAACAAACACTAAAAGTGTAATTTAACCAAACAACCTCCACTTATGCAATAAATTAACAAAACACTTTCAATCGTGATTTATTTATCAATTACCCGAAAATCCCAAATGTGGGTGTTTTACAGGATCTGTAAAGTTCAACACTTCAAATAATCAAAACCCACTAAATAACTCAATAATTGATAATTTTATTTAAAACACATAAACACTTTAAAATAAACATTTTGGCATGTACAACGTTTTCACAAATCAACGTGAACTCACCTTCCTAGATTTAGGCTAAATCTAGATTTTACCCCAATAAGATCTCCTTGAAAAAACTTGAATCCATAAGCAATTCCTTCAAACCCTATATTCAAAAGTTTTCCAAACATAAATATACATGTCCAAGCACTTAGAATCATTCCCCAAACATCCTATATCAAAATCTTCATTTTGACCGAAACTCCAATTTGACCTAACTTCCCCAAAATTATCCAAACCGAAATTTGAGAAACATAAACACTAGGAAGTCATCAATGGAGCTTTTAAAACTCACATGAAAGTTTAGAAGCTAGGAGGATGAACTCAACCACTTAGGTTTTGATGAAAACCTAGAAAACCCTAATTTTCTTGAAAATGGAGGTGATGATGATGAACTATTAATCTTGGCTTCCACTCCACCACCAAACACCCCTTGGATATTCCCAAAACTAACACTCTATCCTCAAAAATCTCTCAAAAACAACACCATAGCAATTTGAATCGCCAAAAACGGAGTAGAAATGAGAGAGATGTGACCAAATGAAGAAAGAAGCTCAAAATCAGATTTTATGCACTGCACCCGCCCGCGAGAGTGACATGCAAAAGTGACAGTGTCACTTTAGCATGTCACTTTCGACCAAAATGTACCGAGGGCCATATTTCCTCCGCGAAAGTGACATGCTAAAGTGCGAGTGTCACTTTCGCATGGCACTTTCGCCCAGAAGATACCGAACATTGTTTTGGCTGTAACTTCTTCATTTTAGCTCCGTTTTCGCTCCGAAAAGGCCCGTTGGATTTGTATTTGAATTCTCCATCCAACAAGACTATAAAACCTAGGATTCAATCCAAAATCTTATTTCTTCTATTTGTCTTGAAAGATCGATTTTTACACTGACTTGAAATTATACTTACCTGAAAATTACGGGTGTTACAGATGGGTACATGGGTTACGAACTGAAGTTGGCGTTGTAATCCTAGAGGGAAATCTTCTGAAGAGTTAAGGGACTTGGAGGTTTTGGTGAGTAACAATTGCCCCCTATTTCTCGCCATGATAAGTGGATTTGGAGAATGTGCTCGGATGAGGTATTCTCTGTTAGATCATTTCCTTATATGTTTGATAATCCAACCCTTCGCCTTCCTTCCTCTGTTTTTTCAACCTATGGCCATTGGAACAAATTGATTCCTCACAAAGTTTGCGTTTTTATTTGGAGACTGAATCTTGGAAGAATTCTGGTGCGTGCATTGTGCTCGATCAAATGGGTATTGTCTTGCATACGACTCTTTTTCCTAAATGTCGAGAAGAAGTTGAAGCACCAGGTCATATTTTCATTACATGCAAGTGGGTTAAGGTTGCTTAGTTGAAGAATTTCGCACCAGGATATCTTTGGGCTGGTTGATCTCCACTGTATCATTGCGGCAATACGGGTTCGATGGCAAGTGGTTGTTTGGGTTTTTTTTATACATGATCTGGAGTTCTTGGAATAAGATAGTTTTTCCGAGTTGATACGTTCTTCGAAACTCAGCTAGCTTCATTCCTCTCGATCTCTTAGAGGGGTAAGTTTTTCCAGATCTTCTGGTTTTCGAGGTGCTCCATCCTGACTTGTTGATTTCTTGGTTGCTAGTGTGGAGGGTGACCCTCTTTGCTTTTCCTTCTCTACCCTCAGGTAGGTTTCGCTAGGGCCCGTCTTTTTTTATTTTTTTGTTTTGCTTGTGCTTTTTTTTAGCATGTTTTATGTCTTGCAGATAAGGCGTTTCTTTTTTCCCCCTTATTTGCTACAAATTAATGCCTGAAAACAATATGTTTATAGTTGACAAATATTTGTTTCAGGATCGACATAAACACAACATGTTTATTTGAATCACTAATTAAAAACCAAAGATACTTGTGTTTCTCAATTTTATTGAAATCTTGGTGCTTCCATAGATCAACTAACAATTTAGACAAGTGTTTGTGGTCATTGATGATAATATTATTAGCAATCTCATATATGCCAATGACAATATCTTGATTCCAACTTTTGAATCAAGGACTCCATGAGATATTAGTTGTTAAAAGAAACTTTTATACTTATACCCAATTTATAAAATATGATTGCATGTTAAATTTACAATTAAAAGAATGACGTTAACATAACGATAAATAACCAATGTTACAACCATAACCAAACATAGCCAGAAAAAAATGTAGGCACTACAATCTAAGTTGGGAACGACACTTCAATCTAAGTTGGGAATTAGGAGGAGCTTCTTGTCGAAACACTAATATGTCAAGGTAAGATGGTAGCTATAATACTTTTTTCAAAACTTTTTATCATATAATAAAAACAATATAAATAACACAAGTAACATTGAATTCATATTGAAAAAAAAACTACAAAATTATAATTTAAATTTTATGAGCAATATTTATTTATATGGTAAGAAAATAAGAAGTATCTATTAGAATTCCTACTAAAAATAGAAAGATTGCCATAACTTTTACATGTACTTCATTTGGTTGTACAACAATTGGAGGTCAAGGTAATGTCATCACCCTTTGCAATTGTTACAAAAGCAACATAGCTACTAAATCTCATCATATTTTACTCTTTAACACAATTTTTTTGTAACCTAAATCTTAAAATAATTAATAGCAAATCATAAATAATACATAAATTAATACAAACAAATCCAAGATATCTTATCAAAGTCAAATGTCCTGCAAGAAATAACCAAAACATATTCTATGATTAAGTAAATAAAGTTAAATTCAAGATCAAATACAGTCACCAAAATCTTAAAATAATCACAACTTTTTTCAACCAACAAAAACAAAATCATCAAGAAACAAAATCACAAGTTTTAATGAAATATAAACCAAAACAAGTTACACATTTTTGTCTTCTTGAAAATTGATGCTTACTCTCTCAATGTTCATCATTGAATCCTTAATTTACTTGCTACTAAAACCCTAACAAGACTACAAAACAAACTTATTGCTTTTGTTTTGAATTCCTTTAATCAAGCAAAAACAGAACCACAAGATAAAGCCATCAACAAAATTGCAGCCTGTTCTTCCTCACCAATCTTCCTCCTCCTCTGTTTTGTAACCCTTGATCTTGGTCTCTGCAACACCACTTCTGTACCAAGTGCCATTAATCTCCTCTTCAAACAAAAATCAACCATCTTGCTGCCTTTAATGGTGGTCAAACCACTAGTTTGACTATCTCCACCAGATGTAGTAGAGGTAGTGATCATGGTTTTCTTTGCTTTTTTGTCATCTTTTGAGATACCCATAAGTGCTCTTCTCTTCTTTCTGCTTCTGATCCCACAAGCATTGCATAAAGACTGTTCATATTCATCAAAAAATCAAATTAAACCAAGATTCATTTCAAGATTATTCACCTGTAAACTTGATGTAAACCCACAGAAAAATGAAGGACTAATTTGGAAACAATTTAGAAATTAGAAAATAAATACCTTAGGGCCAGCTGGACCACCTCTCCAGAGAGGGGTTTTGGTGGTCCCACAATCAGCACAGGTTTTGATCGTATGACTACCACCGTCCGATGAAGATGATCCGCCTCTTTCTGGGCTGCTTTTGCAGTTGATCATATCATCACACTCAGAACCCTAAAATACACCAAATTAAACCATTAAAATCAAACATAAAAAAACATCAAATCACTCAAAAACCAAAAGCGATTGATCAATGATCACTCACCTTATCACTTAGATCCCCCATTTCAAACAACTTCACCTCAAATCCACGTAAAATCAATTGATCAAACCACTGATTCCTATCACGATCACCTCCAAATCAAGTGATCACAGCAAAAAACAGAGACAGAACGAAGAAGATAAAGATCGAACTCGAGTTCTTCAGATATAAACCACACACAAATGGTAAAAAGCCTGATCAAAACTTTCTTGAAGCTAAACTAAGTGATTCACTTCAAGAAAAACGCAATAAAGATGATAGAGATGTCGAGATAGATTGAAGTAAAAGCTGAAGAAATGATCAAATAGCTGATCAAGCAAAATAGCTGACTAGAATCACTGAAAGAATCAGAGTTGTTGAGCTAGAGAGAGAGATGGAGGGAGGGAGGGAGGGAAGGAGCCGAAGAAGTAGCAGCGGCAAAATAAAATGAAAAGATTTTAAGGTGGGAGAAAACCCTAGGGCGCGATGAGCTTAAATGACGAAACTACCCTTTCTGAATGTTTTTGGACGTTATAGGCACCCCGCCAAAAATTAAAATAGCGCCATTTGGATTTTATTATTTCTGATTCGTCACTTTTGAAATACCTTTGAGGTTGGAATTACATGTGTGCGGCTGCACATGTTTCAACACTAGGGTTTCCTTTCTCTGTTTTTAAATCCTCACCCTTCGTATCTCACAATACTTGATCTAACGGTTGTCTGTCATATTAAATAATACACGGCTACAATACTACAATCATTTCTTTGTCATATCCAAATAAAGATCCTTTCGAGCATCTCCAAATAAACAATATTAAGAGATTTTTCTATGAATCTCTATTTTATCAAACAAGATAACAATGCTGTTAGATAAGAATCACAAACAAAAACCTAATCTTTTCTATTTTAGCAATGTTGTTGGAGATGCTCTGAATCTCTATTTTAACAAACAAGATAGCAATGCTGTTGGAGAAGGATAGCAAACAAAAACCCGTTTTTTTCTATTTTAGCAATGCTGTTGGGATGCTCTTACTATATACCAACCGGTTAAACATTTATCAATATCATGTAATTTACCTTGTAAAAGACATAATAAAAATCATAAAACTTATGTAAGAAGTAAAAATTTTACTCGATAAGTACTTATCGGGTTTAAAATACTTACCAACAATCCATAGTTGATGACCGAAAATATTATACAATAAATAATAGTGTATTTTTTATTTTCCGGCAAACGCTTATTCGGTAAATATTTGGTAAACAATTCCTAGAAACACATATATATCTTATAGATATTATCAAAATGTTTGTAGAAGGTAAAGATTTATATTAGAGCTATCAAAATGTTAAACTTGGGTCAGTGGATGGTATCCCTGACTATCAGGGTTCGAACCCTGTGGTAAGCATGTCTGAGATACCCGCCTAACCTCTGGTTGGGTCGTCCTTAGGTGGTCCAGTCTTCGACTGGGCTATCGCCCCAACCCAATGTGGTTGGGAATAGGCCCAAGCGTAAGCTGGGCTGCGGACGCGGCGGATTAGTGGGCTGCCCTTGGATGCCCGATACTGCCGGGACGGTGTGCGTGCATGTGTGCGTGTGTTCGTGGTAGTCGTTCGTGGGTTCGATGCCGCATTGCCGTTCAAAAAAAAATGTTAAACTTGAATCAATGTTGTTGAACTAAATTAAGACAATTGTGATGTGTAGTGTACATTCATAAATTATTCTTGATGGAGATATTTAGAGCATCTCCAACAGCTTTCCCAATTTGAGGAAAATGGAGAATATGGGGATTTTGGGTTGTTTTTTTGCTCCAACCGCTTTCCCAAAACTATCTCCAAAATGGAGAAAGTAGGAGAGAGAAGAAGTTTTTCTCGAAATATGGAGTTAACCTCAAAAATGATTATTTAGTGAGAGCACCAATAGAAATCTTTGAAAAATAGTTTTTAGAGAGAGAAATAATATTTTAATATTATAATCATTGTTTTTTTCTCCAAAATGAGGAATCTGTTGGAGATGAATGTAATTATTTTTAAGAATTTTGAGTTTTGGTTCTCCATTTTGGGGAAGCTGTTGAAGATGCTCTTAATACTCAAACAAAAGAATTCTAGAAATATATATCGATATAAATATTAAAAATAGAAAAATGAAATATGTTTTTTTGTATATTTTGTTTGGTTAAAAAAATTAATTATATTTAAAACAATAGAGTTTTAATAAAAAAAAAATTAACAAAATACAATCACAAAGTCTACTAGTGTACTAGTGTACTTAATTAAGGAATGAAGTTCGAGTTAGTTATTTTATAAATTATAAAAATGTCAAATTCAAAATTACCATAGATTAAATTGAATGAAATGTCATGATTTGTTCATTGTTTTGTATCTTTTATTTTTCCTTCTCTTGAATTAACCCTTGTCGATCACAACTTGTCAAATAACATGTAGTATTTAAACATTATTCATCTGATATCAAAAGTTTACTTGTTTTTACATTTATAACGCTATTACCTTATCAATAACAAATCATAAATTGATAACACGTATTTTGTTGTGTACAAATTTATCACATCCCATTTTTAGCTTATGAATACTGATTAATATGAAATTTTAGTACAACATTGCTCGTCATTTTAGTAGTCAATACACGTCAGGGGCTTAGTACATAGTTACCATGGAAATGATTTAAATCAAATTACATTAATTTTTAAAAAGCATATACCAAATTACGACCCATCTTTAGTCACATATTCATTTTTTTCTCTTTGAGACTCCTAAAACCCGAAGTACATGCTTACATAGTTACATTAGCTGCCTATTCATTTTTTTTCCCTTGAGAATCCTAAAACCTGAAGTATATGCTTACATTAGCTTTATGTCAAGTGAATTCATAATCTTGATAAAACATGCATATGAATAAAATATTACACAGCAATAATTATTGGGGAAAACATGTATGTATGTATGTATATATATATATATATGATTTTTGGTTGATTTCGAGAAATTTTTAAGTATTTTTGATTAAATTATAGGACTTTTTTATTTCTCTGGTCAATTTTTGAGGTCCTTTTTTCGTTAATGGTTCTTATGTTTTTCTAATATATTGGAGCACTTCTTAAAATTGAGCAGAAACACCTTTGGTTTAAAAAAAAATCCTATTTACAAAAATATGTGGGCTGAATAAGCGAATGCGTTTATCCTAAGTTTAATTAATTATATATGTAATCATTATAATTAAATTTACCAACTAAAAACACAGGAAAAACGAATTTGTACATATTTTTAGTATATAACTAAAAATTAAAAGCAAGTTTTATTACGATTGAATGGGAAAAATAACACATGCTATTGTGTCTTTCTATCTAACGTTTTGATGAATTCGACATTTTGTTGCTTACCACTCCATCTTTGGAAAATAAGCAAAAGCATAGCAAAGAAGTAAGCGAAAAAACACATGACTCGTGAAAAAATCACTCTGATCCAATTTTTATACGTCTTCTTTGGAGGATGAGTCCGATCTAACTGTAATAGACTCCGATAAATCGCTTCAGTCAATGCAAAAGACGTGACAGGGTCGGATTCCTCCGACAATATACCGTGCTCTGTAAGACATACTATGTCGTATGCACCAGTTGTTACCGGTATCCCCAAATAACCACAAATTTTGATTCGGCCATTTAGCCTCTCCTCGGTTTGTAACATATCGCCATGTGTTAGGATCAAGAGCGGGTTTGCATCTGATATTTGACAATAAAAATCAAAACAAGTAATTACAAAGTCATATAGGTTGCTCGTTCGAGTCTTTTCATATTAATTAAGACTTTAAGAGGGCATTTGGTTAGAGATATTAAACAATAATTAATATAAGCCTAAATTTTCATTCTAAATATAGGAAACTATCATTTTCATTCCTCAACCAGAACCAAACAGTAAAAAAGGTGGTTTTACTTACTTGATGTTGTTATGGAAGGACATAGCCTAGTATGTAACACCCTCAAATTTGGAACGAGCAACTAAATAAAATTTCAATAATATACCCAACAAGATAAAATCATTTCTACAATTCATTCCTTAAATTACCTCGGAATTTAAAACATTATAATTCCCCCAATAAATTAACTTAAACGGGTGTTACTTAACACGACACAAGTTGCTAATTCCAAATACGTGCGGAAGACTTCACTAATTCAAATCACCTCGCGAGTACTCTACTAGCACACGACCTTTCACACGTGTCACTAGAACTACTCCCAACCTGAGACATGTTGCACATGCCGACAAATAAAAAGGGTTAGGCTAACGCCTAGTGAGTTCAAGCATTTTATCATGACTATATAAATTCATAAATCGAGAGGAGTGTAGCTTTTTAGTCATGATTCCAAAAGAGTTTACTTTAAATGTAAAGCACCCGTTTTCCAAATCCCACAATTCCCATAAATGAAATCTTTAATGCAATATGATTTCCAAAATAGACTCATTCCCAAAATCCACGTAATAGGGTGAAATACCGTTTGAAAATCAAAATAATTAAATTCATAATTCAATTTGTCATTATTCCAAAAACATCCCAAACACGGTAAAAACATAATCCATAACTCATATAACATGGAAATGCAATTCTCATAAATATGATACGTTACCGAAAACATGGATAAACACAAATACCCAAAAACATCACACACGGATGAGATATAAACCACAACTTGCATACCATGGAAAACAATCCATATAAATATAACACGTCACCGAAAACATGAGTAGCAATAAATACCCAAAACAACACCTTTCGGTGACGGGGGAGACCCGTATACATCGCACGTGACGGAACACTAAAGTGGGTCACTTACTATGCAATAAAACACACACGTGGATTACTCTCGTAAACTGAGCTCAATCACTCCAGATCTATTGCCCGCGAGACTAGGGAGTTCCCAACTTCAACCACTCCAGGTCTATACATTGGGTCACTCCAAATCCACAACAGCACATTAGGGATTACACCTTACTGCCCATGAGACGACGCCCGACCATATAGGTCCACGCCTTACTTATCATGGAACCCGATGCCTACCCCGTGCTAAGCACATATATGAAATTACACCTTACTGCCCATGAGACGACGCCCGACCATCTAGGTCCACGCCTTACTTATCATGGAACCCGATGCCTATTACGTGCTACAAAATAAACTAACGTCTCGTAAAACTGAGCTCAATCAATTCCGACCTCTTGCCCGCGAGACTAAGGGAAACTCAAATGCCTATGGATCCATAGCTATCAAGGTCTAAATATTACACGACCCCAAATAAATAAACACATGCATTCAAAACATGCAATTCCCCAATAACATAATTCATTATCAAAACTCAATCTTGAGTTACCAAAACTGGACAAATGTCCCCAAGACTTAATAAGATTCAATACCGAGCCACAAGCTCAACTAACTCTAAAAAAGCTAGTTTATGAATGTTATAAAATGACATCAAATATAACAACACACACCGTTTGCCGGTAAATACTTCGATTCCATGAAAACCCGAAATAACACTTTGGATCGGGTAAACCCTCATTTCCAAGGGCTCACGCCTTTACGTTTTCAAAACATTACATGATGTACTATATGCATATTTCCAAAACATCCACAATGCATTTTTATAATAAATAGACTCCATTTATTACATAAATCAACAACTCATTTCATGTATGATTTATTATCACATTTTTCCAAAATATCCAAAAGTAGTGTTTTATAATATTTACAACAATTAATACCTCAAAAGGTAAAATCCACCAAATAACCCAATATTGATAATTTTCAGGTAAAACACACAATTACTTGGAAAAATAACATTTTGGCATGTACAAAGTTTTCGCAAAGTAACTTGAACTCACCTCTGCTAGATTAAGCTAAATCTAGATTTTTCCCAAACGTATGCTCCTTTGATGAAGTTTGCATCCTCAAGCCAAAACTCCCAAAACCTAGATTTATGAATTTCCAATCATCAATATCACAATCCAACCATGTAGAATCATTCCCTAAACATTTAGAATCATTTCTCCCAACATATTACACCCAAAATAACCAATACATCGAAACCCTAATTTCCAAAATAAAGGGGAGAAGATTACCTCAATCATCAAGTGAATCCACCAACCAAACACTTCTAGTGTTACCAAAGTGAGCTTCAATCTTCACTTCACCCAAAGAAATGAAAGGTTTAGGAGAGGGTTGGGTAAAACCCTAGAATAGTGTAGAAATTCCAACCAAAAGGAGATGAGATGAGAAATACCAACCTCAACCTAAGGATCCTTGTAACGAGATGGAGGAGGGACTTTGATTTACAAGATTTGTGGCTTCAATGGCTTCAAAATCGTTTTGAAGGGTTAGGGTTCGGTTTTGGGAGAGTTTAGAGAGAAAGAGATGGAATAGAAATGAAAGAAAGCTGAAAGGCGTGGGTTTAAAACCCTCAGAGTCCGCTCGCGATTGTGACACGGCGAGAGTGACCATGTCACAATCGCCGGGGCACTCTCGCCCGCTACCCAAAATGCTCACGGTACACTTTCGGCGAAAGTGACACTGCGAAAGTGACCATGTCACTCTCGCGAGTGTCATACTCGCTGGCCCTCCCAAAACCCTCGGTACATTCTTGGCGAAAGTGACACTGCGAAAGTGACCATGTCACTCTCGCGAGTGTCATACTCGTTGGACTTGTACCGAGTCCAAACTTGGCCAAATTCTCGAGAGATCCAAATAGCATTACGTGTTCCACATTCCAAAGCAAAACCTTGTCCTTTTTAATAAATCTAGACATAATCATTTACAATTGGAGTTAGGATTTTCGGGGTGTTACATAGTACACCACTCCAAAAAAAACATACGAATTGAATCAGCAAGATGAATATTTAAAATTACTTGAAGTTTGAGAAAAATGGGAAGAGTCCAGATCTGCCAACAACACTATACATAAGATTGATAAGTGAGGTTTTTCCAGAACCAGATAATCCAAGCAACAAAATAGTAATAACTGGAGGGATATCCAAATCTTCCTTGTTAATTCCGCCAATTGGGAGCCAAAAATCGCCAGATCTGTAGATCATGAGTTTGTGTTTTTAAGTTCATCGACTCCATGTTCGCTAATCAAACACAGTCTCTCCATTTCTGCCAAAACCTTGAATGTGGGTGATGGTTTATGAGACTCGTTTAAGAAACTGAAATCAGGGATTGATCTCCACCAATAGAAGGGTGATGATGGTGATAATTGTTCATGGTGTTCGTTTTGGGATGAGGATTGAGGAGTCTGTTATCTATATGGTATGATAAGAGAGAAGAGAGAGTTGAGTGAAGCAATTTTTTGGTCAATTTTGGACTTTTAGTAGACAAAATCTCACTTGTTTTTAAGTTGAATATCAAAATTGATATATATAGGGGCTGGTTCAAATGAAAACTCAATTTCAATTGTGAACATAAGGACAAGTCACAACCATTGATCAAGATTTGGAAAACTAATCAATGGTTAAAACTTAATTAAACCAATTGAGAAGTGATTAGGGGCAAATATGAAAATTTGAATCAACGTCTACCATGTTTGACTTTTTATTTTCTTTTTTAATTAAAAAACTTTTACCCCCTTAAAGTTTAAAATAATTTATCTTAAAAATTACTAATATTTTAATCAAACAAATTACATAAAAAAACGAGAATTTCGTGCTCTTCGATATGACATCCATCTCGATATAGTTTTTTCTTCATTTTAACCGTTTTTACGTGAAATGCTATGTATGTGTTATATTCGGTATGAATATGTATGCACGTTTCCTGGTGTGCATATGTATGCACGTTTCCTGGTGTGCATATTCAGTATGAATAACAAAGAGGAGCGTTCATTCACTATTCATGACGAACAACACAGTATTCAAAATGAATAATACAACATTCAGGATGAATAATACACGAATTCCTGATTCATGTATTATTAAACATGAATCGTGTATTATTCATCCTGAATAACACATTATTCACCCTGAATAACACATTATTTATGTTGAATAATATATGAATGACCCGTGAAGGTTGAACACATGACACACTCTCTTTGTTTTCGATTCACAACCGAAACTTGGTTTTATTCTTTATGAATATGTATGCACATCTTCAGGTGTCCACATTCAATATGAATAACAAAGGTGAACGTTCATTCACTATTCAGGATGAATAATACAATATTCAAGATGAATAATACAGTATTTGATTTATCGTACTAAGATCACATCATTTAAAGTATTTGATTTATCAAAACATTATACATCATTAGTTCAAATGAGAGAGAGAGAGGGTACGGTTGCAAACAAATTTTCGGTTATTAATTAGGGGACAAAAGGAGAGCGTGACACATATACCTGGGTATCCGCGTTTATCATGAAAAATTAAGGTGAACATTCATATGATAAATGATACACCATTCATGATGAATAAAATAATGCACTATTCATTGATGATAAATTGATACGACATTCAAGATGAATAACCCGTAACTCTTATTTGTTCTTTGGTTCACGTCCAAATAAGAATAATGGTGTGTTTTTCGGCTACTCGTACCACCTACAATTAGGGGTGAGCATAACCCGACCGACCCGATTAACCCGACCGACCCGAACCCGATTCCACCCGAACTTTGGCCACCCGACGGACCCGAACCCGATCTTTTATGTCGGGTACTTCGGTTCGGTTCGGTTTGGGTTTTCCCGAACCCGAACCCGCCCGAAACCCGATTAACCCGAAAAAAATGTATTTTTTTAATTTAATAAATTGTAAATATAAATATATATTGTATTTTCTTATTTAAAAAAAATATCTTGCATCAACCATATGGTGTTCTTCTTAGAGATTATAGGAGAGGAATTCACTAATGTTGTTATTTATGCAGTAAATCAGAACGATCATAAGGCCTATGTACCATTTCGATGGATCATAGCAAGTTTGGGGGTTGGTTTAACACTAATTATAGCAGCCGTAGGTTTTTTTATTTGCTCGAGATCATCAATTATAAATTGGGCTTAAAATGAATTGGAATGAATTGGGCTTAAAATGAATCTGGCCCAACCCGTCCAACCCGACCGCCCAACCCGAACCCGATTCCACCTGAAACCCGAATTATACTTTGGGCGGGTTTCGGGGTCTGATCCCCCCACCCGAACCCGATCGGGTTGGCCAAAAATCGGCCCGAACCGCCCGACCCGCCCGTTTAAAATGTATTTTTTTAATTTAATAAATTGTAAATATAAATATATATTGTATTTTCTTATTTAAAAAAAATATCTTGCATCAACCATATGGTGTTCTTCTTAGAGATTATAGGAGAGAAATTCACTAATGTTGTTATTTATGCAGTAAATCAGAACGATCATAAGGCCTATGTACCATTTCGATGGATCATAGCAAGTTTGGGGGGTGGTTTAACACTAATTATAGCAGCCGTAGGTTTTTTTATTTGCTCGAGATCATCAATTATAAATTGGGCTTAAAATGAATTGGAATGAATTGGGCTTAAAATGAATCTGGCCCAACTCGCCCAACCCGAACCCGATTCCACCCGAAACCCAAAACCCGAATTATACTTTGGGCGGGTTTCGGGGTCTGATCCCCCCACCCGAACCCGATCGGGTTGGCCAAAAATCGGCCCGAACCGCCCGACCCGCCCGTTTGCTCACCCCTACCTACAGTACATCATAAGTCATAATCCTCCCTATTTTTCTTTGCATAAAAAAAGGGAGGAAAATTCATGGAGGGGTAAAGTGATAATTTTCTATTGATGATAATGGTATATTCCTTTCAATCACTTGGTTTTACAATCAAACAGTTTTACTTGTCATAATTCGTAACCAGTCGCTTTCTGTTGATGCACAAGCCAGCCAACCAGCAGCAGCAAAATTGCAATTTATGCATTTGCAAGTATACACACGTCATTCATAACTCAAATCATAATCAATCACTTTTGCCTCAACCACCAATTACCAAATGCAATTAAAATGAAAGAATTATGGAGGATATAATCTCACATTTGTTATCACTCCCATCTATTACTCTATTTTGTTAGGACAAAAAAACAGACTTGTCTACTGGCCAGCCAAACGCAAAACAAGTTTTATAAATGATTTACAAACCCACTAAGCCCATTAAAAACCTTATTGGGAATCTTAACCCAATAAGTCCATAAGAAAGCTGCCAAAAAAAGGCATGTTTTCCTTGATGGGAGCACTGCAACTGCTTGGCCAGACAACACAAGCAGAAAGCATGCCAGCACAGCAAGAGAGGAGTGATAATAAGAAATTCAATGACTATATAGAATAGGAGAAACCAAAAATATAAATATTACCATTACAATATGGCATAATAGATAAGTTCCACATGAATATACACTCACTCGCCCCCATTAATACCAAAACAGATATAACCCCAACTCGGTCCAACAAACAACCGAGTTAACCAACAAATACAACATTCACAAAAACAGACGCCATTCAACCATATTAACCTCGAACATTGTTCCAAAACATTCAACGGCTCGAGGTAAAGAACCAAACAATTGCCCCACCCACAGACCCTCCCGTAAACTACTAAATAAATCCATCTCCGACAACCCCTTCCTTTATTGTACCTGGACCACCATTATATGACCCGACCTTGACCCAACCTGACCTGACCTGACCTGACTTGACCTGACCTTTGACGCCAACCGACTGACATACCTCCATATTGTCCTTGAAAACCCCCTGCACATTCCAATTGGAACCATATTAGCGTTGCCAACAAAAGTTCTATGCATATATATAAAAAGAATAAAAATAAAAATAAAAAAATGTGAAATATGAAATTACCTTTTCAGCCGGTAAAGTTGAATCCACCGGATGGAACTTGAACATTGTTTCCACCGAAGTTGAAACCAGGCTGTGCACCATCAGCTACAGGCTCATCTTCCTCTTCCAACCAATATGTCTCGAGAATCTTAACAGCCTTCTCATAAATTTCATTATTATCATGACTCTGTAAATTCTCAATCTTTTCTAACCCTTCTGCATCGTCTATCAACTGGGCATAGAAATTAACATCTCCAGAGTTACCCAAGTTTTTCTCAACTTCTCCCACCTTTAAGATGTTCTCAAGCCCTTCTAAACTCACCGTCACGATCCTTGGGTCCGGACATACTAGGAGATCACACAACGGTTTGATACACCCCTGACTCACCAAGTACCTAGGAATCATAGTGAAGTTGTAGACATAAATACATTTATTACGCAGGATTTTAAATTTATGAAAGTAAACAATAAACATACTTGATTTGTTCATTACTACCACCAGAAGTGGCATTTGATATTGCCCAAGCAGCCTCTTTCTTTATATCGAATTCAGCCGTCTGGAGCAGATTGACCAAGGGAGCAATTAACCCAGCCTCAATAACACACTGATATTACCAAAGAACATGGAATAAGTACATAAATAGATGATCAATAGTGAAGTTGAAAAAGATAAGGTGCAAGATATCGTTACTTGTATTTGTTCTTTGTTTCCAGCAGTGATGTTTGAGATTGTCCAGCAGGCTTCTTTCTTGATGCTCTTTTTATGGTTATGGGTCAACAAGCTCAGCAGGCACGGGAGTGAACCATGCTCAATAATACACTGCATACATGAAATCATGTTATCCAAAGTATAATTGATTCAGCATGTAGTCAAATGCTACATCAAATGTTTATCATACAAAGACTAGCAAGTTTGTACCTGAGTTTGGACATCATCACCAGTTACGATGTTTCCAACAGTTCGAAGTGCGGGAATGAGTACTGAGGGAGACGGGTGACTGGAATATCAGATAAACAGTTGTCAAATGTGAATAATTTAAACCAAGAAGGCTGCAATAGCCAATAAGCAATAATATTAATAATATCAATAATTAGGATATAGCACAACTCACAGGAGGAGCTCAACAAGACGTCGGCAGACGCCAGCCTCAATCACAGCTTGAATTTTGTCATTTGTACCATCAGACAGATAGGAGAGAGCCCAGCATGCATCTGTCAGCACCTCTTCATCATTTGAATGAACAAGTCGTTCAAGGGCAGGAAGTGCTGGTCTTGTCTGCAAATAAAAGAGTTTAGATTCTTTGATACCCAAATATAAATATATAAATATATAAAAAAAAAATAACATACTACCTCCTCAAAAGGAGGCTGTGGTTTCCCCCGACAGAAATTTGATAGCGTCCATGTAGCATTTCTCAGCATAGAAAGCTTAGCATGCTCATTTAACTGAGCCAGCAACGGAAGCAAAGCACCTTGACCAAGGACAAGATCCCGACACCTGGGAGAATCACCAGCAACATTTCCCAATGCCCAAACCGCCTATACCAAAAAAGATGGTCATAATCATATATAAAAAACTGACTCCATGTGTATAAAGTTAGGGAATTTCCATCTTTCGAGTAAGTAATTGTATATTTGTATCCATATGTTACCTGCTCGCGCACATCGTCACTTGGAGAAGCAAGAAGCTTGACAAAAATTGGGACTGCCCCATGATCAATTACGACCTTTGTATTCTCAGAAGTTCCGGAAGCAATGTTTGTGAGTGCCCAAGCAGCCTCAAACTGTCAAGGTTAAGAGCTCCAAGATTAGATTGAAAGCAAATATGCAAGCAGATTGAAAGCAATGTTTCAATAATCCTGACCTGGAGCTGTGGGAAATCCTCTCTCATCAAGAACTCGACAAAGCGAGGTACCACCCCAGATTGTATAACTTCCTCAATTGGTGGGCTCCGTTCTGTGACACAAAGTTCACCAATTCAGTTCGTTCCATACATAATGATCAACAAATACTACTTTTTGCAACAGAATGTAAATTGGAAGAACATAATTTGTACCTATGGAAAGCAATTTACGGAACTGAGTAGTTGCCTCCAGCTGCATATTGTTATCATTTGAATATACTCCAGCAACCATAGAAGGAAGACTCTCTAACTGCAATTCCATTGTCACTTTTAACAGTTCAAATTACAGCAACATGACAGATAAAATGAATCTTATTAGCTCTAAATACCAGTGCAAACATAATTGGTACTTGTATATACATATATAAACGATAAAGCGTTACAGAGAGGAATCCAAATAAACTGACAATTGAAGCACCTTCAAGTGGCATAAACACACAGCTATAGAACTCTAAACCTAGTGAATCTTTCAAACAAAATAAGCATGTGGAATATGCACATCAGATGATACAACCAGAAATTCACACAAGTTTGATATATAATATCAGTTATTCGGCATATATATGATTGTAGTAAAACTTCTCAAAACCGTAACCTAATTTATAAACAAACAACTAAGGAACTTCTCGACTAGTGAATACATGCTAAATCCACATGAGGTCTGATTAACTTATAATCTATTCATCACCGTATTATCTGAACACATAAATCCGAAAGAAACAGAGAACAAACCAGTCATATTAGCAATCAATAGATCCTTTAAACTATACCAGGCAATAAGACTACTTATACGCATCTGATCCTACGGCTACAAAAATATCATATGGAACGATATCCAATCGGAGAGAAAGCAAACCTTTTTCTCGATGGTGGAGGTTGGAACTGGAACACCACCAGCCAACGGCTGTGACGCCGGTAGCACTTGACGCTTCTTAAGCAAGTTCTCCTCTCTCTTATTCTTACGGATCTCGACCATATTGTCCTCTCTCCGCCGCCTCCCTTCCTCGGCATCGACGGCCACCTTGTAACGGTTCCGGCGAACCTCAGTCCTCGCGCTCGGCCTCAGAGACATGAGTTGATGGTTGATTGATATAACTCAGCTTCAAAATCGAATCCTAAACACCCAAGTGGGCCAAGTACATATGCAAAAATCAATCAATACACAAAAAACTTAATGATTTAGGGCAAATTGAAGTTCATATACACTCCACATACCTGAAGAGAGAGAGAGAGAGAGAGAGAGAGAGGTTTGATTATTGGGAGGGATTTGGATTACTTGAGTCTTTTCTTTTCTTTAATGCTTGAACAATAAAATATAGTTTATCTTAAAACAAATCGGGATTTCAATTTGACACGCTTCGTCCTTTGATGTTGTAATGTTTCACAATTGTGGTCCAAACAATCGAGTCTTTTTGCATAATGCCACCAAGATGTTAAACGTTAACAACTTCTGTCAACAGTTACTAATTGAGATCATCTGTTTTAAAAGGCTTGCTACAACAATTGTCGTGGTTCAAGGATTATGTTTCACGTCACGTTAACTTTGTGGCACATCATGGTCGAATGTGCGGTTTTGTAGCGCGATTTTGGTTATTCTTACATTTTTTGTAACCGGCGGTTTTGAGGCCAGCTTATGAGCACTGACTAATTCTCAGACGACCACGAATGGTCTATTCATCGCAAGTGAACCTCCATGGCCATAGGATTTTGACAGCGTCTGAATTTGAACCATGGGTAGATGAGTTTTTCTACTATATCCCCCAAGTGATTTACCAGTGCGTCACAATCCATGTGGTTATTCTTACATCTTTTATGTCTTATTTGTTGGTTTTTAGTATACAATTTATTTTAAAATTGTTTAATATGATTGAATCGTTGAGTATATCTAGAGATTTGTCGTTGTAAGTCATGTCTTGAAAAACGGTTTGCCCTCGTCGTGGCTCCTAAGGCTTGAGGTTTAACTTCACTACCACACCACGTAGATGTGTCAAGAATAACCAAAACCAAATGAGATTTGGGTTACACAGTTTGTGGTTATTCGGCTTTCAGGTTAAATGATTTAGTTAATCAAATAAATATACTTATTTATTCAATTTTCAGTTAATTTTTTATCTAATTATGTTAAACCGAATAACATATATATTTTATATTTATAAAAATAAATCAAATACATATTAGACTGTTATTATTTTACTTATCTTATTGTTATATAATGTTTTTTGTTTGATGGTAAAGGTGGGGTTTTAGTCATGTGATGTGGCTTTTGGGGTCATTTTGACAAGTAAATGGAGTATGGGGGTAACATTAAATAACTTGAACATAGAAGGGAGAAATAGGAAAATCCAGCCCAAACACACAAGGAAAGAGAAATTAGTACCTTATTAGGGCCGGCTTTATGAGCTATTTACGGTTGTACCGCACTTTCAAAATTCAAAAAGCAGCAATTTGTACGACTATTAAGAGCATCTCCGATGCATAACCTTTTAATATATTTTCTTATTTAGATAAACTATTATAAAAGGTAATTGGCATCGGAGCAAAAAGGTTTTTCAAGAAAAAGTTTTAAAACACCAACCGGTCATTGAATGACTCTTTCAAAACTATTTTTCATTCTATCTCCTTTTTTACTTAACTTTTTCAACTAAATTTTCATATTACCCCTTCACTCAATTTTATATTCAATTTAAATCTTTGTTGAAAAAGCTTTTGAAAAGCTTTTTACATTGGAGATGATTTATAGAAATAGGTTTTTATTAAAAAAATAAGTGGAAAGATGATGTGTCAAAACTAAAAAGTCATTTAATGACTTAACCATTGTGGATGCTCTAAACCCGGTTCGAAAGCGATTTTTTCTTGATTTTTAAGTGCAAATATTTTAAGCCAAAAATGTTAATTTATATTGTCTTATAAAGATTTATGTTTTAATCACCAGGAGTGCTAAAGCACGGGTGTGTTGTATCCATTGAGTAAAGACGGGTTGTAATTGGATTTGTGGTATCTGAAAACATATATTGGGGACGTCCTAAAGCGCTCATGGTATCATTATGAATATATAAACCAAAACTGTGAAAGCACAGAAATATACATGCCCAGTTGAGATGTGATACGATTGCATTGTGATGCCTAAGAACACGATCTAATAGATCGTTGTATTGAGTAGTTGGATCATAGTCTTTAAACACTCTTAATCTTTTAATAATAATAGAAGTGTTCTGCAATGCAGCGTGATATATTTCGATTTTATTTTTAATTTTATTTTTGTCGATTTTATAATACGATGTTGTGTGGTTTTGAGAAAGTGATAAATCTGTTTACTTTTAATTTAATTTGGGTTTAATAATGATATAATTTATTCTAGGTTTAATAATAAAAAAAGATAATTATGTTGAAATTCAGTGATTATCCTAATCATATTTTAGATTTTTTATATTTAAATATGTGATGTTTATCCTGTATTTGATTATGCTTACGAGTTAGTTATGAATTCAAACATACAACTTTAAAAAGTTGTACACATGCATTATTTACTTGTATAGTTGAAAACTAAGTAATTTAGCATTAAATAGTAATACATAATCTATATCTATACTATATTATAAAACATTTATGAAAAACTCTTAAAAACAATTCATAAAGTCTTATGTACTTTAATTTAATGTTGATTACTTAAAATCACTTAAAAACAACTAACACATCTTTATATACCATTGTTAATGCTAATTACTTAATTAATTCTTATCTCTAACTCTGGGGTTGTTTACCAAATTCTTTGGGTAAGCTCTTACCGAAATAAGAGATCTGATTAAAAAAAGAGATCTGACTCGAATAAGGGACAGATAAAAAATGTTGTTTACCAACTATTTTATATTAAGTACTGATTAATTAAAAATGACTATTATACCCTTTTGAAGCAATTCGAACTCTTATAAAACTAATTAGTCACTATATTATTATATTTATATATTTATATAATTGCAATGCTATTATATTTGGGAAATTAATTAAAATACCCTAAGTTTGACCAAGTGTTACCAAAATACCACAAATCTCTCTCACTTTGCAAAAATACCCCTTTTTTTCCGCGATCGGAGCCCGCGATCGCGGGCCAGGGACCATTTCTGACACTTTTTCAAACTTGCAGGGACCATTTTTGAAAAATGGTGTCCCTCGATCGCGAAGGAATCCCGCGATGGGATGTTTTTTGTGACTTTTCAATTGCAAGGGACCATTTTTGAAAAATTTCAGGAACCATTTTTTAAAATTTCAACCGCGTTTGACCATTTTTTACCACTGTTCACCCCGTTCGTCAAATTTGATGAATTTAAATTGGAATGTTACACTTTTAACCTCTATACTTATTTACTAAATTTACTTTATACCTTTTACTTTCATTATTTTAATTTTACATTTAACACATATAATCGTTTATTAACTAAAATACGTTAAAAAATACGTTTTAATTTTAACAAATTACACCATTATAATCGTCTCTTCGATACGTTCGAAATGAGCCCAATCTTGATTTTTTTTGGATTTATATATTTTAATATATATCATATACAGTTATACACTACATAAAAAAATATTTTTTATATTTAAAATTCATACCCTTATAGTTAATTATTTAATTTATGGTATATCTCTTACTTTTTTTTTCAATTTTTTTTACACTACTATCGCATTAACATAATAATCATATATTAACTAATTCATTAAATCGTTTTAAATTATTATTATTTGAATGTGTTTATAGATATCGTGAATGGCAATAGAAGAAGGTTTCACGAGAAGAATATTAAATGGGATTTTGACAAGTCGGTATCACTGAACTCATTTAAGAATTGTGAAAATGGGTATTTGGCGAATGATGATTCATGTGTGTTTGGAGCTGAAGTATTTGCAGTTACAGAGTATGCACAAAATGATCGATGTATTTCCAACGTAACTTAGATTAAAATTATCTCCTTCAGTTCAGTCCCGTCCCGTCTCATCCAGTTCAGTCCCGTCCAGTTCCGTCCCGTCCCATCTAGTATGCGTACCAAACGCTACCTAAGAGTACCGTAAATTAAATAATTAACTATAAAGGTATAAATTGTAAATATTAAAAATATTATGATATAGTGTATATGATATATATTAAAATATATAAATCAAAAAAATTCAAGATTGGGCTCATTTCGAACGTATCGAAGAGACGATTACAATGGTGTAATTTGTTAAAATTAAAACGTATTTTTAACGTATTTTAGTTAATAAACGATTATATGTGTTAAATGTGAAATTAAAATAATGAAACTAAAAGGTATAAAGTAAATTTAGTAAATAAGTATAGGGGTTGAAAGTGTAACATTTCAAATCAAAATCACAATTTCGAAATGAAATGTTACACTTTCAACCCCTATACTTATTTACTAAATTTACTTTATACCTTTTAGTTTCATAATTTAATTTTATATTTAACACGTATAATCGTTTATCAACAAAAATACGTTAAAAAAATACGTTTTAATTTTAACAAGTTACACCATTATAATCGTCTCTTCGATACGTTCGAAATGAGCTCAATCTTGAATTTTTTTGATTTATATATTTTAATATATATCATATACACTACATCAAAATATTTTTAATATTTACAATTTATACCTTTATAGTTAATTATTTAATTTACGGTACTCTTAGGTAGCGTTTGGTACGCATACTAGATGGGACGGGACGGAACTGGATGGGACTGAACTGGATGAGACGGGACGGGACTGAACTGAAGGAGATAATTTTAATCTAAGTTACGTTGGAAATACATCGATCATTTTGTGCATACTCTGTAACTGCAAATACTTCAGCTCCAAACACACATGAATCATCATTCGCCAAATACCCATTTTCACAATTCTTAAATGAGTTCAGTGATACCGACTTGTCAAAATCCCATTTAATATTCTTCTCGTGAAACCTTCTTCTATTGCCATTCACGATATCTATAAACACATTCAAATAATAATAATTTAAAACGATTTAATGAATTAGTTAATATATGATTATTATGTTAATGCGATAGTAGTGTAAAAAAATTGAAAAAAAAAATAAGAGATATACCATAAATTAAATAATTAACTATAAGGGTATGAATTTTAAATATAAAAAATATTTTTTTATGTAGTGTATAACTGTATATGATATATATTAAAATATATAAATCCAAAAAAAATCAAGATTGGGCTCATTTCGAACGTATCGAAGAGACGATTATAATGGTGTAATTTGTTAAAATTAAAACGTATTTTTTTAACGTATTTTAGTTAATAAACGATTATATGTGTTAAATGTAAAATTAAAATAATGAAAGTAAAAGGTATAAAGTAAATTTAGTAAATAAGTATAGGGGTTAAAAGTGTAACATTCCAATTTAAATTCATCAAATTTGACGAACGGGGTGAACAGTGGTCAAAAATGGTCAAACGCGGTTGAAATTTTAAAAAATGGTCTCTGAAATTTTTCAAAAATGGTCCCTTGCAATTGAAAAGTCACAAAAAACATCCCATCGCGGGATTCCTTCGCGATCGAGGGACACCATTTTTCAAAAATGGTCCCTGCAAGTTTGAAAAAGTGTCAGAAATGGTCCCTGGCCCGCGATCGCGGGCTCCGATCGCGGAAAAAAGGGGTATTTTTGCAAAGTGAGAGAGATTTGTGGTATTTTGGTAACACTTGGTCAAACTTAGGGTATTTTAATTAATTTCCCATTATATTTAATATAAAGTTAATACATAAATTTTATATAATTTCTCTTTTGAAAAAATTAAATAAATTTCTTTATATTCATGAAGTGATCATAAACATTTAAAAAAGTTTATTTAATTACTTTAAATTTAAAATTACTGCAGCACATTATCTATTCTATCTTATTAAAAGAATAGTGACAGTTATTTTCAAAAACTTAACTTTCTAAACATCAGTTTTTCTTAGCCACGACGTCTCCCTTCCCCGGATTCTTCTCCTTGCCCACATTTTACGTCCTCCTTCTCTGCAACCTCTCTCAAGAACCCATTCGTTTTACCCAGAATTTGATTTCTCACAGACCCAGTTGCATGCTAATAGTTTTCCTCTCATGAATGGCATTCGTATCAGGAACCCGATAATTAAGAACCCTAATTGGGTTTTTGAAAGAATTGGGTGGTGGATTTTGCCGATTGTTACTTCAGTTTTGAATTCGATAAATTCCACCATGGATTCCACTAAAGTAAAGAATCTCCGACATTCCTGTGGATTGAATCCGGTTTTGATTTGTTACCAAACACTACTTAACTTCTCTATCCCCTCATTGCAAAGGTCTTGGTTTATAAAAGACTCCCAAGAATGTTCCAGAGCCATCACCTCCACCGCACCTCTCGCCTCCGGCTCCACCATTCAAGAGGTAAACCTAAAAAAGTATATCCGATTTACAGAGGCTCTAGATTCTTCTTCTTCTGAGAATTGACACGCCTTCTATTATTTCCAGTTTCAATTGTTTATAGATGGTTTTATAAATGAATTTTGCAGTGTGTTGAAGTGAAAGCCACTATTTGAGTTTGATACGACTCGGTTGTTCCAATCAGGTCTTGTTGGGTTTGTTGTCCATGGATCCCTTTCTCATTTCTATTACCAATTCTGTGAGGTGATACATGTGTTCTGTGTTCTGTTACACGTTTTATCAAATTGGGTTGATTACATAAAATAATCGACATATTAGCAGTCATTCATCAATTCACACACATCCATATATTTAAAACAGAATGAACCCTTTCAAAATTCATATTAGAGTGGGTGTCTTTGTGTGTGTGTGTGTGTGTGTGTGTATTTCTTCTTTAAAGATTCATTCATTAGACTTGTTTGGGTTGATGTGAAGACTTATGTTGCATCGAAAGAGTATTTTGAATATGGTGTTGATTATGTTTGTTGTAGGCTCTTATTCCTTGGAAAGATTGGTGGGTAGTTCCTGCTAGAATTGCATTTGACCAAAAACTTAGGCAGCAGTGTGGAACAACGTCTTTTGTGGCGTTGGGGTTATTGCGCTTGGAGTCTCGTGCAAATATATTCAATGAACTCAAACCAACATTCTTGCCAATGTCGACAGTAAGAGACCCTCTTTACCATTTGATAGTACTGTAGATGGAATAATCTAGCTAAAAATTGTTTTGGACTCACATTCTTCAGCTTTTATGGGTGGTTACTGATGGACCTCACCTTGGGTTTTAATCCACCAGACAAGTACATCATGAAAAGGCCCCTCGTCCCTCCACAATCCCTATTATTGCTCTTTGTTTATTCTTATCGTTGCTTCTGAATCCCTATTACCTCTGTTTTGATGTACAACCATCGACTATCTATCTGCCATCATCTCTGTCTTCTTCAATGAGAGGCGATTTCTCTCTTCTTCTGTTTGTGTTGTTCTGCAGTCTTTGAACTAACAAAAAATTGTTTTTTGTTGAAGGATTCCTAGCCACAGGTGTCGGAAATACCGAAATATCATCTGAATCCAATCGAAAAATTCCTCATCAGCAATGAACCAAGGCAAGCTCTTCGATTTACTTTAGGTTATCATTTTGGTGTTGTACCCTTCTTGCCCTAATCTCCCTTCTTTAAATGTATGCCAGTGCTTCAAATTACTATCTTTTGTATCAGTTTAAGAGTTTGGTTTTATAAAGACCCAACCAAAATAATCATGCAAAACATCAATTTCATAGCATCCCAAAATCACGGTCTCAAAGTTTCGTTACAAATATTCAAATAGGTTTGCGGAAACAACCTACACAACTGAGAAAAACTAAATGCTAGAGTGTCCCTACACTTCTTGACTCTTCACGCTAAGCTCAGCCTATTTGCCCGAGCTCCTGGAAACCTGCTTACCTGAAAAGGTTTTAATTTGAAAATGCGAGGGTTAGACCATGAGGTCTAGTGAGTCCCTCATAACAGTTATCAAGCATTTAAAACAGTTTATCTTTTCAGCATAAAACGTTCATACTCAACACGTCAAAATCATATACGGACTAAAGTCCGCCTCCTCGTAATCTGACACCCTGAAGCCACCCGAATGTGACAACGAGTCAGCCTCATGCTGCCTTGCGGAGCCTCGCTCCTGGCATATAGGGACCTCCCTTCCCGCACGAGAGCTGGCGGAACTACTCTCCCGTCTTTGCCAGTTTACGTCTCCTTGATGTATGCATACATTCTACATAAAACTTTAAACAACTTTCATGCAATTAAAGCATAATAATAAAGCATGGCATTTCTCAACATTCATAACACATTTTGAAAACACTTTAAAAGCCACACATTTTAGTTTAGAAAACTCACCTGAGGCTATTACTTCTCGTTCCTAAACAGTTCCAAACTTCCAAATCGACTTCCCTGAATAAACGGGCATAAAACAACAACTCAGCAAAAGTATCCGGACAACTCAGTTTTCCGGACAACCCTACTTTTCCGGACGCTAAAGAGTCCGGACACCCAACTAACCGGACAACAACCTAGTCCGGACAACACCCTTATCCGGGTAACTACTATTCTCCGGACGATACCCCTTTCCGGGTACCGAACTTACCGGACACATTACTTTACCGGACATAACTATTACCCGGAAAATCCATCCTATCCGGACAACTCCCTCGTCCGAGGACCTTATCCCAAACAAGGAGTCCGGACGCCCAGGAAGGTTTCCGGACGTCCAGGAAGGTTTCCGACGTCCAGGAAGGTTTCCGGACGACGACCTGGGCCCGTTTTGGGATCGAACTCCACCGACTAGTTCGGTTTTCTCGAAGAAAAGATTAGCAATAGCAACAAGATCAATAAACCTAACAATTTCTGAGTTCTTAGAAACTGAAACACACTACAAGACCCGATTTCTCTCATTTAAGTTTCAAACTCCACTTTTAAACAAAACCCAAACATAACTAATCTGCCCACAATCAAGGATTGAACGATGATACGAGAGTGTTACCTGATTGATTGCTTGCGAGAACGAATTCCAACTGCTGATCCTTCTTCCAAATTCCAAGGTTGATGACTTTCTTCTCCAAAAGCTCAAAACCTTCAAAACCCCTTCTCTCTTCTTTCTTTCTCAACTTCAGCCGACACCCACCCCAAATTAGTAATAAGAACATTCTCCTAGGGTTTTGGGCCCTTCAATACTTCTTTACATAATTGCAAATTGACCCCTCAACTTCCATAAGTTAAACACCAACACAAAAAGGCTTACAATCCTACTATTTTGGTCCAGGTTGTTAGAACACTTCCCCCTCAAAAGAATTCCGTCCCCGGAATTCCGTTTTCGAAAAGGTGTGGTATCTGGACAACATATCTGATTCTACTTCCCACGTTGTCTCTCGTCCCCTATGATATCTCCACAGAACTTTTACTAGTCAAACTTCTATGTTCCTCGTTTAGCAAACCTTACCGCTCACGATTTCTATCGGTTCTTCTACGTAAGTCAACCTCTCATCTATACTGATGTCCCCTCAAAGGAACAGCCACAACGACCTCTGACAAACACCTCTTTAAATCTGAGACATGACATGTCGGATGAACACTCTTTAATTCTTCTGACCAGTCTAACTTGTATGTTGCTGCTCTAACTTGCTTACTAATGACAAGGTCAACTTCTTATCGCCTGCATCTCTTGCAGGGTCGCCATCATCTCACTTCTCACATCGGCTCTCCACAAAAGAGACGTGCATCACACTATGAAATTCTTCTCAAATTCACATCGAGTACCTCAAGATCGCGCACTATCTATTCAATTTTCATGCTTCGACTAAATCCGCAGACTTAGTCTACCTTACCTCTCTCTCAAACTTCAAAGCTCAAAGCCTTATGTTTTTCATTTGTAACCACTCAGTTCTACTCGGTTGCCTCAGACCGTTCAGATGGGAAACATAACCACACCCCATACTTTGAAGCTGCCCTCGGCGAGACACCACTTGCTAAATCGTGACATCTTGCACTACCTACTTGTACCCTCTTCGATCACTATACTCGCTTAAAACTACCTGATAAAACCAAGGCCAACCGCGCCTCCATTTGCTCGCCTCCGTCCACACATCGGGACTCACGGTTTTAATCACGTCTAAATAAGGTCTCTCATACATTTATACTTCCTTAAGAGAAAGAACTTGGCGGGAATTCCCGCCATAACAACGAGAATCTTCCACCAGGAAAAACTCCCCCACTGACAACTTGGCATAAGGCCAACCTTGTTTATCCTGACAAGTCACCCCCAGGAGTCCCCTCCTCGGTATACCTGAAATTTCTAGGTTACTTCTTCCAACCGACATTCGTCCATGTAGATCATACTCCCTTCCCGATTCACATCGGCTACAACTCGACAACTAATTCGTACATTCTCATCATTTCATACTTAACGTGTCTAATAGTAGGAAACCTATATAATTCCTTATTAGAGTGCTCACCTATCCGAATTGCACTTATCCTGAAGGCTCATAAATTTCTCGCTGCTTGCCACAAACGTCCAGTCATATAACATAACTTCGGTTACTCTCACTCAACTAGGAGGGGTAACCACGATCACGCCCTACTATTCTCAATAGCTTACACTGAACGATCAGTTCGCTTGAACGTTTCTCACAAAGTCACTAACTTAACTCATTCAGTTGTCTTATCCACTTCTTTCCTGCACAAAATCATACACAATTTCCTTCCTCAATACTCTTTCCAAAAGTTCGCACACTTATCAAGGACAAACTACACAACACTGCGCCTATCGGCATTACTGTCAAGTTTACTACTTCCGATTTACTTACTTATTCCAGCATACTGTCTTCACCTCTCCACGTTAGCGTGGAGCACTGCCCACCAACATTACTCGCCCCTCTCTTCCGACAATTCTCAAGCTGCAAATGTTGTCTTATTACTATACATAACCAAACGGTTGCACTAAAATTCTAACTTAAGGCTTTCGACTAAATCGCCTCGAACTGACACCAGAGTTCGACGTCACTATACATTCTTTAAACTCCAACTTTTACTTTCTCAGACAATTCGTTCACACATAAGCAACATCTCACATTCTTTAAGGATTTCACATCTATTCCACCACATTTTGACTAATACATCCATCATCTTCTTTAGACTTCCAATGATTCCAAAATATACTTACTTAGCGACTCTTACAACTAAAAACACTTGGTTTCTCCTTTGGGTAACTACCCATCACCACTCCGTGATGCTATCCCGAACATAATCATATCACCACGTCAACTTACACCCTACGTGCTACAGCAACCTGGTTAACACTCGAACACCTCATCCGAAACCCCCAAAAGGCTTCTATCTGATGCTTCCTCTTTCTTTAACATCACATCACTACGACGCTAGCTGACACATTTAACATGGCAATTATTTCCACTACATAACTGTACATTCCTCACTCATAACATCACACTGCAGACCAAAGCTCTCATGGCCATTCATACACAACTCAAACTTATCTTCAAGACCTCACGCATAAATAACCGAGTCTATCTCACTACATTGTCTCTCCCCGGCTCTAGTTGAACCACAATACCCGAGTTTATGATTAATTCGAACATACTCGCTTCTTGCTAGCTCTTTGCAATACCAAACCATTCTCACCGATCGACATAATCTATACCCTCACTTCGTTTGTGCTAAATACTTCATTCTTTATGAACCATCCATCTCGTAGGTAAAACGCTTATCTAAAACAGTAGTCTTTCACTATCTTAACACCCCTACAAGTGGTCCTTCAACTTTCAACCTTCTGATTCAAGTCTTCGGTCTCATACACCTTAAACAACTGCCGACTTTTAACGTCAATAGTTGACCTGTTGATACTTCCTTAACCTACTCTTCAACAAGGGTCCCTTACTGAACCTAATCCTTCTAACATATCATAATCAAATTCATACCCCGTCGTCCTCATTTCAAACTCACTCGTGAAACGTCAATATTACAAGATCACTTTAAAACTCTTATTCGGCGTCGAGGATGTTTCATTCCTACTTCACCACACTACTCATAACGAGTTGCTAATACCAACACCTTGATGACTTCTAGTCCTTCCTCTGAACACAACCATCCCTCGGCAACTGTATTTCCAGTCACCGCACGAGGGTACAAACCCTCATACAACCGACATTAAAGTCCACTTCCGACTCTTCCACTGCTCACCTCTCCTCTAGAACGCAATTACCAAAGCTACAAACATTCTCCCCTGATTTGTTCAACACCTCTCCACTCTAGGAGTTCTTCCTTAGCCTAAAATGTAATACTCCACGACCTATTGAGTTCATAGCCTTCATGCCTGACAACGCGATAAATGAATCATTTCACACTTTTGATCATTTTAAAGAAACAACACTTGAAAACAACTTGGGTACACACGACCCCAACATTCTCATAACTCCAATGCCCTGCGCAACGATCTTGAGGATCGTTTGCATGCAATCTTTCCGTAACACTTAATCTTACTCAACCAAAAATATGTTGTTACGACAGAAATAAATATTGGGTGAAAATCTTCCCATACGACAAAATTTTGAAAGAAATTTACCGACACGAAGTAAACTAGTCGGTCCTCACACTCATTTATATAACTTCGACATGTCAATACTCATTTTGGTTATAAAAGTTGTGCATTCAAACGTTTTCTTGGCTTATCATGAAAAGAGTGAAATATTTTGAAAATCGTAAACCTCAAGACTTCATTGTACGATGTAAATGTATTTGTATTTTTTTTAAACGTACGCTTGCACACGCCGACTCATATCCGATCAAATTTGATATTTACACGTTTATACTTTTCTTATGAAAAATCTCATGTACACATATACTAACTCAATGCATGAAACTCTACTTGCAATTGAAGGCTACTCACTCAAACAAGGTCAATCGCTTTACTCACGCAACTTATCATTGACACTCTACTTCGACCAGTGGTCGCCCACTCGGCCTTGCAACGATTTGCTATACATATATTCAACGGTCCACTTACTCAACCATTTCATACTATTTCGTTTTGATCAACTATCTCACCTTCCACTTCTACATGGTTCCATTTCACTTATTTCATTTATCCTGCAAATGGAAAGCTCGACCGAGAACCCAGGGCTCCATTGATACATTCAAGGTTTTGACACTGTCTTTCCCTACCATCCTGACTGATCTATCCCATGATTTCTAGAATTGGGACTCTCCCGAAACAGGAGTCTTACTCAAACTCAAGCATTCGTCCTCTCCGAATCCACGAAAAGCTACCTTTAGACAACTCGTAATACTCTATACAACATTTCTTCTCTACGATGTATACGTACATCACATCACCATGACTTCTCATGAAACTTCCCCAACAAGGGGTCTCAGTCTACCCCTCAGGGATCTTGCTGACATTCTAAAGTACTGGAACACGACATAAACACTAGCTTTTGACTACCACTTCGGAATAACAAGGCAGGTTAAGCACATACATGTACCTGTAAGTCCGCAATTACACTGGCCAGGTGTAATCTCAAACTTACCTTACATGACAGTCCTCAATGCCCTATTAGTCCTATCTCTGTAATAGTGTCCTCCTAACGCATTTCCTGTATCTACAATAGTGCCCTCCTAACGCATTTCCTGATTCTCAGTTGTGATTTCTACTCCCAAGTTTAAGTTTAGGCCCGTCCGGTCACCTAAATCCCTTAAACTATGGCTCTGATACCAATTATAAAGACCCAACCAAAATAATCATGCAAAACATCAATTTCATAGCATCCCAAAATCACGGTCTCAAAGTTTCGTTACAAATATTCAAATAGGTTTGCGGAAACAACCTACACAACTGAGAAAAACTAAATGCTAGAGTGTCCCTACACTTCTTGACTCTTCACGCTAAGCTCAACCTATTTGCCCGAGCTCCTGGAAACCTGCTTACCTGAAAAGGTTTTAATTTGAAAATGCGAGGGTTAGACCATGAGGTCTAGTGAGTCCCTCCTAACAGTTATCAAGCATTTAAAACTGTAACGACCCGGACCAAAATGGAAGGAAGTTACGTTTTGGGTTAAAAGTTAATATTAAAGAAAGTTGAAGGGCTTTTGGTAAAGAAGAGAGGAGGTACTTAAAGGGCACAAAACCCTAGGTGAGTCATGCTATACTGATTTTGGTTGTTGTTGACGGCTGGAAGATCAAAAGAAAGAAAGAGAAGGAAAGAATAGAAAACAAAGGAGGAAGGAAGAAAAGGAGACAAAGCAAGAAAGGAGGAAAGGATTTCGGATTTGGAGAGGGAAGAAGAGGTCCTTCATCATTCAATCAACCAGGTAAACCTCATTTAATCTCGAATCTGTGGTTGGGTTATAGAATGTTTATCCTTTTTGAGTTTTGGTTAAAAAGTAGAGTTTGAAGGTGGGAGGGAGAAATCGAGCCTCTTATTGTGATATTGTTGCTAAGAACCCGTTAATTGCTAAGTTTATAGTTGTTGTTGCTATTGTTAATCTTTAGTTCGAGAGAATCGAGTTTAGCCTATGGATTTAAGCCCAAAAACGGACTAGGTCGACGTTCGGACACCTTCTCGGGCGTCCGGATTCATTCATGACTAGGAGGTCTCCGGACGTGTGGTTTGTCCGGATAGGAAGTTGTCCGGGTAGGAGTTATGTCCGGTAAAGTATTGTGTCCGGTAAGTTCGGTACCAGGAAAGGGGTATCGTCTGGAGAATAGTAGTTACCCGGATAAGGGTGTTGTCCGGACTAGGTTGTCGTCCGGTTAGTGTGGGTGTCCGGACTCTTTAGCGTACGGAAAAGTAGGGTTGTCCGGAAAACCTGAGTTGTCCGGATACTTTTGCTGAGTTGTTGTTTTATGCCCGTTTATTCAGGGAAGTCGACTTGGAAGTTTGGAACTGTTTAGGAACGAGAAGTAAGAGCCTCAGGTGAGTTTTCTAAACTAAAACGTGTGGTTTTTAATATGTTTTTCTAAAGCGGATATATGATGAGAAATGCCATGCTTTATGCTTATGCTTTAATTGCATGAATTGATGTGTGAAAATTTATGTGGGATGTATGCATACATTGATTTTGATGTAAACTGACGAAGTCGGGAAGTGGTCCGCCAGCTCGTGCCGGGAGGGTGTTCCCGTTTATGCCAAGGGCGGTGTGACCCTGCAAGGCAGAATGAGACTGACTCGTTGTCACCTTAGGGTGACTTCAGGGTGTCAATTTATGAGGGGCGGATTTATATCCGAAACGATTTAATCTAAACTGTTTTATGAACGATTTATACTGAAATGGTATTCTGTTTAAATGCTTTGATAACTGTTTGAGGGACTCACTAGACCTCATGGTCTAACCCTCGCTTTCTTTTAAATTAAAAACCTTTCAGGAAAGCAGGTAGTGAAAGGCTCTGGCAAGTGAGCAGGGCGTAGCAGGAAGGCTTGACCTCATAGTAACACTGTAGTCATTTAGTTATTTCTCAGTTGTGTAGGTTGATTCCGCCAACCAGATTTTGAATTGATGTAAGAAATTTTGGGACCCGTTTTGGGATAATCTAATATTTATGATTTGACATGTTTATTTTGTTTGGGTTGTTATAAAAACATTTTATCTTTTCAGCATAAAACGTTCATACTCAACACGTCAAAATCATATACGGACTAAAGTCCGCCTCCTCGTAATCTGACACCCTGAAGCCACCCGAAGGTGACAACGAGTCAGCCTCATGCTGGCTTGCGGAGCCTCGCTCCTGGCATATAGGGACCTCCCTTCCCGCACGAGAGCTGGCGGAACTACTCTCCCGTCTTTGCCAGTTTACGTCTCCTTGATGTATGCATACATTCTACATAAAACTTTAAACAACTTTCATGCAATTAAAGCATAATAATAAAGCATGGCAATTCTCAACATTCATAACACATTTTGAAAACACTTTAAAAGCCACACATTTTAGTTTAGAAACTCACCTGAGGCTCTTACTTCTCGTTCCTAAACAGTTCCAAACTTCCAAATCGTTTTCCCTGAATAAACGGGCATAAAACAACAACTCAGCAAAAGTATCCGGACAACTCAGTTTTCCGGACAACCCTACTTTTCCGGACGCTAAAGAGTCCGGACACCCAACTAACCGGACAA
Organism: Saussurea involucrata; assembly: GCA_033807775.1. Lineage (NCBI taxonomy): Eukaryota > Viridiplantae > Streptophyta > Magnoliopsida > Asterales > Asteraceae > Saussurea > Saussurea involucrata. The sequence continues at coordinate 104,781,415 of CM066321.1, read as the reverse complement.
CAACCTAGTCCGGACAACACCCTTATCCGGGTAACTACTATTCTCCGGACGATACCCCTTTCCGGGTACCGAACTTACCGGACACATTACTTTACCGGACATAACTATTACCCGGAAAATCCATCCTATCCGGATAACTCCCTCGTCCGGGGACCTTCTCCCAAACAAGGAGTCCGGACGCCCAAGAAGGTTTCCGGACGTCCAGGAAGGTTTCCGGACGTCCAGGAAGGTTTCCGGACGACGACCTGGGCCCCTTTTGGGATCGAACTCCACAGACTAGTTCGGTTTTCTCGAAGAAAAGATTAGCAATAGCAACAAGATCAATAAACCTAACAATTTATGAGTTCTTAGCAACCGAAACACACTACAAGACCCGATTTCTCTCATTTAAGTTTCAAACTCCACTTTTAAACAAAATCCAAACATAACTAATCTGCCCACAATCAAGGATTGAACGATGATACGAGAGTGTTACCTGATTGATTGCTTGCGAGAACGAATTCCAACTGCTAATCCTTCTTCCAAATTCCAAGGTTGATGACTTTCTTCTCCAAAAGCTCAAAACCTTCAAAACCCCTTTTCTCTTCTTTCTTTCTCAACTTCAGCCGACACCCACCCCAAATCAGTAATAAGAACATTCTCTTAGGGTTTTGGGCCCTTATATACTTCTTTACATAATTGCAAATTGACCCATCAACTTCCATAAGTTAAGCACCAACACAAAAAGGCTTACAATCCTACTATTTTGGTCCGGGTTGTTACAGGTTTTGTATTTGCTGAAATGTCATGTGGAGAACAAGGATATCCGTAAGTTTCTTCACAATATTTATGTGAGTGACAATGCTATCTTTTCTTTTTGGTTCTTATGCAATATTTCCTTTCTGGTCTAATGTTTGCAGTAATATTTTTGGTAGGAAGTATGTTATCCAATTCAATATTTGGAAATTTATGTTTTATTTGGCGCAGACTGTAGTTCCTTTTCCAATGCTATATTCATAATTAACTCTGGAAAAGATATTTGCTGACCCTTTTTAATTTTCAGTATTCCGAACAAGTTGACTATGGAAAAGTTTGATCTCCTCAAGGGCCAACTTATTGACTCAGGGATCACAACAATTGATATTCTAAAGGTTTGTGTTTATTCTTGTGACATGTATAATATTTATTCTTTATAGTGTATTACTGCAAATGGAACATACAAATAATATGGTTATTCTATACAAATCAGGGGGTTATCTTGTTGATATTTGACAAAGTTGTTCTCAAGCCTCTGTTCTGATCTCAAACAAAGTTGTTCTGCTATGTTTTGGTGCTCATAATCGAGTTTTGATTTATCTATTGTTATCAAGTTTAGTGTTTTTATTTATTATTTCTATGATAGGAAACATTCACTTCAGAAGTTTCTTGAGCATTCACCATTTATGTGTTTCGATATTGTAAGGATATGTAGGTCATAGTATTGGGGAATGTTAAGTTGACCATGTTTTGCAATTACTTTAATAATCAACATCATGTTTTGAGTTTTGCGTCCGTAATTATTGGGTTCAAAACGGTTCTGACGTTATATATTTTTGTCTTGCAGCTTATGTGTTTAGCGGATTTAGAGTTTGATTATATTAATCCTTATGACTCTGCTTCTCCGCAAACTTTGTGATATTACCATAACTTGTCCATGCATGGTTTTGCTGTGCTTAAAACTCGAGATGAAGACGGGAACTAAAATGAGATTTCAGGGTTTGTGTTGTTGGCATCAAGTATCAGTTATGCATATAGTAATAAAGACAGAGCTTGGATAACAGCCATTGCTAAAAAGTTCCAAGGTAAAAAGTCGTTTATATAGTATACACACACACACACAAACATATATATATATATATATATATATATATATATATATATATATATATATATATAATACACATAGGTGTATGTATATACAGATGTATGTATATGTGTGAGAATAAAGGATGAAATTGGAAGTCTTTGCCATTAAATTGAAAGGTGTTTCCTTTACAATGGTCCACTGCAAGCAGACCGTCTGACTAATTATTCCAGAGTGGATACAGCTCTGAAATGGGTCCAATTTAAAATTTGATTTGCCGGTTTTTTTAATTATTGTTCACAAAATATATGTATTAGATGAGTAGATATTCCTTTACAATCCCTCTGTCAGAAGATAATTATCTTTTGTTCCTTGTTGGATATCCCATAATAAATGTTTCCTTCCAACACAAGGGAGTGATCAACTTACACCCATGGGTGAAGGCATAAAGTTTGTCTAGGGGGTAGAAAAAATGCAAGAAAATTCACATTTTCAAGGTTGAGAAAACCCTTCTGAGTATATATGTTATTTTGATGAAAATACTTTTTTTTTGAGAGGTTTTTAATGAAAATACTTGTCCTAAAAATAGTTGTAAAAAAGAGTTGAAAAGCATGACTGACCTAAACAACATAACCATGTCTATATTTATACAAACAAATACAAGATATGTGTAAATAACCATATAAATACGAAAAGCCCTTTGAAAGTACATGAGATTTATAATAATTTTATTTTTGTGTATTCAATAAAGTAACGTGTTTATTTTGTAACCTTTAGAAAACTTGGCATTTATAAAGGAAGAAAAAGAAGAATTTGATATGAATAAATAAAGTTTCAAGTGGATAAATGAGGTTTGAGACTATATTAAGTTTTATTTTTGAAGATTGAGGGAGAGCCAATGCCACTTCTGGCTCCAAGGTGGCTTTGCCCATGCTTACACCTATTAGGATACCTCTGTTTGTTTTAAAGACCCTCCTTGGTGGGATTGGAAATTTGAATGGGTGGATGACACATAAATGGATTGAAGTTTCAAAAGCCTTTTTTTCTGATAATATAGAATGGTGTAATTGCTAGATAAATTCTTGACTTTTTATTTATTTGGTCATTTGATTTCTTAATTAGCATGTCAGGTCACATATTTAGAATGAAGTATATTTGTTTCATCACTTGCCTAAGGTTGAAATCTTAACTCTCTTGTACATGCATGTTCCACCCTTTTAAATGGAACTTACCGACTGTATACTTGTTATTTTGTTACCTTTTTATAGGGTTGTGAATTTGTTTTCCATTGTACAGGAGCAACTTGTGTGTGGGATCACAAAATGAGCTAAAAGGTATAGACAAAGTGTCTAGCTTTTCAATTTTTTAAATAGTTGGTGTATATAGAGCTATTTTTGTGCTCTTTAGTCTATGTGGTGCACATTCGACGGACAATCAAAATAATGGTCCTATTAGTCAAGTTTTTTATAAGCTAAAAAGTTAAGTCTTGACTTCTAAAGAAATTAAAAAACACTAACTTATGGTTGCAAATATCGCCTTAGTTTTATGGTTTTCTCTATTTTCTGTTCATGGAACACTTTTAGTTGATGCTAAGTAGAATCATTCATTCTATAATCGTTTATGAGAATAACTTTTGGGTATTCTAGGTTCATAACCGGCAAGGTGCGTGGGATGTGATGTTCTTTGCTGAAGCCAACTTATGGTCCGGTCATCCTCTTCGGTACGTTTTTATTCGCTGTCATCATATGTTTATTTAATAAAGTTTCGAATTGCCACACAAGGATTTTGCATTATGAAATTTTAGATACTACAGTTTAGGAATTATCCATACGAAGTTCATTTAGCTTTCTCTTCAATATGGTTGTCTTGAGAGCTAAAATGTGGCCACTCAAAATTGCCATTTTTGATGCTTTAGAATATACACATTTTTCAACAACTATAATGGGATTTATGGACGAAGAAATGAGCACCATTGAAATTCTGGAGCTCAAAAGATCTCGATAACGTAATTGTATTGTTAAAGAGGGAAAATAAGAGCCATGGATTTCTTCCGGTCAGGTATAGTACCATTCCCTTTTCATTTAATTTGTTCTTTGATTTCAGCTTCAGATATTGTTTAAGTGTTGTTCTTGATCAACGATTAAAGGTGTATGTAACCACATACATGTAAATTTGATCCCTCCTGATTTTTCGAGAACTAAACTTGTATGTGTATATTAGGATTTTGCTCTAGCAGCCTAATGCAAGACATATCGTGAGCAGTCAAATAGCGGCAAAAGTATCGCACTGCGTTGAGAGCATGGATGGTGTCAAAGAAGAAAAATGAGCTACATTTAGCTTCTACAGATCCAGTCGTAAAGATATAGTTGAGGTTGTTGGTTTGAATGGGTTTGTTGCTGATCTCCTTTGTTTCTGTGTGGCTTCTGCTTCTGACCAATTCCATCCATGATAGCTTTGTGCAACCTTTTGCTGCATATGGTATTGTTTCATCAACGGGGGAGAATGGGAATGAAGCTGAAGATGATGTTGTGGATAATGTAAAAGAACTTGCTGAATTGTATGATATATTCGCGGAACATCGCGTGCAAGTAAGATTATCGGCCATTGTCACTCTCACCTGGTAAAGTAAATGACCCGATAAGCGCAAGATTGATAAGAAATAATACAAAACATGTAGCAATATTGAGGATTTGAGTACTTGGTTTTAGAATCGAATTGCGTCCCGCTGCATCGCGCGGGTACAATGACTAGTTTTATATTAAAAGTATTATACAATACACACATTTAGATGAGGTCAATCCAAACCCTTTAGCCACCACTTCCAAGAAAAACCCTAGTTGCCTCTTTTGCTTCACTCTTCAATCGTTGCCATCTTTGCTTCTATGACTTCTGGTCCGAGTCGTGTCTTTTGCTTCACTCTTCAATCGTTGTCATCTTTGCTTCTATGGCTTCTGGTCCGAGCCACCGAAGGTGACGATTTATCAAAAGCCGGTGAAGAACTCGAAGACGAGGTGAACACTAGAAAATCCTTCAAAGTCCAGAGGTTAATGATTGTTATGGTCTCCTTACTATTTTATCGTTCTCATCTCTCTTTCTCAACTTGCCGCCCAGAGATCTTCTGATTAAATGAAATCGTTGATTGATGTGTTTCATTGATAATTTTAAGGGGTAAATAGGGGAAATTTCACCTCTGTTTGTGGATAGATACTCTTCTATCTCTGTCTCTGGTCAGAACACGGTCAGAGGCATGGTTGTTAGTCAGAGCTTTGTTGTATTTTGGTAAACACTCAACCTCTTAACCGAATAAGAGCTTCTTGCAGGTAAGAGGTAGTAAGAGGCTAGTAAACAGCCCCTCCTTCTTTTTAGTCCTTATCTCTAACTCCCTACAAATTCCCAAATGGTAAACCCCTAAAAACATCATTCTTTAATCCTCATTAGTTACCTAACTAATCCTTATCTCTTAACCCCTTTCAAATTCTCAAATCATGAATCTCTCAAAAAGCGTCATTCTTTGTACAAATTTATAAAAAAAAATATTATAATTTTCTCAAAAGTACACAAAACCGTTTTATAAAATCGACAATGATAAAAAGTAAAACAAAACATTAAAATCAAGATATATCTCGCTACATTGCGCGAGTACCCTTCTAGTTACCTTATAAAGCATATTCAACAAAAGTCTTAAAAACAACCTAGAGTGCATAAGGTACTGCTTTTTTATGCACAAAAGTCTTAAAAACAACCCAACATACATAATCGTCATAATGTACTGTTTTTATGCATAAATCTTAAAATCTCTTAATTACAATGCAAAATACATCATGTACAACTTAGCCAACCTCCTTATTTGAACTTGATGGTTTATGCTCCCAAAGAGATTTAATTACGTCAGCTCCAATATTTCAGTCTCTCGAGGTGACATTCATAGTCCAAGACAAAGATTTACATATATTCTTGGTCATGGTTCCACTCAATCCTCTCATATATCTCTATTTTTCTTTCGGTTGAATCTCAAAGTTAGAGTGATCTTGAACTACTAATGGAACTCATCGCTTCTTTAAATTTCAAGAAGCTGTTATTTGGTCCATCATGCATGGTTTATTTGCCACCAAATTTCAAGAAGATGTTCCAAGTGATTTTGGACCAAAAGTGTACTACATGATGTTTACCCAACTCATCAGCTCATGCTTTATGCCTAAATAGTAGACATTATTATCAATTTAGGGAATCTAAAATCGATCAATTTACGTTGTTTCTGAACTTAAGAGTGAAAGTTTCTATATGTGCTCAGGGAAAATTGTGGAATGCATGGATTACAATCTCAGATCTACGTGCCTTCATGACCCGAAAAAAGACAGGTTGCATTGCAGAAGCAAAAACTCAAGTTAGTGTCCATTCTTAAGGCACAAGTAAGCGTACACATCTTGTTTTTTCAAATCAAAGTCAATTGACAATGGTCTTCATCTTGTTAGGTCGACTTGCAACGCATGAAAGATGCCATAAGTTTACCGCTTGATATGATGCACGCAATGGCTTCATCAATACACTCCCTTTGTTTGCTGGTATTTTCGCTTTCTTTGTGCTCTGCGTACTCTTTGATACAGAGATGCGGTATGCGTACATCTTAACTCTCCCAGGCACTGCTATCGAGTGGGAATTACTGGATTTGTTTGGTTCGGATCATTTCATGTGGCGTTCTTTGAAATTGGATCTCAAAACCAATTGGCAACAGGTCGAAGAAGTAAATTTATTGGTGACCGAGCTTGCAAAAGTTTATGAGAAAGAGAGATATTTTCTTAGGATTTGCAAAGATTTGTTCTCCATTTTATCGGCCCTCAAGGTAAAAAGTGTTCCATTATGGTTCGTTTGCCACTAAATTACTTGTTTCGAGTGATTTTGATATCCTAGGACTTGTAGGAATTTTAAGGTTCATCCATGGATATTATTTGTCACTCTTCTTACACAATCGTTTTAGTTTTTCGTTTGGATCTGGTTGTTGTTGCACCCATATCGTAGATGGCACCATCGTCTTGGTGTCGTTGTGGACAAGAGGTATCACCGATGGATTCAACCTTTGTCACCAACAACTAATCACATCAACCAACCAAAACATATATTATTGGATCACATTGCGTTGAAACCAACAAATCACATCAACGATTCACGTTCGTTAAACAATTCGGTGCAAGACAAGTTTAATGTTCGCGTACATCAAATCGATATAGGTCAGATTTAGAATTAGGGGCCGTTTACTAACTCTTATCGGGTAAGTTCTGTCCGGGTAAATGCTGTCCTGAGTAGGTGCTGTCTGGATAAGAGTGTTTACCAAGTATTTTTTGGTAAGTGCTTACCGGTCAAAAAATGACCATTATAACCCTTTTGTAATTTGATGTTAAATAAAATGTAATTATTTCTATTATTTTTCATACCAATAATATTTTCTATACCAAATTTCGCTTATAAAAGCTTAAAAGTTAATTACAGGTATAAATCTTGCAAATAAAAAAAATATATTCCCTTTTAACCTTATCAAGAGATGGATCATTATACACAGTTCGATCTAAAAAAATGGAGAGACCAAATTGAACAAAAAGAGGGCATCTTTTTTGAAATCATAGCCCCTACGGCAAATATTCGGAAAATCAACCCTTTCCTTCTTCAAAGCTATACTCCTTTACTTCTTCTTCTTCGTCAGACGCTATCGTCGGATAATCGGATAATCAACCATTTTTCTCCGATCAACTTTCCTCAATCTATAACAACAAACTTTTATAACAACATGAAAACGACACCAAAGAGAGATCACGCGTAAAATGTTGAACGATGTGCTGTTTATATCTCGCAAACAGCTGCGTTTTGGTCTGCTACAGTTTGCTCTTCTCTGCAGGTGGCTCTCTGTTTTGTTTTTGTTTCCTGTTTGCATGAATCTGGGTCGTGAATGGCTCTGTTTGGTTTTGTCATTTTGGTGTTGATTTGGTTGTACTCTTGGCTAATTGGTGTTTTAATAAAAGTTTGCTGTTGTTCGAAAAAAAGATATGTGTGGTGGTGCTGTCCTTTCTGACATGGCTAATCGGTTGCGAAGTCTGACATGGCTAATCGTAGAACGGAGAAGGGACGAGGGTGCAGTGGCATGAAGAGAGCGCTGGGCTTTTGCGGAAGGAGGGGTGAGTTAAGGAGGAGCGACGATGGTCTTTAGGGTGAAAAACCTAATCGCAATAGGAAGGGCAACGAGGGAAACTCAAAATCTGACCCGGGTAAGCATGATTTTGAAGCGGGCTCGGACAGATCTCGGTCAGCATCTCGGTCAGATCTCGGATTTAGTAAACACGCTGACTGCTGACCGAGTCAGTGTGGTCAGCAGTTAGTAAACAGCGCCTTAGTAGAATGGACATTATTAAAATGGTCATAAAATAGATTTAGTTTTGCAACCAATGCTATTGTAGAATAATACCTCGACTGGGTTCTATAATTGTACCTCCAACCCAGTCTTAAACAAATAAGTGATTTCCAGTAATATTTATTTATTCCTTCAATAATTCCTACCGTCTTGTACGATGTTATGGTGTATTTTCATGTAAGAAAAGTCTTTAGTTTTAAACTTATTGCAGTAAGCATTTTGGATCTATGATATATATGCATGTTAGGCTATAAGAGAGATAATAAATTGTAACCGCTAAATGTATGTAACCCGTCGATTTCATAGGTTTTTTTGATGAATTTTTTTTATGAAATTGTTTATTCTGATGAAATTAGTTCATATCATTCATTTTTTGATGAATTTTTTTATGAAATTTGTAGTTTCATAGGTGAAAACGAAAATATATGAAAAGTTTCATAAAAATGAAAAAAACCTATGAAACTACAAATTTCATAAAAAAAATTCATCAAGAAATGAATGATATGAAACAATTTCATCAAAATAAACAATTCCATAAAAAAAATTCATCAAAAAAACCTATGAAATCGACGGGTTACACACATTTAGCGGTTACAATTTAGTAGGACTCTAGGCTATAAAGTGTCTAAAATTACTCAAAATTTTGATGATTCTAATGATCATAATAGCATGGTAAGGTTTGATACATGAAGTGTGGTAACCATTCCATTAACAGACTCATATCTTCCAAAAGAAGCTACACTTTCAGTTTTGAGGTCCAATGGACTATGGATGTCTTAGTGACAAAAGATGATCATATGTAGAAATACACAAATGTTTATGAGAACTTTGTAAAAATTCCATTTGATTGAGCATTAAAAGAGTTTTGTTTTTCATCAAAAGTTGAAGCGGACCTGTATCATGGAAGAGAGACGAAGGAAACCCCTTTACTCATTAAATTAGTTTTCCCTAGAACGAGAGAAAGAAAATGAAGATCAACTCGAGCTCGAGAATTATTAAGGGTCCGTTTACCAAACACTTACTCGGGTAAGCGTTTACCAAGTCACATTACCTTACCGGATGAATATGGCAAGGACCACGAATCTTACATGATAAGAGCTAAGGCAAGGACCGAAAGTCTTACCCGGTAAGTGATGACGAAGACTCTTACTAAGGTTAGCGCTTACCGGAAAAATAGTTGCATACGATACTGTTTTGGTGGAAGAAAATCTTACCCGGGAAGTAAGCGATAGTGTTGAAATTTTACAGGTAAGCGTTTACACGGGTAAAATGGGCCGTACAACAAAATTGGAGTATTCATCCAATTCAATTGAAGATCATTTGGCTTCTGCTTCATGACACCTTGATTGGTTTCTAAATTATTCCATGATTTCAGTTCTCACCTAATTGAACATTGACTTCCGTAGTTCCATATTTCTATTAAGAGATAGGTCGTTTACCAAACGTTTATCCAAGTAAGAGCTTATCAAGTCACATTCCCTTACCGAATGAATATGCAAAGACCAAGAATCTTACTCGATAAGAGCTAATGCAAGGACCAAGAGAGTCTTACCCGATAAGTGAGGGATAAGACCCTTAACACGTTTAGCGCATACCGGGAAAATTGTGGCATACGATACCGTTTTGGTAGCCTAAAATCTTAACGGCTAAGTAAGTGATAGTGTTGAATTTACCGGTAAAGGCTTACCCGGATAAACGTTTGGTAAACGGTTCCATAATAAATGATTTCTAGGAATCTATTCCTACATGGATCTCTTTCCGTCTCCTTTTTTGCTAGGGAAAATTGCATTAAAATAGAACCAAACTTTGACCTGATTCATATTTTGAGGAACCAACTTTAAAGTTATCATTTTAGGGTCTAAACTAAGAGCATCCACACACGTCTTGCAAGACTCATTGCAAAATGACATGGCATGCCATGTGGCTTGCAAGGTCTTGCAAGACAACCCCTTTCTTTCACAATTAGAAATGTCTTTCACAAATATTATATATTAAACAAATGTATTTTTGTTTAATTTAATTAATTAATTTGTTTGTTTAAACATTAATTATTAATATGTTTATTAAATTTAATTCATTTATTAGTTTATTTGAACATTATCTATTCTACTTATAAAAAAGAATAGTGGCAATCGTTTTTCAACATTCAGTTTTCAACAACCACGTTCTTCTCCCCCCTTTCTCTTCCCCACGATCTCCTTCCAATTTTTCTCCCACTCCTTCATCTTCATCCCTACAAAGAGTACAAACGATTTCTCAAGAAAAACCAAACCCTAATCTACGATTTCTACTTCTTCTCCACCTGCGATTTCTACACACTCATTTTGATTTCTTATAAACCAGGTTGGATTTCTTCGTTTCATCAATTAGGGTTTCTCAGGTTAGTTTTCTACATGTTGTTTCTCGATTTTGGTTTGGCTCTATGGTTTCTTGGATTTTCGATTTCAGTTTCATGATTTTGGCTTAACTCTTAATTTTGATTTTGATTTTGTTGGTTTCACACTTACTTCGAATCACCAAAGGTTCTGAGGTATGATTTCTCACCATCGATTCATTTGATTTTTGCACAAAGGTCTTACCTGTTCGACTTTTGATTTCCTAAAATAACGAGGTCTGCATCTCGATTCGATTTCAAGGTCTCAATCAGTGTGCTTCATCTCCATCTTATCTGATTTCATTTGATTCCTATTTGTGTTTTTTCTCGTCTCCCTACACACACAGAATCGCAACATACATCTCCTCCATGTCTTCTGTCGCACATTCTCAGATTTTCTCTGCTCGATTTTGCTCAAGTATCTCCAATTTTATTCGATTTTACTCAGGTTTACTCAGGTATGTCTTCCATTTTGCTTCCTAACCCTAATGTTTGCAGTTACGGTTTTCGCTTTCGTTGATGTAGAGCCAAATTTGCGTTTTGTTCTTGATTTTACTAACAATCTGACTTTTTTTTGTGTGTGCTGTTTTCCAGCTTCTTTACTACCATCACCTGAATTTTTCCCCAACTTGGTCTCTTTTTCCTCATTCTTATGGCCATCCCCATTCGTCTCTTTTTCCTCATTCTTATGGCCATCCCCATTCTCGATTTTACTAACAACTTGATATCTTTTTGTTTCCAAAAATCAGGAAACATGATTTCCGGGGTTTTTCAAGAAGGTATTTCTTTTCATTTTTAATATGGATTTGATGTTTGTTGATTTCTTTATTTGAAGATTTCTTAATATTTTTTGAATTTTGAACTGACTCAGTTTTATATGATGATTTCAGTTGAGCATTGTGATTCTGGATTCTGAAAAGATCTCCACTCCAAATCTGGAGGTTGACATGCAATTGTTACTCTATTTTGTGACTTTCTTTCTGGTTTTAGGTTTTGGTAAGTTCCAAGGAACCAACATATGGAAGTTTCCTACTTTCCTACTGGAGTTGTTGATGAGGTAAGTCCATTTGGTAAGATTATAATTATTGGCAGCATGTAGAAACTTAATTGGTATTTCTTTGATCCTAATGGGAGAAGATTGGAGGAAAAATTGGTTTATTTTTTATCGCTTAAATTGGTTTAGGTTGGTGTTGGAAGATGGTGTTTCTTTTTGGTAATGTATGATTTTTCGTTGGCTTGAGTTTAATAATTTTCAAATACATGAGTTGATTGAAAGCATACATGCCATGGCTGGTGCTGATTTTGGTTTGGTCAACGTAATAATTATTTTGTAAAGCTGCATGTTTCTGTATTTAAATATGTTTTTAATTTTTGTTGCTTAACATGCTTGATTTGCTTTACAATTTGCCTGTTTATAATCTTTTGCAGAGCATTTGGACCCTGTCAATGTGAAAATTGCTGAATTGAGGGAGGCATAGTGGTCACTAATGATGGGAATGCCTTTTTGCGGGAGTCAGATATCGCTCACCCAGCTGCAAAGGTAGTTATGCCGAATGATTTTACTCAAAACATTTATGACTGGACACCATATTTCAGTTTCTTTTTTATTCTCTAACCCCAAGTTTGGTACCTCTTCTATTCAGATTATGCAAATTTGGAATACAATCTTACATGTGTTGTTTGCTTGGTATGGTTGCATATCAAATTAATCGTGTATACAAATTAACAACACATATATATTCTTTCTGCTATTCATTCAGATTCATTATTCTCACTTGATCTTCAGCATACTTTTTTTCATCCATACGCTTTGAGCTGTGGGCATCTTTTTTGCAAAGCGTGTGCTTGCTCAGCTGGTTCCGTTTTGATCTTCGAAGGGGTTGAATCTGCAAGCTCAAAGATGAAATGTCCAGTTCTCTGCAGCAGCCTACTGTGGATCAGCTCATGGATATCTTGCTTTTGGATTTTAAAGTGTTGCACTTTCTGGATTTCAAAGATGAAATGTCCAGTTCTCTGCAGCAGTCGCGTGGAAAGTCGCGCGCTTTCCAGAGCTGCTCGGGTCAGTTTCTGGTTCGCGGTTCGGGTCCTGGTTCGGGTGCGGGTCTTGGGCTTGGATCTCGGGCTTTCGTTGGGCTTCGTTTTGGCTCTTTTTAGCTTCTTTTCTCAAAAAATACTACCTGTTAAAGATCCTGCACATTCCACTAAATAAACCATAAAATTCCGCTTCTTTGCTTAAACACAGGCCATTCTCATTGGTTTTAGGACCGAAAATAACGCCAAAAAGTGGCGTTATCAGCCCTGCAGATCGATTTGGTTATAGCATTTTAGTTCTGAAGGAGAAGGATTTCATAAGGAGCCATAGATTTTTTCGAAGAAATTACAAGTGGATGAGAAGTTTGGAAGAATGCCCCTGTTCTTGTGGTTTGATTTCTTTCGGTATGAGTTTTGATCTGATCATGTGGGAGATGGGGATTGGTACTTGGACAAGGTATAAGAAAATGGATTGGGCTTTTACTCATTGTTCCTTTAAGAATTGGGATTGGGCTAAAATTAATTTTAGTTGGAATATGGGCTTAAGTATGGACTGGGCTTTGATTTTAATTTCTTTTTATGGAGGATAGGGATGATGTTGTTGGTGGGCCTGTTCATTGCCATTCTCTCTTGGGCCATGTTCATTGCCATTCTCTCTTGGGCCATGTTCATTGCCATTCTTTCTTGGGCCATGTGTTTGGGCTGATTTTATCCTCTTCTTGGATAATTGGATTGCTGTGAAGGGTTTTGGTCAAAGCTTGGGCCTTCTTATGGCTGATTATGATATCTATGAGGATTGGACTATGAGGATCCGACCCAACTGGCATTGGTGGAATTACTTGGGCTTCGTTTGGATGAAGAATTTCAGCTGCAAGTTTTGGGCTTCTAATTTTTTATTTTTGGGCTTGCAGTTGTTGCATTTGTACTTTGGTTTTAAACCTTTACTGGTTTTCTACCCTAAGCATTTCTTAGGTAGGTGTTTTTATAAAAATAGGTATGCCCATTTGTTTGTTTTGTAATTTCCTCTCTTTTTGAATAATTTTTTCCAAGGAATTCCGCCCCCTTTTTTCCAAATAAAATAAAATTGCAAGCGTCATAATGCGCTACTTCATGAAGCACATGCTAATGTGAATGAATGCGTTGGATTATTACAACACGATATGTTGATACTTTAGCGTTATATACTCGAAACAATAGATCTGAAAAGTGATATAAAAGCTGATTATTATGATGAACTAAGACGTACTGAAGAATCGGAGGGAATAAGAATGAAACGGTGCAAGTGTAATGCCCCTGACGAGAAAGTGATTTCCGAAAGCTCAAAGCCTATGAGAATGTGCAAAAGATGCAGGGAATATGTCGGGCACGGCCCGAGGAACTGTCCATTTAATCATTCCTTGACTTAAAGAATTAAATATCTACCAACCCGTGGTCAAATTCCATTTCAATTCCTTCAAAGTCAAAATCTTTCGATGGATTCTAATTCCATTAAATTCCATTAAATTCCATTTTGCTAACCAAATACCCCCTAGGTTTTCTAGCCCAACTGAAAATGTGGGATAAAAATGATGAACTGGTACTATTTTATTTATAAAGCAGTCTTGTTTTGTTGAATCGAGGGTTTTTAGTACTTGGGTATCCTCATCTGCTTTGTTCGTTTAGTTAAATGATCGAACATAAACAATTATCTCAGTCGTTCATTTATGTTCGTTTAAGTTTGTTTATACATAAAATATATTTATATATATTATGACATTAACATATAAAATCGTTAATAAAACCACAAAATTATCATTGAGAGGTACGGAAAATTGAACAAACATGAAACAAGATTGTCGTTTCGGATTTTAAGCTTTAGAATTGACCACAATGGTTTTAAAGTTCTTAATTCAAGCAAATGAAAAACACTTTATAATCTTTTACACCCGCCGCATCGCGCGGGTACGGTAACTCTTTTTAATATTTTTATTAAAATTTCTTGCCCACGCTTTATTTAAAAAAATGATAATTTTATGCAATGTTTTTTATTTAAACTACTAAATTAAAAATACATTAATGTAAAAATTACGAAAATACAAATACTAATAGATAAAAGAAAACAAAAAGTAATTTATTAATTATATTATAATTATCTATATTATTTATATTATAATTTATTAGCTTAGAAAGAAGTTTGGTCTTGCATGTGTGTGGAAGATGTTATTGCAAAATTGATGTGATACTTTAGAAGTGAGTATGGTCTTACAGGTGTGTGGATGATCTAAACTCTACATCTATTTAAGGGTCTTGTTTACCTGTTAAACAGGTACGAGGTTACCTTTAGATGATGTGGCAAGAAAATAATAATATAAAAAGCTTACATGAATATTAAAAAAGCCACCTCATTTATTTAAAATTACATGTCATATCTATTTAATAAATATAAAAACAATAAACTTGGAAATAAAAGGAAATATTAAAAATCAAATATAATAAACCCTACTTCCTCATCTCTTCCGTCCTCATCGCCGCCGCATCCAAGATCCAACCTTCTTTTTGATTTGCCCAGTAGCTACATCACCATTCACCACATCATTACCGGTCTTCCTCCATTGTTGCCTCCTCTGCCGTCATCGTTCTCTACCATCGCCACTTTTGTTGCCGGCATCCTCCTCCATCGTCTCCTCTGCTGCTGTCATCCTCCACCGCGGCCATCCTCCCCGTTGCTTTTTTCGCCGTCTGTCATCTGCCAGATCGCTACGATAATTTGGGAACGATTGCTAATCCGAGAATCACTATTTTTGCTCATCTAGTATACACCTTTGAATTTCTTCAAGAGATTCATAACATCCAAACATATTGTGGTTCGGTATATCAATTTTTCTTGTAGTTCCCTCAACCTTGACACAAAAAAAACACAAAAACACCAATTTTGGTGGGCCTAACAAAAAAATACCTCAACTCCAACCATCTTTTAAAAAAACACACCAAATTTGTGGACCTCACCTTAAAATAACATATTTTATTTACTATCTACTATTTATAATTTTTAAAAACACCAAATATTACAATTTTTATTAATTAAATATTACAAATTGGTGGGCCCAACAAATGGTGTGAGGCCGGCAAAAAAAAATCACACGACATATTTGTGTAACAACTCAAACAAATTTTAAACATGCATTTCATAAAATTAAAACATCCCAAACATTTCCTTACATAATATCCAAAATTGGTTGGCGGAACAACCTACACAACTGAGAACAAACTAAACTAAACCATAGTGTCTCTACACTATCAAGCTTCCTCGCTAACGCCCTGATTACTTGCCAGAGCCTTTCATTACCTGCTTTCCTGAAAAGGGTTTTAGTTTGAAAAATGCGAGGGTTAGACCATGAGGCCTAGTGAGTCCCTCGTAACAGTCATCAAAGCATTTAAAAACAGTTTATCATTTTCAGTATAAATCATTCATCAACCTGTTCATATAAAATTGTTCACGGATAAAGGTCCGCCCCCTTCGCAGATTGGCACCCTGAAGTCACCCTATGGTGACAACGAGTCAGTCTCATGCTGCCGTATAGGGTCACACTTCCCTGGCATAAACGGGACACACCCCCCGGCATGATCTAGCGGGCCACCCCCCCCCCCGACTTAGCCAATTTACACCACAATCTATGTATGCATACATCCCACCAATCTTTAAAACAACATTCATGCAGTTAAAAGCATAAAAATACACATGGCATTACTCATCATGTCTTACTTTAGGAAAACACGTTAACAGTCACGCATTTTAGTTAGAAAACTCACTTGAAGCTCTTACTTCTCTTTTCTAATCCGTTCCCGACTCCCAATTGTTTTTCCTGAATAAATAGACAGAACATAAGATGATCACTTAACTTTCCAGACACAACTCTTTTCCGGACGACACCATATCTCGGACAACCACAATTTCCGGACGACATGACATTCCGGACATCACTACGTCCCGGGTACTTCTTACTTACCGGACACTAGACTCATCGGACACTTATACTTACCGGAAAAATACTTACCGGGTACCCTCTTCTTCCGGACAGTTTCCGTATCCGGAAACCTTCAAACGATTCGATGTGTCCGGACGTCCAGAGGACTTTCCGGACGCCGACCTAACTCCTAATTGGTCCGAGAAATCACAGATACGATCGAATCTCACGGATTAAAGATTAGCAACAATATTAGGACCACTATGTTCAACAAATATTGAAATCTTATCTGCGAAAACACTATTTGATGCCTAATCTCTCCCATTTAGCTTCAAACTCAACTTTTCAACAAAAACCCCAAAATAACTAAATCAACAGCAAGAATCAAGGATTAGAGATGAGGAGAAGAGATTACCTGCTTGGATCAAAATAAAGAACACCTTCCTTTCTTCTCTAATAAACTGGAATTGTTTCTTCTTACTTGATCTATCACTCTTTCTTCTTTCTTTCCCTTCTTGTTCTTTCTCTCTTCTTCCTCTAATCAGCCGTCAAACATCATTCACAATCAGGAAATAGAATGTTCACCTAGGGTTTTGTGCCCTTTTATACTCTATCCTATATTTACCAACTAGCCCCTCAACTTCCACTTTTATTAAAAACTTAACATAAGACATAAAACCTTTCAAAATGGCCTGGGTCATTACAACACTCCCCCCTCAAAAGAATTCCGTCCCCGGAATTCCATTTTCAAAAAAAGGTGAGGGTGCCTAGACTTCATATCAGATTCTACTTCCCACGTTGCTTCTCGTCCCTTGTGATACCTCCACTGAACTTTTACTAGTCGAACTTCTCTATTCCTTGTTTTCCGGATCTTACTGCACACGTTTTCAATCGGTTCTCCTACGTAAGTCAACTCTTCATCTATACTGATGTCCCCCAAAGGAACAGCCACCTCGGCATCTGACAAACGCTTCATTAAGTCCGAGACATGAAATGCCGGATGAACACTCTTTAATTCCTCTGACCAGTCTTACTTGTATGCTGCTGTTCTAACTCGCTCACTAATGACAAAAGTCAACTTCTTATCGTCTGCAACTCTCGCAAGGTCGCCATCATCTCACTTCTCACATCGGCTCTCCTCAAAAGAGACATGCATCACACTATGACTTTCTTCTCAAAATCTCATCGAGTACCTCAAGATCGCGCACTATCTAATCAACTTTCATAACTCCGACGGACCCACAGACGTAGTCCACTTTACCTATCTCTCAAATCTCGAGGTTCAACAGTCTTATGTTTTCAATCCAACCACTCAGTTCTACTCGGCTACCCCGTATCGTTCAGATGAGAAACATAACCGCACCTCATACATGAAACCGCCCTCGGCGAGTCATCACTTGCTATATCGTGCCATCTTGCACTATTTACTTGTACCCTCTTCGATCACTATACTCGCTTAAAACTACATGTTAAATCCAAGGCCAATCGCGCCTCCATTTGCTCGCCTCCGTCCACACATCGGGACTCACGGTGTTAAACACGTCTAATTAAGGTCTCTCATATATTTATACTTCCTTAAGAGAAAGAACTTGGCGGAAATTTTCCCGCCACAACAACGGGAATCTTCTACCAGGAAAACTCACTTACTGACGACTTGGCACAAGGCCAACCTTGTACATCCCGACAATCTCACACCCAGGAGTCCTCTCCTCGGTATACCTAAAATTTCTAGATTACTTCTTCCAACCGACATTCGTCTATGCAGATCATACTCCTTTCCCGAATCACATCGGCTACAACTCGTCAACTAATTCGTACGTTCTCACCGCTTTATCATTTCACACTTAACGTGTCTAATAGTAGGAAACCTCTATAATTCCTTATTGGAGTATTCACCTACCTGTATTGAACTTATCCTGAAGGCTCATCAATTTCTCACTGCTTGCCACAAGCGTCCAACCATATAACATAACTTCGGTCACTCCCACTCAACTAGGAGGGGTAACCACGACCACACCCTACTGTTTTCAATAGCTTACACTGAACGATCAGTTCGTTTGAACGTTTCTCACAAAGTCACTAACTTAACTCATTCAGTTGTCTTATCCACTCATTTCCTACACAAAATCATACACAATTTCCTTCCTCAATACTCTTTCCAAAAGTTCGCACACCTATCAAGGACAATCTACATAACACTGCACCTATCGACATTACTGTCAAGTTTACTACTTTCGATTTACTTACTTATTCCGACATACTGTCTTCACCTCCCCACGTTAGCGTGGAGCACCGCCCACCAACATTACTCACCCCTCTCTTCCGACAATTCCCAAGCTGCAAATGTTTTCTCATTACTATACATAACCAAACGCTTGCACTAAAATTCTAACTTAAGGCTTTCGACTAAAACACCTCGAACTGATACCAGAGTTCGACGTCACTATACATTCTTTAAACTCCAACCTTTACCTTCTCAGACAATTCGTTCACACATAAGTAACAGCTCACATTCTTTAAGGATTTCACATCTATTCCACCACATTTGACTAATACATCCATCATCTTCTTTAAACTTCCAATGATCCCAAAATATGCTTACTTAGCGACTCTTACAACTAAAAACACTTGGTTTCTCCTTAGGGTAATTACCCACCACCACTCCGTGATGCTATCCCGAACATAAACACATCACAACGTCAACTTACACTCTACGTGCTCCAACAACCTGGTTAACAACTCTAACACCTCATCCGAAACCCCCAAAGAGGCTTCTATCTGATGCTTCCTCTTTCTCTGACATCACATCACTATGACGCTAGCTGGCACATTTAACTTGGCAATTATTGCCACTATATAATTGTACATTCCTCACTCATAACATCACATTGCAGACCAAAACTCTCATGGCCATTCATACACAACTCAAACTTATCTTCAAGACCTCACACATAAATAACCGAGTCTATCTCGCTACATTGCCTCTCCCCAACTCTAGTTGAACCACCACACCTGAGTTTCTGATTAATTCTAACATACCCGTTTCTTGCTAGCTCTTTGCAATACCAAACCATTACATCGACAGGGCACATTTCCTCACAGATCGACATAATCTATACTCTCACTTCGTTTGTGCTAAATACTTCATTCTTAACGAACTATCCACCTCGTAAGTAAAACACTTATCTAAAACAGCAGTCTTTCACTAACTTAACACCCCTACAAGGTGGTCCTTCAACTTTCAACTTTCTGACTCAAGTCTTCGGCCTCATACACTTTACACAACTGCCTACTTCAACATCAATAGTTGAACTGTTGATACTTCCTTAACTTATTTTTCAACAAGGGTCCCTTACTGTAACGTCCCAAAAATTACAATAAATTTTAACTTTAAAAATAGGCATTTTAATAAATAAAACCTTATTAAATATCCAACACCGTTTCGTTTGCAAATTCAATAATAAATATTCTCAGTAATAATAAACAGCGGAAATTAAATCGTTTAATAATAACTCTAATCTCATGATTATAAAAACTCTTCACGCGCGTCAGTGTGTACCCGTCACGCCTTGGAGCCACAAGCACCTGAAACCACATTAAAATAGGAAAGGGTAAGCACAAGGCTTAGTGAATTCCATCACATGCGCAGGTAGAAATTATATACATATTACTCCTATTCGCACATGAGCAACAACACCACAGTTACATAATGTAAGTAAACACATACAAGTAATTATGTACCCAACTCCTCGGTCCCACCGAGTTCCCGGTCCCACCGAGTTCACACAACGTTTCCATCCACTTCCTCGGTCCCATCGAGTCCTCGGTCCCACCGAGTTGTATTGTAACACACTCGTCCCACCGAGTTCCCACAACATTTCTATCCACTTCCTCGGTCCCACCGAGTCCTCGGTCCCACCGAGTTGTATTGTAACACACTCGTCCCACCGAGTTCCCACAACAGTTCTATCCACTTACTCGGTCCCACCGAGTCCTCGGTCTCACCGAGATGTAATGTAACACACATTTATACTAAGCATTTAACCCAAGCAAATATTACACACCACAAACAACTAGTTCACACCACAAGTACAGTAGTACATACAAACTACCATAACATGCATACAATTCCTATCTACACAGTGAGAGAACTCACCTCAACGCAAAGTAGATGTCCTCAACAGCAAAACGAGCCGGCCAACACCAACTCACCTTTTTCCACCTACATAACTGATATCAAACGTCACAACGAAGTCCTAGCCCAAAGTCACAACTATAAGCTTACACACGAAAAATCCAGCTTTTACTCTAAGATTTACAGGTCTGTTCGGGACCTATTTAGCCTCTCTTAAACTCATCAACCCAGAAATATTATTCCATAATCAGCTATTTCTATGTCTTAGGGTTCCAGGGACATATCGTATGCGTTCTAACGATTTTCCTACAATTTACTATGAATTTTCTAAAAACAGGACGCGAAACTGTCACATTCAGACCTGCTGTGAAAACAGCCATTTTAAGCCTAGCTAGAGGCTGAACCAGACTTCCGCTAAAACACGAAAAGTGTGCCCGGCACAGAATGTGAACCGTGGGCACCGATTTCGCCTCAATCCAAGCTACGACGAAAAAGTTATGAACGAAATAAAACAGTGGCAGAAACGACGTTTTCACATAAAATGACGATTTATAAAAACGGTTCAAGGTTTATTCGATTCGGGTTTACGGTTTAGCTATACAGGCACTTAGGCTGGGGTTTAGATTGCTAGAGGCTGGACCCAACCGCGCACCACCCACTGCCATCTCCGGCAGCGGTGGTCGCCGGCGGCGGCGGCGATGGTGGTGGTTTTCCGGTGACAAAAAAAAGCAAAACGAAGAGACAAGGGAAAGAGAGATTTACCTCACGACGACGACGACGACGCAGCAGCAGCCCCTCGGAGGTCCGATCACCGCTGCTCCTCCACCTTCTCGCTACTCTCTCTCTCTTCGCTAATCTCTCTCTCTCTCTCCCGCTGCTCTCTCTCTCGCCGGCTGCTCTCTCTCTCGCCGCTGCTCTTCTCTTTCTCCGGCGAAATCAGCGGCGGCACGGCGGTGGTTCTAGTGGTTGCACTGCGGCAGCAAGGGGGGGGGAGGGGAGGGGCTGCGGCCGAGAGCAAACGAGAGGGGGGGAAAGGTCTTAGGGTTCACTCGTCGTGGGTTTTTTTTGTCGCAAAAGAAAACGAGAAGGGAAATGGGGGAAGGGGTCGGCTCTACATGGGCCGAACCCCATGCATCACTTTACCCAAAAGGCAACAATAGCCCTTGCACTTCTAAGCCCTTGCAAACAGTTTAAGGTTTCACGATAAATCACATTTAAGGTCATTCTCGCTAACTCCCGTTAAAATATTCGTTAAGAGAAAAGAAAAAAATATTGAAACAATAAATAAACCAAAAATAAATCCAAAACGGGACACGGGCTTTACAACTCTCCCCCACTTAGATTAGACTTCGTCCTCGAAGTCTCGACCGGCAAATAACTCGGGATAGTTCTCGAGCATCTCCATTTCGGGTTCCCACGTCCACTCGAACCCCTTCGGTGCTTCCATTGGACCTTCACTAACTGGAAACTAAATTTCTCACACCGCCTAATTTTTTTTTCTTTTTTCGAATACTTTCCTTACCACAAAACTCCTTCAAGAACATGTAATTATGATCGGAAGAACGCCCCAACAACTGGAATCATTCCTAGTTAACGTCTTCGGTTG
The DNA here is from genome assembly GCA_033807775.1 of Saussurea involucrata. NCBI lineage: Eukaryota > Viridiplantae > Streptophyta > Magnoliopsida > Asterales > Asteraceae > Saussurea > Saussurea involucrata. The sequence goes on along the minus strand of CM066321.1, from coordinate 104,759,106 downwards.
TCTCCCAACCTTAGATATTCCATACCTCTCTATTCAAATTTCAAACTCGAACCATTCTAAGGTTGCTCACCAGGATACTCGATTTCGATCATTCCTACCATTAACTGTCGATTCACTTCCACGAGTTCTAATAGGCTCCCAAAATTTATTTCACACGAATCATCAAACCAGTATATTTATAATCACCCACGAAGGTCATTCCACCATAGCCATTCATCACAATTAAGCATCTCAGGGTTACTACTACCATCACCATAATTACCTTAAAATCGGCTACAATTCTCCGATTACACTAAAGGTGTTTGGCCTCAAGCCCAAAAGTCGACACCTAAATATACTACTTACCTCAAAAAGGTTACTGCGCATTCATTCTCTTAAACACAAAGGGCATCATACCCTTAGCCGATACTATTCGGCCTACAGTACCAGCACGCGTGGAATACCCAGCCTTCCACCGTCTACTTATCCTCCACACTCGCTCTACGAAGCCTAGTTACACCGAATCGAGGATACACCTTGACGTCTACCTCCCAGGTAACGCCTCAAGGCCTGGCACATCGGATCTACCTCCCAGGTAAGTGCTCAAGACTATATCCTCCCAGTGCCTACTGGAAAGTCAAGGTCATAACACATGAATACCGGGGTCCCACCCTGAGATACCCAACCGACCATTACCAACGACTGACTAACGTGAGTTAATATTAAAGAAAGTTGAAGGGCTATTTGGTAAAGAAGAGAGGAGGTACTTAAAGGTCACAAAACCCTAGGTGAGTCATGCTATTACTGATTTTGGTTGTTGTTGACGGCTGGAAGATCAAAAGAAAGAAAGAGAAGGAAAGAATAGAAAACAAAGGAGGAAGGAAGAAAAGGAGACAAAGCAAGAAAGGAGGAAAGGATTTCGGATTTGGAGAGGGAAGAAGAGGTCCTTCATCATTCAATCAACCAGGTAAACCTCCTTTAATCTCGAATCTGTGGTTGGGTTATAGAATGTTTATCCTTTTTGAGTTTTGGTTAAAAAGTAGAGTTTGAAGGTGGGAGGGAGAAATCGAGCCTCTTATTGTGATATTGTTGCTAAGAACCCGTTAATTGCTAAGTTTATAGTTGTTGTTGCTATTGTTAATCTTTAGTTCGAGAGAATCGAGTTTAGCCTATGGATTTCAGCCCAAAAACGGACCAGGTCGACGTCCGGACACCTTCTCGGGCGTCCGGATTCATTCATGACTAGGAGGTCTCCGGACGTGTGGTTTGTCCGGATAGGAAGTTGTCCAGATAGGAAGTTGTCCGGGTAGGAGTTATGTCCGGTAAAGTATTGTGTCCGGTAAGTTCGGTACCCGGAAAGGGGTATCGTCCGGAGAATAGTAGTTACCCGGATAAGGGTGTTGTCCGGACTAGGTTGTCGTCCGGTTAGTGTGGGTGTCCGGACTCTTTAGCGTCCGGAAAAGTAGGGTTGTCCGGAAAACCTGAGTTGTCCGGATACTTTTGTTGAGTTGTTGTTTTATGCCCGTTTATTCAGGGAAGTCGATTTGGAAGTTTGGAACTGTTTAGGAACGAGAAGTAAGAGCCTCAGGTGAGTTTTCTAAACTAAAACGTGTGGTTTTAATATATTTTTCTAAAGCGGATATATGATGAGAAATGCCATGCTTTATACTTATGCTTTATTTGCATGAATTGATGTTTAAAACTTTATGTGGGGTGTATGCATACATTGATTTTGATGTAAATTGACTAAGTCGGGAATGGCCCGCCAGCTCGTGCCGGGAGGGTGTTCCCGTTTATGCCAAGGGCGGTGTGACCCTTCAAGGCAGCATGAGACTGACTCGTTGTCACCTTAGGGTGACTTCATGGTGTCAATTTATGAGGGGCGGATTTATATCCGAAACGAATTCATCTAAACTGTTTTATGAACGATTCATACTGAAATGGTATTCTGTTTAAATGCTTGATAACTATTTGAGGGACTCACTAGACCTCATGGTCTAACCCTCGCTTTCTTTTAAATTAAAAACCTTTTCAGGAAAGCAGGTAGTGAAGGGATCTGGCAAGTGAGCAGGGCGTAGCAGGAAGACTTGACCTCTTAGTAACACTATAGTCTTTTAGTTATTTCTCAGTTGTGTAGGTTGATTCCGCCAACCAGATTTTGAATTGATGTAAGAAATTTTGGGACCCGTTTTGGGGATAATCTAATTATTATGATTTGAAATGTTTATTTTGTTTGGGTTGTTATAGCCTACAGTACCAGCACGCGTGGAATACCCAGCCTTCCACCGTCTACTTATCCTCCACACTCGCTCTACGAAGCCTAGTTACACCGAATCGAGGATACACCTTGACGTCTACCTCCCAGGTAACGCCTCAAGGCCTGGCATATCGGATCTACCTCCCAGGTAAGTGCTCAAGACTATATCCTCCCAGTGCCTACTGGAAAGTCAAGGTCATAACACATGAATACCGGGGTCCCACCCCGAGATACCCAACCGACCATTACCAACGACTGACTAACGTGTCTAAGGATCTAATGCAAAACAGTCTACCAACAACATGCCTATCCTGGAATGACTCACTCACCCAAACATGTAAATACTCACCATGCCATAAATACAAAACTGTGCAACAAAAACAACCCATCAACAAGACTCCACATCGAGCCATTAAAACCGTGCAATTGACCCATGACTATCTCAAAGTCAAAACCGAGCAAAATGCTCCACGCTTGCTAGACCCATGAGTCGGTCAAAAACGCGTTTAAATAAAGTTTAAGCAAGCAGAACTCTAAAATCAACTTTAGTCCCAAACTCAACACGGGTTAAACAAAAGAGTTTTCCAAAAGGACTCACACCCTTAAAATTCTCAAAATGACACATAACACTTAAAAGCGCATTTCCCAAATGGTTTACAAAATCATTTACAAAATATTTTCAACGTCAAGATTTTTCATCTCAAAAAGATCGTATGCAATAAAACTACTATTACCAGGTCGGTAGTTACGCAAAAATGGATACGCTCGTCCCACATATGAAAATCATGTTGGAAATCATTCCATTGCAGCTCAGTTTACTCACAAAACGCAAAGCGAAATAAATAATTTCTTTAAAAATGAACCGTCACGATTCTAGTATGGATTGACTCATGACATGTACTTAAAGTAACCGCTCGACCTTACACCGGGTGCGACAAAAGTGTGCACATAATTTCAAAATCAGTCCCACGACATTTGACCCCAAAATTTCTCTTTTTAAACATAAAATGTCGTGGCACAGGGTTCACCAACAAATTTTTACGCGCGTCGGCTAGTCATACAAAACGATAAAACGGTTTACAAATATATTTTTGATAAAACACAACGGTCTCGTGCAAGTTTCAAACTTAAAGATAGAAACCAATCCGTTTCCATCATTTGCAAATATCGACTAAAACCTCATAAAATCTCAAAAGGTGGGGTTCTTTAAATTGATTTCCAAGATTTTCCCAAATGGTCACATAAACAAATAAGATATGCACCTCGTGAAATTAAACCCACATGACTCAACATGCCGTAAAACAAAACTCATTTTACCCAAATCACTCAAATAGTTTTATACAGACATCGTGGAATGTAACTTTCCGTCTCAACTCTAACATATGTGGAGGAGTTCCAATGTTAAAGTCACAAGCCGTAGTCACTTGCCCAACATTTTAAACACCACAAAACACGGAAAGAACCGTTGGAAAATTACGAAATGAAACAAATTCTAACAAAGTTTGCAACTCCCGTGATAAAATGATTTCATCTACTTTCAAAACCATAATTCGAGATTTCGTGTGTGCTGAACATTTCCCAAAATTCCAAAACACAATCCATAAAAGGATTGGATACACAAGAATTAGTTAAAGCAATTTATTTTCAAAATAAACTTTGTGCATGACTCAGTCGGCATTCGACGTCTCGACTCGTACCCCTCCAAATCTCTCCGGTCCACTATCGTCATCCGGACATTTACACCTCTTAGGCAAGTTGGGAAATTACGTCCAATAATCCTTACGGTTTTTCCTCAATTCAAAGTCGGCTCCATAAGCCCATGATTCTAGCACAATCATCAATCTTGACCCGAAATGGCCTACTTAAAACAAACCTCATCCTTATCGTCACTCCAAGGGATTAATACTAGAATCGTCCTTCTATTCCAACGACTACTAGTTTAGAACCTTCATCACTACCCCAACGATCATCTCCTCAAGCAAATCAAGTACACACCTGTACTAGTAGGTACACTATTGTTGTTCCTCCTTGTGATGGCTATTCTGGGTAGATATTACAACGAATTATTAGCACATAATAACTCACACTAACAACGCTCATGCTCAACTCCTTGGATTTCTCGTGACTTTCCCCGACTCGAGCACGGATCCTGTGCTTCAGATAGTAGGAGCTCTACTACTACCTTCCACACCTATCCTCACTCGTTTCGAGTCCCGTCCCGAAGTGCCCAAGTAGTTCCTTGCCGAAAACTATACACATATGCCCGCACCGGCATATGTACACACTCTTCCTAGCTCCCTAGGAATTCCACCCAACTCCACTACCCTTGCTATGACGAAATCCCCACTAGTCATGACGAGTCGCCTCGCGAATGCACAGTTGCACACAGTGTAAAACCAGATAGACATTCGAATATAAGATTCTATCCTACAACGGTTGGACTCAAACAAGAGATGCGCAATAGAACTAAATCCGACATTCTAAGGCTATTCGGTTCCTACCGCATACAATCTATAGTGCATTCACTTAACAACCTATCAAGGCTAGCATAAACTCCTATTAGCAAGCAACAAACATGCAGTACAGTGTAATAAGCACCAAGCAATCTAGCATACATACTCCTATGTTCTAGAAAGCAATCTCGCATACATACTCATATGTAAACACTCTTCCCAACTCACTAGGAATTTCATCTCATCCCACTACCCTTGCTACAACGGAATCCCTATTAGCCATAACGAGTTGCCTCGCGAATACCCAGTCGCATGCAGCGTGAATCAAATAGACATTCGAATACAAGATTCTATCCTAGAACGGTTGGACTCAAACAAGAGCTGCGCAATAGAACTAAATCAAATATTCTAAGGCTATGTGATTCTTACTGCATACAACCTATAGGGCCTTCGCTTAACAACCTATTATAACTAGCATTAATTCCCACTAGCAAGCAATCATCATACAGTACAGTGTAAACCACATAGGCAATCTAGCATGCATACCCTATGATCTAGAAAGCGATAAATACACTAAGTACTGTACCTTTCCCTTTGGCTCCGGCTGACTGTACACACTGCGCCCTCGATCACCGTTTCCCAAACGGGGTTTCCTTTCTTTTATTTTCCAAAAATTTTAAGAGAAGAATTTCATAGCCGCAACTTGAGATCAAACACACCGAGATGCGTTTGATTCACTCAAGCTGTGCTCTGATACCAAGTTGTAACGTCCCAAAAATTACAATAAATTTTAACTTTGAAAATAGGCATTTTAATAAATAAAACCTTATTAAATATCCAACACCGCTTCGTTTGCAAATTCAATAATAAATATTCTCAGTAATAATAAACAGCGGAAATTAAATCGTTTAATAATAACTCTAATCTCATGATTATAAAAACTCTTCACGCGCACCAGTGTGTACCCGTCACGCCTTGGAGCCACAAGCACCTGAAACCACATTAAAATAGGAAAGGGTAAGCACAAGGCTTAGTGAATTCCATCACATGCGCAGGTAGAAATTATATACACATTACTCCTATTCGCACATGAGCAACAACACCACAGTTACATAATGTAAGTAAACACATACAAGTAATTATGTACCCAACTCCTCGGTACCACCGAGTTCCCGGTCCCACCGAGTTCACACAACGTTTCCATCCACTTCCTCGGTCCCATCGAGTCCTCGGTCCCACCGAGTTGTATTGTAACACACTCGTCCCACCGAGTTCCCACAACATTTCTATCCACTTCCTCGGTCCCACCGAGTCCTCGGTCCCACTGAGTTGTATTGTAACACACTCGTCCCACCGAGTTCCCACAACATTTCTATCCACTTACTCGGTCCCACCGAGACCTCGGTCTCACCGAGATGTAATGTAACACACATTTATACTAAGCATTTAACCCAAGCAAATATTACACACCACAAACAACTAGTTCACACCACAAGTACAGTAGTACATACAAACTACCATAACATGCATACAATTCCTATCTACACAGTGAGAGAACTCACCTCAACGCAAAGTAGATGTCCTCAACAGCAAAACGAGCCGGCCAACACCAACTCACCTTTTTCCACCTAAATAAGTGATATCAAACGTCACAACGAAGTCCTAGCCCAAAGTCACAACTCTAAGCTTACACACGAAAAATCCAGCTTTTACTCTAAGATTTACAGGTCTGTTCGGGACCTGTTTAGCCCCTCTTAAACTCATCAAACCAGAAATATTATTCCATAATCAGCTAGTTCTATGTCTTAGGGTTCCAGGGACATATCGTATGCATTCTAACGATTTTCCTACAATTTACTATGAATTTTCTAAAAACAGGACGCGAAACTGTCACATTCAGACCTGCTGTGAAAACAGCCATTTTAAGCCTAGCTAGAGGCCGAACCAGACTTCCGCTAAAACACGAAAAGTGTGCCCGGCACAGAATGTGAACCGTGGGCACCGATTTCGCCTCAATCTGAGCTACGACGAAAAAGTTATGAACGAAATAAAACAGTGGCAGAAACGACGTTTTCACATAAAATGACGATTTATAAAAACGGTTCAAGGTTTATTCGATTCGGGTTTACGGTTTAGCTATACAGGCACTTAGGCTGGGGTTTAGATTGCTAGAGGCTGGATCCAACCGCGCACCACCCATTGCCATCTCCGGCAGCGGTGGTCGCCGGCGGCGATGGTGGTGGTTTTCCGGTGACAAAAAAAAGCAAAACGAAGAGACAAGGGAAAGAGAGATTTACCTTACGACGACGACGACGATGCAGCAGCAGCCCCTCGGAGGTCCGATCACCGCTGCTCCTCCACCTTCTCGCTACTCTCTCTCTTCGCTAATCTCTCTATCTCCCGCTGCTCTCTCTCTCGCCGGCTGCTCTCTCTCTCGCCGTTGCTCTTATCTTTCTCCGGCGAAATCAGCGGCGACACGGCGGTGGTTCTGGTGGTTGCACTGCGGCAGCAAGGGGGGGGGGGGGGGGGAAGGGGAGGGGCTGCGGCCGAGAGAAAACGAGAGGGGGGGGAAGGTCTTAGGGTTCACTCGTCGTGGGTTTTTTTTGTCGCAAAAGAAAACGAGAAGGGAAATGGGGGAAGGGGTCGGCTCTACATGGGCCGAACCCCATGCATCACTTTACCCAAAAGGCAACAATAGCCCTTGCACTTCTAAGCCCTTGCAAACAGTTTAAGATTTCACGATAAATCACATTTAAAGTCATTCTCGCTAACTCCCGTTAAAATATTCGTTAAGAGAAAAGAAAAAAATATTGAAACAATAAATAAACCAAAAATAAATCCAAAACGGGACACGGGCTTTACACTTACTGAACCTAATCCTTCCAACATATCCTAATCAAATTCACACCCCGCCATCCTCATTTCAAACTCACTCGTGCATCGTCAGTATCACAAGATCACTTTAAAACTCTTATTCGACGTCGAGGATATTTCATTCCTACTTCACCACACTACTCATAACGAGTTGCTAATACCAACACCTTGATGACTTCTAATCCTTCCCTTGAACACAACCGTCCCTCGGCAACTGTATTTCCAGTCACCGTACAAGGGTACAGACCCTCATACAACCGACACTAAACTCCACTTCCGACTCTTCCACTGCTTACCTTTCCTCTAGAACACAAATACCAAAGCTACAAACATTCTCCCCTGATTTGTCCAACACCTCTCCACTCTAGGAGTTCTTCCTTACCTTAAAATGTAATACTCTACGACCTATTGAGTTCATAGCCTTCATGCCTGACAACGCGATAAATGGATTCACACTTTTGATCATTTTAAAGAAACAACACTTGAAAACAACTTGGGTACATACGACCCCAACATTCTCATAACTCCAACGCCCTGCACAACGATCTTGAGGATCGTTTGCATGCAATCTTTCCGTAAAATTTAATCTTACTCAACCAAAAATATGTTGTTACGACAGAAATAAATATTGGATGAAAATCTTTCCATACGACAAAATTTTGAAAGGGCTTACCGACACGAAGTAAACCAGTCGGTCTCCACACTCATTTACATGACTTCAACATGTCAATACTCATTTTGGTTATAAACGTTGTGCATTCAAACGTTTTCTTGACTTATCATGAAAAGAGTGAAATGTTTTGCAAATCGTAAACCTCAAGACTTCATTGTACGATGTAAATGGGTTTGTATTTTTCTTTAAACATACGCTTGCACACGCCGGCTCATATCCGGTCAAATTCGATACTTACACATTTACTTTTATTATGAAAAATCTCATGTACACATATGCGAACTCAATGCATGAAACTCTACTTGCAATTGAAGGCTACTCACTCAAACAAGGTCAATCGCTTTACTCACGCAACTTAGCAAAGACACTCCACTTTCGACCAGTGGTCGCCCTCTCGGCCTTGCAACGACTTGCTATACATACATTCAACGATCCACTTACTCAACCATTTCATACTATTTCGTTTTGACCAACTATCTCACTTTCCACTTCTACATGGTTTCATTTCACTATAGGTATCTTATTTCATTTATCCCACTACTAGAAAGCTCGACCAAGAATCCAGGGCTCCAATGATACCTTCAAGGTTTTGACACTGTCTTTCCTTACCATCTGAACTGATCTATCCCCCCGATTTCTAGAACCGAGACTCCCTAGAAGCAGGAGTCTTACTCAAAATCAATCATTCTTCCTCTCCGAATCCACGAAGAGCTACCTCTAGACGACTCGTAACACTCTATACAACATTTCTTCTCTACGATGTATACGTACATCACATCACCATGACTTCTCATGAAACTTCCCCAACAAGGGGTCTCAGTCTACCCCTCAAGGATCTTGTTGACATCCTAAAGTACTGGGACACGACATAGACACTAGCTTCTGACTACTACATCGCAATAATAAGGCAGGTTAAGCATATACATGTACCTGTAAGTTCGCAATTACACTGGCTAGGTGGAATCTCAAACTTACCTTACATGACAGTCTTCAGTACCCTATTAGTCCTATCTCTATAATAGTGTCCTCCTAACGCATTTCCTGTATCTACGATAGTGCCCTCCTAACGCATTTCCTGATTCTCAGTTGTGATTTCTACTCCCAAGTTTAAGTTTAGACCCGTCCGGTCACCTAAATCCCTTAAACTATGGCTCTGATACCAATTGTAACAACCCAAACAAATTTTAAACATGCATTTCATAAAATTAAAACATCCCAAACATTTCCTTACATAATATCCCAAATTGGTTGGCGGAACAACCTACACAACTGAGAACAAACTAAACTAAACCATAGTGTCTCTACACTATCAAGCTTCCTCGCTAACGCCCTGCTTACTTGCCAGAGCCTTTCATTATCTGCTTTCCTGAAAAGGGTTTTAGTTTGAAAAATGCGAGGGTTAGACCATGAGGCCTAGTGAGTCCCTCGTAATAGTCATCAAAGCATTTAAAAACAGTTTATCATTTTCAGTATAAATCATTCATCAACCTGTTCATATAAAATTGTTCACGGATAAAGGTTCGCCCCCTTCGTATATTGGCACCCTGAAGTCACCCTATGGTGACAACGAGTCAATCTCATGCTGCCGTATAGGGTCACACTTCCTGGCATAAATGGGACACACCCCCCGGCATGATCTGGCGGGCCACACCCCCCGACTTAGCCAATTTACACCACAATCTATGTATGCATACATCCCACCAATCTATAAAACAACATTCATGCAGTTAAAAGCATAAAAACACACATGACATTACTCATCATGTCTTACTTTAGGAAAACACGTTAAAAGTCACGCATTTTAGTTAGAAAACTCACTTGAAGCTCTTACTTCTCTTTTCTAATCTGTTCCCGACTCCCAATTGTTTTTCCTGAATAAATAGACAGAACATAAGATGATCACTTAACTTTCCAGACACAACTCTTTTCCGGACACAACTCTTTTCCGGACGACACCATATCTCGGACAACCACACTTTTCGGACGACATGACATTCCGGACATCACTACGTCCCGGGTACTTCTTACTTACCGGACACTAGACTCATCGGACACTTATACTTACCGGACAAATACTTACCGGGTACCCTCTTCTTCCGGACAATTTCCGTATCCGAAAACCTTCAAACGATTCGATGTGTCCGGACGTCCAGAGGACTTTCTGGACGCCGACCTGACTCCTAATTGGTCCGAGAAATCACATATACGATCCAATCTCACGGATTAAAGATTAGCAACAATATTAGGACCACAATGTTCAACAAATATTGAAATCTTAGCTGCGAAAACACTATTTGATGCCTAATCTCTCCCATTTAGCTTCAAACTCAACTTTTCAACAAAAACCCCAAAATAACTAAATCAACAGCAAGAATCAAGGATTAGAGATGAGGAGAAGAGATTACCTGCTTGGATCAAAATAAAGAACACCTTCCTTTCTTCTCCAATAAACTGGAATTGTTTCTTCTTACTTGATCTATCACTCTTTCTTCTTTCTTTCCCTTCTTGTTCTTTCTCTCTTCTTCCTCTAATCAGACGCCAAACATCATTCACAATCAGGAAATAGAATGTTCACCTATGTTCCCTTTTATACTCTATCCTATATTTACCAACTAGCCCCTCAACTTCCACTTTTATTAAAAACTTAACATAAGACATAAAACCTTTCAAAATGGTCTGGGTCGTTTACAACTTGCCGTTCAAAACTTCAGGCCGACATTTTTTTTAACTTTGACGGTCGGTTGGAGGCATGAGGCCGGCAAAAATGGGGATTTGCCGGTCCGTTGGAGATGCTCTTAGAGCTAGCTCAAAAAATTCAGAAAATTGTTTCTGTACCACTCAGGTTTTATCTAGTTTTGTATATTGTATATACGAACAGGTTCAAATATATTGTGAAGAAAGGTATATCATATTTTTTTGATTCACTTGTGGAGTGAAACGTTTTTTTAGTAAACTACGATTTTCGTCCCTGTGGTTTGGTGTTTATAACGATTTTTGTCCCTGTAGTTTAAAAACTGCTTTTTTCATCCTTATAGTTTGCATTTGATTTCGTTTTTCGTCCTTCATCCCAACAGAGTTAAAAAAAGTCAGTTAAATTGGAGGTAATATCGTCTTTTACCTTTTTCGATATTTAATTTGCATTGACAAAAACAAAAACCTAACCTACCACACAAACCCCCCACAACCCCGCCCCAAAAACCCATCTACTTACAACTACCGCTTGTACCATTTTCTTTCTCTCCATTGTTACCATAGCCATCCACCAACACCTTCTATGTATGTAACAAGAACCCCCTTCCCCTCTTATGTATGTTTTTCATTGTTCTTCGCCATGTCCACCCATTTTGTCTCTCTGCTATCGAATATAAACTTTATGGCCAAAATGTAGAAGGAACCTCAAAGGAAGAAGCATTCAGAGAATAGTTTGAAAGAGAAAAATTATACAAAATAGTTTGGAATCCAAAATGGTGATGCATTATACATGGAAATGGAACCTCAAATTATAATGCATGCATGAAAGTGGAGAAAAGCTTTGCATGAGGTGGATTGAAAAGTCAACATTCAAGAAGCAAAGTCAAGAATGATGGCTATAGATACAGTGTGTAATGCAAGTCTGAAGCAGGTTGTTAGTTGCTGTAAAACCCACATGAGAGTCACGTTAGACACTGAGGTTTACATCTCACATTAGAAAAAAGGGTTCAAGCGGTTTTGAAGCAGCTTTTAACCAAGACTCTTTTGATGCAACGTTTCTCCATCACCCGGCTGCACTCTCCAGAAAATACATCGCATGAATTCTATCCCAACAAAATATACACAAATTAGAATAACATTTAATCTGTATCTTTTCCATCGATTTCTTCATTTCTCAAGTATTGTAAATATTGACGGTTATAGTGGACTTCTCGGTGGTTCTTCCATCCGTGGTTTTTCCGTTTTGGGTTTTCCACGTAAATTCGGTGTGTCGTTTTCTATCTCTTATTATTCGTCAAGTTTCGATTATTATTTGTGTGGTTGATTATCGTTCCGTTGAGAGTTCGAGTTATCGTTTCCACATTAAAACTCGTTTGAGTTGTTTTTGGGTCTTGGGTTAATTTCAATCAAGTTTCTACTCGTTTCGATTAGCATTTATTGGGTTTGAATCGAGTGTGGTGTGATCGGTATTTGCAACACCTATAATACTAACTAATTATGTACTCAACTACTCAAGTATACTTGATCTTCTTATATGCACATGTACGTGTGTGTGTGTATATATGTATGTATAGATATGTATATATTGAGAACAATAGAGATATATACATAGAGAGGACCTTGGAGTGATGATGGTGGTGGTCATCTAACTCATAGCCAAAGAACATGGGTTCAGGTGGGAGGAAGGACATGACGATGGAAAAATCTATTTTTTTGGAAAAGATTATGAATTTGCTGTGAGATGGTTGAATGGTTGATGGGAATGTGTAGTGAACTATTCATGTGAGAGGTTTGAAGCTGAACACCATTCAACAAGTACCAACAAGAGAGAGAAGGTTCCCTTGATTCTAGTTAAAACACATAAAAACTGTAGGAGGGAGGAGAAATAGTGGAGAGTATGGTTGAGGAAGAAGATGAGTTTGGGGCCATAGCTGTTTGTGTGTTATGTTAGGGTTTTGTCTTAGGCAATGGTATATAATGAAAATTAAATATTGAAAAAGGTAAAAAGACAATATTACTCCCAATTTAATTGACTTTTTTAAACTCTGTTGGGATGAAGGATGAAAAACGAAATACAATGCAAACCATAAGGATGAAACAAGCAGTTTTTAAACCACAAAGATGAAAATTGTTATAAACACCAAACCATAGGGACGAAAATCGTAGTTTACTCTTTTTTTTAAGAAAGGTTTCTTCTTTGTGTGATTTGCAGCAGGTCTTGGTTACATGCCATGTCATTGCTATTGATGCCAAGTCATGATTTTAGATTTATTATTTAAAATATAAACATGACATTGTTTATTAGTTGACATTGTCTTAAGCCATGTCATCTTTAATAGGTCATTAGATAAACCAGATCTTTAAATAAACAATAATTTTGATCTAGACCCTAAGAGCATCCCCAATGATGAGGTTTATAAACCTCCGCCTCATCATGTGAACCGATTCCTAAAATTGGAGAGCATTGGGTGTTGTATTATGTGGCAAACCGCTCCTTGTAAAAGGAGCGGTTAATGAGAGCCACTTCACCTTCAACTTTAATTATGTGGACCACTCACCATTTTCAACAACACTTCAACTTTAATTAATTTATGTATTTTTATTCATTTAATTACTTTTGTCACTAATAAATATATAATAAACTAATTAAGTGTTTGAGGTGTAAGAGTTTTGGTGATTATATAAACACTAGTAGGCTTGATAGACACCTTAATTTGATTATTTTTGTTAAATAAAAGTCAAGTTAATTCATCTATTATTGATTTAAGTAACTTTTTATATATTGTTATAATTTTTATTTACTATCTTTTATTTATTATTTTTTGATTTTTATAATTTTAATTTATAATTATTGTCTTTTTTAATTACCATTAGTTTTTAATTACCATTAGTTTTTAATTATAATAAGTAAATGTTAATTATTGTAGTTTTTTATTATATAAATCATGAACCGATTCATGATTGAGAGTAAAAGGTTTATAAAATGAGTAGAAAAGAGAAAGCTGATGTGGCAGATAAGGAAAACTAATTTGGCAAGGGGATGCCATTGGGGATGGGGGTGAGCACGGGTTGGGTCGGGTCGGACAAAAAAAACCGAACCCGATCGGGTTTCGGGTGGATGGTACAGGCCCCGAAACCCGACCGAACCCTAGTTCGGGTTTCGGGCCATTTCGGGTTCGGGTTACTCGGTCGGGTTGTGCGGGTTGGGCCTGGTCCCAAGCCTAGTTTTCAGCCCAGTTTTTTTGGCTTTTTTTGGTGTTTTTAGGCCCTGTTAACAATTCATACTTAAAGAAACAGTAAACCAAAAGAGTGGAGTGGAGAAAAGCTGAAATCGTACTGGAGAGTGGAGTGGAGAAAAGCTAATTATTAGATATATATTTACTATTTATAATTTATTTAAAAAAATATATTTTTAAAACTTCGGTCGGGTTCGGACGGGTTCGGGTTTGGGAAAACCCAACCCAAACCGAAATGGAGAATCGGGTTTATCGGGTTCGGGTAGAATCGGGTTCGGTTCATCGGGTTCGGGTAGATTCGGGTTCGACTCATCGGGTTCGGTCGGGTTATGCTAACCCCTAATTGGGGATGCTCTAAGATGATAACTTTAAAAGTTGGTTCTCCAAAATAGGAATTATGTCAAAGTTAGTTCCATTTTAATGCAATTTTCTCTTTTTGCTATGGTACGCTCTTATGTTACACTTATTCGAATTCTGCATGCCATTGCATTGTGCGTGTACACAACTAGTGTTTAAAAAAGTTGTGTTTTAATACTTTAAACCAAATGCTTTATAATATATTATAAAAGTATTATATTATTTTGTTTAAACTAATAATACACGCAAACTTTTTTTAATATTTTTATTTTACATTTCTTATAAATAATAAGAATGAAAACTTACAATATTTTTCCGTTTTATATAAATGCATTAAGTTTAAAATAAATATAATGTATATCTAACTTTAAAACCAACAAAATTTATGTTTTTATTTACTTTTTAAAGTAATACCATTATTGTTGAATATAATACACAATATTGGGTAATGATATATTTATTAAGCCATGTATATTTATTAAGCCATGTATATAGGGGGCCATTCAAGGGAGAACTAATTAGTTTGTAGTAACTGTAAGAACCAATTTCAGCCACAAATCAAATGATAAATTAAGAAATTAATAATTATGGTAATTTAATTTAAATTTTCAATTAAAGGGCATTTTGGGTATTTTAAAAATATCCTCTCTCCGATGAAAACCAGTTACACAATAGCCATTGTAATACCCAAAACAAATATATACCATTGTGATACTCAAAATACATAAATACCATTGTGATAAAATACAATACCCATTGTGATATCAATTGCAATACCCATTGTGATACCGCTGTAAAATCCACTAACACCCAATATGATACCCATTGTGATACCCATTGTGATACTCCAAGAACATCTGTGATACCAATGTGATACCCTTAAGAACATAACGAAACTAAAGAAAAAAACATAATTTGATACACTTAGTAAACAATACCACATGATATTTTGTGATACACTCCGTAGAAAAAGAAAATACATTGTGACACTCTATTGTTATACCAGATGTGATACCCACTGTACGTTGTTGTGATACCCGTTGTGATACCCAGATCTGTTTCTGGGGTAGATATAGAGAGGCAGACAAGATGAGGTTGACATACCGTTGATGATGATGGCATCGTTTTGTGGTCGACCAGCGGACAAGAGGCGATGGTGGTGGCGTCGTTTGATGGTGCAGACGAGAGAGAGGGAGGCGGAAAGAGAGATGGAGTCGTAGGGATGTGCTGACGAGAGAGAGGGGACGGAAGGAGGGAGGTGGACGAGAGAGAGGGAGGTGCCGGCGACCGGCGATGGCTGTCGGCTGTGGAGGTGGGCGGCTGCCGGCTGGGGGTGACTTCAAGAGAGATGGCGTCGTTTGATGTTGCAGCCGAGAGAGAGGGAGGCGGAAAGAGAGATGGAGTCGTTTGATGGTGCAGACGAGAGAGATGGAGGCGCCGACGACCGGCGATGGCTGCCGGCAGTGGAGGTGGGCAGCTGCCGGCTGGGGGTGACTTCAAGAGAGATGGTGGCTGGTGGCGATGGGAAGGAGAAATGTGTAGGATGAAAAGTGAAATTAGGGTTTCTCTTATTTTTAAAACACTTATAAGTATGAGTTGTCACATAAATCAAATTACCAATTTGCCCTTATTTTTATTTTTGGAAGTAACATTAATTATTTTAAATGTGTGGCTCACATTGGTTCTTACAGTTACCACAAACTAAATAGTTCTTATTTGATTAAGCCCCATGTTTGTTAATCTAAACATTGATCACAATTAACGAAGGTTTATTATCTTTCATAAACATCTCCGTCATAATAATTAAAATGATTATTTTAGATAAATATTTCGACTGTTTATTAATTTAAATATTAGTCATAGTTTATATTGTATGTATGAAATAAAAGGTTTGCATCTGAAATCGATTCTATTAATTATAATAAAAATATAAATAAAATGAATACCGAATCAATTCGATTTAATTATATTTAACAAAAATGAAAATCAACAAAATAGAGGCGTAACAAAATGTGGATTAAAATGGTAGGTCCAAAATAAAACAAGGGTCAAAAAGCTAAACTTGCCCCATTTAATACGTAATAGGTTGAATCTTTCGTTTATAATGATTTTCTTTTTTGTTAACAACTTAACATATATAAATAAAGACGAAGGTTCAAACAAGAATGCTAACTATTTAATAAAACAAGAAAACAACAAATCATGTGCAAAATCACATGTGATTTTACTTTAACTGCAAAAACTGGACACGCGCGACTTTGGCCGCGACTTAAAGTGGTGGGAAAAGTCGCGTAATCATATATGATTTTGTACGTGAATCATATATGATTTTATACATAGTGACTGTTTTCTTATTTTCTTAAATAGTTAACGTTCTCGAACTCACCTCTATAAATAAAAACGTTACATAATTATCCATTAAAAATAAATATAATAGTCAATTTAATTAACTTATACAAGATAAAATTTAAATAAACAATCGCTAATATTAGTAAATCTCTTTTATTTTATTCTCTTATTTCAAATCGGTAGTTTATGTTACTAAATTGATTATATTAAATAAAGATAAAATTATAAGTGTGTGATTAAAAATATAGAACATAAAGTATTTTTTAATATGAACCTAAAAAAACTTATATTTAATCATATCCATCATATCATCTAATCTAACGATCCATAAGATGTTTTTTAGTTTTTTATTTATTTGAGGTTTTATCCCGATTTTCTCTCTTTCTCTCTCTTTATATATACACACATATATATATAGAGGGAGGTTCAAGGGAAAACCTCAAATAAATGAAAAACTAAAAAACACTTTATTAACCGTTGGATTAGATGATCTGATGAATGTGATTAGGCGGACGGTTACAACAATAATAATTAAATTAAAAAACCTCACCCCCCTGTTTTTTATTCGAAAAAATACGAAAAATGAACAAAATCCGAACGAAATAAATTGCACCAAATAAACGATCATATTTTTCTCGTTAATTTGACATCCATATTGATATACTTTTTTCTCCGTATTTTTGTGGTTTTCTGGTTTCCGGGTTTTCCAGTTATTTAGGGTTTTCTCCTGAACCTGACCCTATATATATATATATATATGTTGATGTTTGTATTTTTTTTGAAAGAGAATGCGTCAAAGCATTCAACGGCATCATACAACATATTTCTTTGACAACTAAACTAGTTACGTGCCCGTGGGCGATGCGGCACAAAGCATTATGAAATTGAAACCGAAAACTCGAAACGGAAATTATTTTTTTGTTGTATTTCTTTCTTTTTGATGTTAATTATATGAATCTATGTAGTTTTATATCGTAAATTGGATAAATATTTTTAAAACAAAATTAATAGATAATGAGGTTTTCAAACTCAAAAAATAAAATTAGAAATTTATGTTTATACATACTTGAAAGTAAAAACAGTTAGTAAGAAAAATATGGTAAAAATATCCAAAAACTATCTCTTTCTATGATAAAAATATTGAGTCACACAAAATTCCAAGAAAAAATAGACGGATAAATAAATTAGAGAGTTGGATGACTTTCTCTAAGGACTCTTGTGTTCGGTATTTCATATAGAATTATGTATGAAAATCAAGTTGATTTACTATATTTAAAAGCTTATGCAATATGAAATAATGTAGTTTCGTATTAAAATGAAA
This sequence comes from Saussurea involucrata, assembly GCA_033807775.1. Lineage (NCBI taxonomy): Eukaryota > Viridiplantae > Streptophyta > Magnoliopsida > Asterales > Asteraceae > Saussurea > Saussurea involucrata. The sequence goes on along the minus strand of CM066321.1, from coordinate 104,740,916 downwards.
AATGAAAGGGATTAAATCCAAAAACGGATATCCAATTTTGAGACCCGTACAATACACCGTATGTAATAAACTTTTTGGTAAATCAACGATATGAAGTTTATGTTTATTTTAAAATTAAGTTGTATTTACAAAAGTAATGAAACCTAAAGTTAAATGTTATTTCAAACATAAAGTAGAACATAGAGTTAATATGTTATTTAAAATCTAAAAAAACACAAAATTAAATGTTGTTTCAAACCTAAAAAAGAAAACACAAAATTAAACATTGTCGTTGGTGGCCTTGATGATTGATTTCTCGATATCGAAATTCCAGAACGTTGAATGATGACTAATCATTCTTGTTTTGATAAAACTGTTTTCGTCTTTAAATGCTCAAGAAACTCTCCTCGACATCCTTCTTTGTTTATATTTGTTTTCATTTACACATTTTCTTCCTTCTTTGTTTTTATTTTTTGTTTTTCGATTCTAAATTAATAATTTTATTCCTAATTTTGCTATTACTTTAAGATGGATATTTTTTCATGTCTTCCCCATTCAAAACCATTCACACTTTTTTTTGCCAAAAATAACAACAATAGAATAAAATGTTTTTATGTATCATCGTCTAACGTCAAATATTGAAGAGAAGAAAAATAAGATGATAAAAATGAATAAAATAATACAAATCCAATTTTAACAACAAACAATTTAACATATATGTCCCAAGAGTTGCCCATTCAGAACCATTCACACAATTACTCGATACCTACACTTTGAACAAAGTCCTGACAACATTCAAACCAAAATACATATTTGTAATTACTCGCGTCTCGCCCCTGATCACCGTCAGCAGTAATGTTAATGACAATCCAGATTCATCAGGAAGTTGTAGTCGGTTTTTTGTTAAACAATTGCCAAATGAACGGGAATAACCGGGGAATTGAGAGCACAAAGAAAAATGTGAACACCGTTGTATATATGTGTGTGTTTATATATAATACAAATATATATATATATATATATATATAATACAAACGTCATGAGACTGTTGATGCCTACGCCAACTTTTCTTTCTCGATTGAAGTCATGTGTCTGCAAGAAGTTCTGGAACTTTGTTGGATCTGATGCTTGCAAAACTACGGATTCATTACATAAAATAAACCAAAACTTGATGTTAGCACACAAAACCAAAGGCTTAATATAAACAAAATCGTAGCCAATAACACTTTGCCGGGTGGACCATATGCAACTTACCTGTCATAATATCCATAAAGAGAACAAAGAGATCCACTTCATCAATAAGTGAATGCAAGCCTTCATCATCACTAAAGTCATCATCAGTTGACTTGCCTGAAGATAAGTTTGTGAGTAGGAAGTCCAACAAATATGGACAATTATCTCACTGATGTAAAGAACATGTCAGTAATAAAAGAAAAAGTTGTCTAGTTCAAGCTATTAGCTTCATCACCATCCTCATCATCTACTCCCATAAATAATCAAAGATAAATAAACAACTGCAATAAAAATGAAAGTACTTTGATATCAATCACCACATCTCAAAGTCTACCAAAAGAAAGAATGTGAATGGAGGGGATATTAGAGCTTTCAGTTGTTTGTTAGACTAATCCCGTCCCTAGGCAAAGAAAAGAAGCAACCGAACCATTGTGACTGTTCAAGAGGACATACCTGTTCACGAAGCAACGCGATGGTTGGAAAATAACCGTCATCTTAGACTAGTATAAATAGGGCGTTTATTTATGTTTTAACATAGAACATACTTGTACAAAATATTATTGTAACTAACTTATTTGATTCAATCAATTTACTTTCGTTATTACCTGTTCGTGTTTGATTGAAACCCCACTGGGCAACAAATTGGTATCAGAGCCTAGGGCTTCGATTTGGCACCGCAAGACCGGAAAGGAATCGAAGGGAGTAAGGGGCGATTTCTGTATATAAATTTTGGAACCAAAACACAACTAGGGTTGATTTGTGGTTCGGACAGAAACGAAGAAGAACAGCGAGTTCTTTGGGCAAACAGAACAGGGACGAAAGGGAAGAACATCAGGGGTGTTCTTGTTGGTTCGATAAAACGCAAGGAAAAAGGGAACACCACGGGGTGTTCGGTGTTTGTACAAGGAAGAAGAGGAACACATCTGTGTTCTTACTGGTTCGTGAAGACAGCAGAAAAGGAAAACCAGGAGCCATTTTGGGTCTTGGATAGTTGGATTTGTGGACTTCGATACACACAGACAAAAATATAAGGGGTGCAACCTTTCTTTAGCAAAATCTGACAAAAGAAAAAGAAAGTAAAACAACTGTTTTTTACTTTACTTTTTTATTTTGTTAATTATTGTGCAAATACAAAGATTTTGTATTTGGAAAAAGTTAATAAAAGATCAAATTTGGGTAGTGCGTGCTAGTTTGTATTAGCATTTGAATACCAAACGGATTCGGTATTCGGGGGTGAGATCGTTTTCAAGGAACAAAGAAACCATCGAAGGAGTTTCGTGTTTTTAAAAAAACCAAAGGAAGGTTTTGGGAATCGTTTTCTCAAGGAGTAGAAGTAAAACAGAGACAAGCCGGAAGAGCATTTGTCTAAGGACCGATTCTAGGAAGGAAAGCACATCTCATCAGAGGAATCATCAAAAATTCGGGTTTTTCGTTCTAACAAAATCTGAATTTCTTTATTTTTAGTCTTATACATAGATAAGATTAGAAATTGTTTTTGATTCCTAGTTGAACCTATAAATTTCCTATATCCCTAATTTTAATCCATACTTAGAATTAGGAATAGTTTTTAAGCACGATGGGTGAAGAAAAAAACAAGGAAATTATAGTTCACAAAGAGGTTATGTCATTTTCTCAATTTCAATGCCCTGTTTTAAAACCTACAAATTATACAGTATGGGCTCTTCGTATAAAGACCATACTAAAGGCAAATGGACTTTGGGAAATGATAGAATCTGAGAATGATACAGAACTAGACATAAAGAAAGATATGGCAGCAACTGCATATCTTTTCCAGGCATTACCAGAAGATATGATTTTACAAGTTGCTAGTTGCAAAAGTGCAAAAGAAATTTGGGAAGCACTGCAAACTAGACACATAGGTGTAGATAGAGTGCAGAAGGCACGACTTCAAACTCTCAAATCAGAATTTGAGATGTTAAAAATGAAAGAAGATGACAGTATTGATGCTTTCTCAGCAAAGCTCAATAGTATTGTCACAAGGGCAAGTGGCTTAGGATCAACATTTGATCAGCAAACTCTAGTACGAAAACTTCTAAGTTCCGTACCCAAGAGATTTATACAGATTGTGGCAGCCATAGAACAATTTACTGATTTAGAGAAAACAACCATAGATGAGACAATTGGTAGGCTGAAAACCTTTGAGGAAAGGGTGAATCTGTTAAATGGAAGCCCGACTGACAATCAGGACAAACTTCTATTCACAAACCATGACAACAATTCAAGTCATGAGAAACGTTTTAAGAACGGTGGACAAGAGAAGTTTAGGTCATCTCAGGATAACAATCAAGACGAAAGAACCAAACAATTTAACAAGGGAAAGAAATCCTCGCACAAGTTCAAGAAGAATAACTTCCAGAAAAGTGCAAAGGATTCAAGCAAGGTTAAATGTTACAACTGTAACAAGTTTGGACACGTCAGGAGAAACTGCAAACTAAAGGATAGTGGACAAGAGCAATCAAATTTGGTTCAGGAAGATGTAGAACCAACGCTCTTGATGGCAGTTCAAGGAAAAGGAGATAAGGTTGAGGAAATTTTCTTAAATGAAAAAGGGATTGAACCTAAGAAGTACATAAGCACGGATGAAAGCTTATGGTACTTAGATAATGGAGCTAGTAACCATATGACCGGAGTTAGGACACACTTTAAGGAGATAGACGAAAAAATCTCAGGAAGAGTCCGTTTTGGTGATGGGTCATATGTAGAGATTAAGGGTAGAGGCTCTATATTACTCGAATGTAAAAACAAGGACCAAAGAATAATTCCTAATGTTTATTACATTCCTAGTCTGAAAAGTAATATTTTGAGCTTAGGACAATTAACAGAGAATGGCTGTAAGATCGTTATGCAAAACAACATATTATTGCTATATGGTCAGGATCAAAAGCTACTTATGAGAGTTGAGAGATCAAGAAACCGACTTTACAAGATCAACTTGAAAGTTGGTATGCCTATCTGTTTATTGACTAATTTGGAAGACCATGCATGGCTCTGGCATGCTAGGTTGGGTCATTTGAATTTCGATTCAATTAAACAAATGACTCAGAAGAAATTAGTGGAAGGGATACCCAGTATAAGTCATAAGAATCAAGTGTGCAATGCCTGCTTACTAGGAAAGCACAGTAGAGCTCCGTTTCCTAACCAGACAAACACCAAGTCAATAGAACCTTTGAACTTAGTGTTTGGAGATTTATGTGGACCTATTTCCCCAGCAACAGAATCAGGAAAGAAGTACATGTTTTTGCTAGTAGATGACTGTACTAGGTACATGTGGGTATACTTCTTGAATTCAAAAGATGAAGCATTCGAGACTTTTAAGGAATTTAAGTTGAAGGTGGAAAATGAGGTCGGGAAAAAGTTAAAGACTTTTAGGACAGACAGAGGTGGTGAATTCACATCAAGGGAATTCACACGTTACTGTAAGGAGAATGTCATACTTAGACAACTTACAGCACCATCCTCTCCACAACAGAATGGCATAGTAGAGAGAAGGAATAGGTCTGTAATGTGTACGACAAGGAGTATGTTAAAGGCTATACATATGCCACAAAATTTTTGGGCTGAAGCTATTAGACATGCGGTATATGTCTTAAATAGAGTACCTACAAAAGCTCTGAAGGATTCTACACCTTATGAAGCATTAAAGGGTAGAAAACCGAATATGAGACACCTTAGAGTTTTTGGATGCAAATCCTATGCAAAGGTAACCAAGCCACATCTAAAGAAGTTAGATGATAGGAGCAAGGAATTGGTTTACCTAGGAACTGAACCAGGGTCAAAAGCTTATCGCTTATTTGATCCTGTAACAAAGGATATTAATGTTAGTAGAGATGTAAAATTCAAAGAAGATGAAGGATGGGACTGGAAAGGTTACTTGGATAATATTGATCCAAAGGAACCAGAATGGAAGGACTTCATTATAAATGATAGCCGAACATCAAGTTCAAGAATCATTAATGAAGTTAGCACTCAAGATTCGGAGAGAAATAATGAAGAAAGTGCACCAAGTCCCACGCAGAATAATGCTCAAGGTAATATGTCTGATGATGAGATTGTACAACCAATAGACAATCCATCAACACCTCCACCATATACCTATGAGCCTAATTCAGAAGAATCTGCCGGATATACATCATCAATAGCAAGTTCATCGAGACAGTATGATCATACGCCAGTTCGAGGGTTCAGAAATTTATCTGAAGTCTATGATCAAGCACCAGAAGTACAAAGTAATGAATTGCTACTTCTAGAGGAAGAGCCTAGAAATTACAAAGAGGCTGCACGAGATAAGAAGTGGATCGAGGCAATGCAAACAGAAATTGACTCAATCAATAAAAACAAGACATGGAAGCTAGCCACCCTACCAGACAAACAAAAGGCTATTGGTCTGAAATGGGTATTTAAGACTAAACGAGATGCAGATGGGAAAATTATAAAACACAAGGCTCGTTTAGTAGCTAAGGGATACGTACAAGAGCATGGAATAGACTATGACGAAGTCTTTGCTCCTGTAGCAAGAATGGAGACAGTCAGATTAATTCTTGCATTGGCAGCTTATCATGGATGGGAAGTTCACCACCTAGATGTGAAATCAGCATTTTTACACGGTGAGCTTAAGGAAGAAGTTTATGTTACACAACCAGAAGGTTTTATGAAACCAGGAAATGAAAATAAAGTGTACAGACTTGTTAGAGCACTTTATGGGTTGAAACAAGCTCCACGTGCATGGAACATGAAGTTAGATCAAACCTTGAAATCACTGGATTTCAAGAAATGCACATTAGAACAAGCAGTCTATACAAGGATAAGTAAAGACTCTATGTTGCTTGTTGGAGTTTATGTGGATGATTTAATAGTTACTGGAAGCAGTAAGAAAGACCTTCAGAAGTTTAAGTCACAAATGGAAGAAAAGTTCGAGATGAGTGACTTAGGTTTATTAGCTTACTATTTAGGAATAGAGGTTACCCAAACAGGGGGTGGAATCTCAATAAAGCAATCAGGATATGCCAACAAGATTCTTAAGGAAGCAAGAATGTTAGATTGCAACGAAACCAAGATTCCCATGGATCCAGGAACAAAGCTAATAAAGACAGAGGGAGGAGAACTAGTTGATGCTACGGAATACAGAAGTCTAATTGGGTGTTTAAGGTATTTACTTCATACAAGACCGGATCTCAGTTATTCAGTCGGTTTGTTAAGCCGGTTCATGCAAGAACCAAGGGAACAACATATGAAGGCAATTAGACAGGTGTTACGTTATATCAAAGGCACATTAAATTTTGGTATAACCTACTACAAGAAAGGTGGATGCAAGTTACTTGGATATAGTGACAGTAGTTACGGCATCAACATAGAAGAAGGCAAAGGAACGACAGGGATCGTATTTTACCTTGGGAACTCACCAATAAGCTGGAGTTCTCAGAAACAACCTACTGTTGCATTATCATCATGTGAATCAGAATTTATGGCGGCAACAGCAGCTGCTTGTCAAGCTTTATGGCTTCAAAGACTATTGAATGCATTAACAGGCTGGAAGGAAGAAAGGGTTACAATCAGAGTCGACAACAAATCGGCGATAGCACTTATGAAGAACCTCGTATTTCATGGAAGAAGCAAACACATTGATATACGTTATCATTTTATCAGAGAATGTGTTGAAAAGAATCAGATAGAAGTCGAGCACGTAAGTGGAGATTTACAAAGGGCGGACATACTTACTAAAGCCTTAGCAAGAATCAAGTTCGCAGAAATGAGAGAGTTGCTTGGCGTGAAGGATCTAAAGGAGTAGGAACGAGATTAGGGGGGTGAATGTTAGACTAATCCCGTCCCTAGGCAAAGAAAAGAAGCAACCGAACCATTGTGACTGTTCAAGAGGACATACCTGTTCACGAAGCAACGCGATGGTTGGAAAATAACCGTCATCTTAGACTAGTATAAATAGGGCGTTTATTTATGTTTTAACATAGAACATACTTGTACAAAATATTATTGTAACTAACTTATTTGATTCAATCAATTTACTTTCGTTATTACCTGTTCGTGTTTGATTGAAACCCCACTGGGCAACATTGTTCACTCTAGCTAATCACTATGATTGATAAAAAAGAGTAACCACCATCTTTCCTCTGTATGTCCTCTCTTAACCTGTAGACTGGAGCGAATAGATAAAGAAAAAACTTGTGCTAAGCAAAGTATTCGTATTCAGTAAACAACCCCTAGTTAAACAAGAAAATGTTGAAAGATAAAGAATAACATTCAAGTAAAAGCTAGATAGTAAACTTAGAAAACAAATTGAAAGAGAAATACTTATTAGAAGAACGGAGAAACAATTATTAGAAGAACGGAGAAACAATTTATGGAAATGATGTAAACTTTAAAATAAATATAACAATCAGAACATATGAAATAGGAACACACCTATTTTTAATTCAAATCTAGTCAAATTTCCCTAATTAACAAAAAATTGAATTGAAATAGAAAAATTCACCAATTTTTGATTCAAGTGTGTCCAATTTCCCTAACTTATAAGAAATTTAGATTCAAAAGAAAAAACTTCCAGCAAACTTCACGAATTTCTAATTCAAATCTAGTCCAACTTCCCTAACTTATAAGAATTTAGATTGAAATTAAAAAATTCCCAGCAAAATTCACCAATTTCTCATTCAAATCTTTTCATATAAATTTTCTTCCACTAAAAAGATAAATAACAGTTTATCCAAAACCCACAATTCCCAAACTGAAATTTGAAATTTTAGATATCATTCAACCAAATCAAGCTCTTGAATTGAAGAAGATGTAGATGATTCACCTTCGGAAAGAAAAACCGACTCCACGTCTCGTATTTTTGCTCTTCTTGGTCCGATTGAAGGCACTTCTTCAAAATCTTCACTGTACATCTTCTGCATCCGACATTAGAGCAGCAAATATCAACACCATCAACCAATCCTATACAAATATGAATTCAATCAACGATAATTTCACAAATAACGTACAAAAACAAACCTTCGATTCAGACCCACAATATGCTTATACCTGTTATGCCCTTCTGCTTATATCTAGATAAAAAAAATGAAAACCGAGAAGAGAATCAGGACGAGTAAATCGTTTGATTTAGCAGAGAGACCTACGATTGCGAGGGTGGGGGAGAAGAAAGATGAAACGCCTTTTTCCCTTTCTCGATAGAGCTTTAGCAACACTGGATTTGTTTTTATTCTTCTTCTTCAAGAGTTCTAGGGAGAAAGAGTAGATTGATGGTTGATTTTTAAACCTGATGATGAGATTGGGGCAACGTGAAAACCCCGATGAATGAATGGGATTGCAATAATCTCAATGAATCAGTAGAAGTTGTTGTGCATGATGGAGGAAATATGAAGTAGGAAAGGAGAGAAATATGCGCTTGTGAAGGAACGTGGAGGACGGTTGGAGGGGGAGGTGGGAGTGCAGAACGTGGGAAGGGAGAGGTCGTGGAGAAGGAACCGGAGGGACTGAGGGAGAGGTAGTGGATAGAGAGAACTGATTTTAATCCTCTGCTGTAAATATAGTACGTTAAGCTTAAAGAGTTGAAATCTTGAAAAAAACTGAATCTTGAAAAAAACTGAAATAGAATTTTAATAGAGTATTATAGAATTATAGATATAGATAATTACATAAAAGTTTTTAAACTTAAAAACAAAATATTTAAGAGAAATTAGTTAATGTCTTATATAAAATTAGGGGATATTAATTTAAAACTTATCATATTAGAGCATCTCCAACATCATTGTTAAAATAAAAAATGGGGTTTTTGTAACACCCGTAATTTTCGGATAAGTACAAATTCGAATCAGTGTAGAATCGATCTTCTAAGATAAATATGGAAAATAGGATTTTGGATTAAATCCTAGATTTTATGGTCTTGTTGGATGGGGAATTCGAATACGAGTCCAACGGTTCTTTCCGGAGCGAAAACGGAGCTAAAACGAAGAAGTTACGACCAAAACAGTATTCGATCCAAAATGGGGCCTCGCGGCGTGGTGCGCGACCCAAGGTCGCGGCCCAAGCCGCGTAACTCTCTGAAGTCCGCATCTGAAGTATTAAGTCGCGAATTTCAGTCTCATTCTTCATTCCTTCATAACTTTTGCATCCCAACTCCGATTTTGATGATTCAAGTTGCTATGTTTTCGTTTTTGGGAGCTCTTCAAGGATCTAGAAAGAGTGTTGAAGTACGTTGGATGATCCAAGATTATTTGGTGGTGGTTGAGGTAAGCTTCTCACTTTTCTCCATTTAAGAAGTTAGGGTTTTGGTATTTTTGGTGGTTTTGGATGATTTATGTTGGGGGAAACATATGTAAGTGTTTGAGGATGATTATTTGTGGTTGGAAACTTATGGATCTAGGTTTTTAGAATTTTTGGCTTGAAGATCCAAAACTGTGAAGAGATGAGTGCTAGTTGTGTGCTCGTGAAGTGATTTGCTTATTGAAGTCTTCCGCACTTAGGGAATAGCAACTTGATTTTGGGGTTGAGTAACACCCGACATTTTGTAGTCTTGGCAAATGACTTAGGTTTTGATTGTTGAAAATATAATGTTTATATTGAGGTAATTTCAATAATGGTTTGTAGAAGGAATTTTATTCTTAAGTGATTATTTTATTGAAAATTTTATTTAGTTGCTCTTTCCAATTTTGAGGATGTTACATGTTTGTTTGCTATTCTTTTCTAACAGGATTGCTATTTGTAAAAAAAAATGCATTGATTAATATGTTTTATGAAACACCCTGAAATTCACAATAAATTTAAACCTTAAATTATCAGAGTTCACCACTATAATTTTAAACTTTCATTTACACCGAAGGATTCACAACGAGTTTCAAACCTATACAAGTTTATCATAATTACCAGCTAATCTAATCCCTGATCAACACGCAAATCCAAAAACATAACTATGACATTCCTTGACACTTATCCCTTTGAATCCGTTCCCGAGCTAATACCTGAACCAAAACCCAATCTCAGAATCTGCACTTCTACTCAAATCTTCTCCACGAACAAATTTCAATAACCGAACGAGAGAACTCAGACTTTCTTTCTTTCTCGAAACCGACTTCACATAAACTAAATTGAGATATTTATCAATTTCAGCCGACTCATTACTTAAGTATAAATCAACTTTCAGCAAATGACCAAACCAACCTTGGAGTTTCAAGTTCCACAATTAGCTTAAACTTTGGTTAATTACACTTTGAATCCTTCCATATCAAAATATAACATCATTTTGATCATGGAAATTCGAGGTGTTACAAATCTCCCCAACTTGAAAATGATTTCGTTCTCGAAATCAAAGTTAGGTAAATAAGTGAGGATGTCTATTCTTCATATCCTCTTCAGCCTTCCAAATCTTATAATATCTTTCCACGGGGATACCCTTAACATTATCTGCTCCCCAACTTGAGAGAAACATAAATTCTATTGGTCTCCTTTAGTTATTAGTCAAAGCTCTACTTGTCCAGCCTCTATTGTAACAACCCAACCAAAATATAACCAAACACGTTTCAATAGATAATTCAAAACTGCCAAAACTTGGCCTACACCAAAATTTAACAAAATTTAGTAATGGGTTTGCGGAATACAACCCTAAATACAGCTGAGAGTAAAGTCTATAATAATAAAAATGGAGGTCTTCTAATCTTTAAGATGCAAGCTCCAGCTCACATCTTCCCCTTTCCCTTTTCCGAGCTTCCTATCACCTGCTTACCTGAAAAGGTTTTTAGTTTTGAAAGTGAGGGTTAGACCATGAGGTCTAGTAAGTTCCCTCAAAAGTCACACAAAAAATAACACAATTTATGTAAAACTTTCAGTAAGAAATGATTGTACAAAACTTGCTATGAACACACATTTATGATCAACACACTATGACAAGCTAATGGCACACGCTATGGTCACACACACCGTGACAGCGTAAAAGGGCACACACCACCCATATATGAAACGAATTCATATATTTAATATTATGGGACACACCCCCATCTCACACAAATGCCATAGCTTGTCCACACAAAAGCAGTTTATATCCACACAATTAATTCACACTTTGCATGCATGGTTTAAAAATAGTAAAAGCATTTACCAAAGTAAACATGCATAAAGTTCCACACTTAAAAAGGGTTTTAGGATCAGAAAAACTCAACTGGCGATTTAGCAATCCCTTCTCACAAGCTTTAGATTTTAAAGAAACACCTATGATGTTTAAAAATAGGAATAGTGAGTCCCGGGAAAATTTTCTATCTAACCCGACTCTCCACAAATTCTGGAATCCGGACCCAAATTAATAATTCCGGATCATTTGTCACATAGAATCTGGATTGTCAATTTAATTTTAGATCCCTTAGGTCCACGCTACACTAATTTTCGGTTTATTAATTACTTAGGATTTGATAGGCCCACTTGCCCATTCCGGATCACATCATAAAAGTCCATCCACGGCCCAACTCTAAAATACCGGATCCAATATGGTGTGATTCCGGATCCTTAATTAAAATTTCCATTCCGGATCCAATAAGGTTGGATTCCGGATCTTATAACTTCCAGGCCCAATTCCGGTATAAGATAGGCTTCCGGATCTTAATAATTCAATTCCCGGCTTCCGGTCCAAATAATTAATTCCGAAACTTGTTTTGGTTGGCCCCTATTCGGGATCAATTGTTAAACCCAATTCCGGATTTATTTATTGAATAACTTCCGGATCCTCATTTTTAATTATTCCGGATCTTAAAATTTTTAATAGTTCTGGGTCTTAAATTTCCAATAAATTCCGGATCCAAAATAAGATTCCGGATCCTCACCATTCCGAATCCCATTCTTGCCACATCGAACTCCGGATCCCAAGGAAGTTCCGGTATCGGGTTAAAACTTCGAACACTCAGTTTCTTAATAGAAGTGACCAATCTAAAATCGAAATAAATTCTTGATAATAAGCCATTAATCGATAAAAGAATACTAATATTTGCTAATTGATTGCTAAATCTTTCATTTATTCAAACATCAGACATTCCATTTCTCATCGATTGATTAACATAACTTAACCCTAACTCTACCAAATCCTCAAATTAAATCCATAAGTGATAGATGAAGAATATTACCTCTAGAACAGATGAACTCTCCACTCCAAAGTCGGTGATTCCACCTCTTGCAAGATCCAAATGATTTCCACACTCGCACACAGTAAAATCGCACACTCACACAGTAGCCGTACTCTGATCAGATGAAAATGATTAAATCCCTAGGGTTTGTACCCGTTTTATACTTCTCACAACAAACACCAACTTATTCCTATTTCTCATTTAACCCACAAAACTTTTAAATTTTTAACTTCTGCCACACACTTTATTTATCGGCCAAAATATAAAACCCGGTTGTTATAATATCCTCCCCTCAAAAGAATTCCGTCCCCGGAATTCCATTTTCAAACAAGTGAGGGTACCGAGTCCTCATATCCGATTCTAACTCCCAAGTTGCTTCTTGCCCCTTATGGAATTGTCACTGAACCTTTACTAACGCAACTTCCTTATCCCTCGATTTCCGGACTTTGTGATTCGGGGTAAACCTGTTAGGTCATCTGGAGATACCTCTGGGGACTCTAGCACCACAGGAACATCCTCTAGTCCTTTCTTTTCTTTCTTAGCGTCTAACACACACGCCAAAACCCCTGACACCCCTCCTCTAGACCATATCTCGCCCTCATCACCGAAATGAGGCAAGACTTACGCTCTCGTCTATCCCCATAGATTACCACTTCCGACTTATCAGGCAAGGCCTACGGATCATTTTCCTATCGCACACTATGCTAGCGTTATTACTTGTCAGCTAATCCATTCCTATGGTAACGTCAAACTATCTCATGCCCACGGGTACAATTGCAAAGGAAACGAGTGACCCTCTACCTTGATACTACATCCTTCATACACCTCTGTCACCAAGACTCGACTATCATCAGCAATCTCTACTTCGAACCCACACCCCAATCGCTTAGGTTTAACACAAAAAACGTCGGGCAAATTCCGGCGATACAAACGAATGGTTTGTACCCGAGTCGAATAATACTTTAGCAAGAACATAATTTACAAGAAAGGTACCTGTCTCAACATCAGGTGTCTCCTCCGCCTCATCAGCCGTCGTCCGAAAAGCTCTCGCCCTTGCCTGGTTCCTCTTTCTTTTCTCCCACTCTTCCTTCTTGTTTACCATCGTAACCACCCGAATCCCTTCTCTTCAGCTGAGGGAAATCCGGTCTCAAATGTTCCAAAGACCCACATTGGTAGCATGCCCTTGGGTTCCGACGGTCTCGCGCCATATGTCCCAACTTTCCACATTTGAAGCATCTCTCGGGCTCACCCGTACATTCCCCACGGTGGACTCGATTACACTTTCCACAAGGCTTCTCTCCAAGTTTCGATCCCCCTCGAGACTCCGACTTGAACACCTTATCCCGCTCCGAGTCACGCACTGGTCCTTCCCACTTCCTCTTCTCTTTACCCCTCTCCTCATTTTGCCAGTTCTTCTCCTTTTCAACCATTTCAGCCGCATTGATGGCTGCCTGAAAAGTAGTCGGGTTCCTAGCCGTAACCAGTTCCCGCACGCTACTCTTTAACCCAAATATGTACCTCTCAATTCGACGTTCCTAATTCGGTACGTACAACTCAACAAACCTCGATTTCTCCATAAACTTCGAGGTATATTCTCTCACCGTCATTCCACCTTGTTCCAAACTCATGAACTCTTCCTATAGTCTTTTTACTGCCGCCAGAGGGCAAAACGACGCCTTAAACTTTGAGACAAATGTCTCCCACGTCTTACTCTTAGCAGCCTTTGACCCTTCTCCCGCGGTCTCCGCATCCCACCAAAACACAGCTTCCGACTTCAGCATGGACAAAGCAAACATCACCCTGTCACTATCAGCACACTTATAGGTGTCGAACACCAGTTCCATTTCCCTGATCCACTTTATCTCCAACACGGGATCGCATTCTCCCTTGAAAGTGGGTGGCTTACAAGAAGCGAATGCCTTGTAACTACATCCCCCACTCAGTACCCGGTCATTTATTGCCAACGGGTTCGACTGAGTAGGACTCCCCGAAGCAGAACCATGAGAGCTTGTCGCCCCTTCCCTACTATCACTTGCTTCTTTGCTCCCCGATGCTGATCCATCCTGCTTTGCCAACAAGGCTTTCAACGTGTCCTGAATTTCACCCAAGGCAGTGGCGAAGTTTTCTTGGGTCACAAAAGTTTGAGCTCGACCTCGCCCACGACCCCCACCTCGGCTCTCCCCCCGCCTGGACGCAGAGCTCTCCTGATGAGACGCCTCTGGTTCTTGCGGAATCCATGCGCTCCTCGTTCCACGAGTAACGCGTGCCCTCACTACAACTCTTTCTACGTTCTCATTTACTTGAGTAACTGCTCGCCGGGGTATTCTTCACCGTCCCCTTCCTCGGCCTCTACCCCTACCGTAGGTGGCCGCCGACACAGGTGGTGCTTCCATCTCAATCTCCTCATCAACAGGTTCCGATACACCCCTCATGGATCTCCTCAACATGATTACTGACTGACAAAGAAACACCAACAACATTAAATCTACAGCTCCAAGATACTAAGGTAATTAAACACATACATGTACATGTAAGTTTGTAATTACACTGGCCAGGTGTAATCGTCAACTTACCTTACATGACAGTTCTCACCACCCTATTAATCGTTCTACCCAGTCTCACTTAGGTCTCCCTAGTTCTCAGCTGTACTACCTGATTCCTACAGTTTAAGTTTAGGCACGTCCGGTCACCTAAATCTCTTAAACTAAGGCTATGATACCAACTGTAACAACCCAACCAAAATATAACCAAACACGTTTTAATAGATAATTCAAAACTGCCAAAACTTGGCCTACACCAAAATTTAACAAAATTTAGTAATGGGTTTGCGGAATACAACCCTAAATACAGCTGAGAGTAAAGTCTATAATAATAAAAATGGAGGTCTTCTAACCTTTAAGATGCAAGATCCAACTCACATCTTCCCCTTTCCCTTTTCCGAGCTTCCTATCACCTGCTTACCTGAAAAGGTTTTTAGTTTTGAAAGCGAGGGTTAGACCATGAGGTTTAGTAAGTTCCCTCAAAAGTCACACAAAAAATAACACAGTTTATGTAAAATTTCAGTAAGAAATGATTGTACAAAACTTGCTATGAACACACATTTATGATCAACACACTATGACAAGCTAATGGCACCCGCTATGGTCACACACACCGTGACATCGTAAAAGGGCACACACCGTCCATATATGAAATGAATTCATATATTTAATATTATGGGACACACCCCCATCTCACACAAATGCCATAGCTTGTCCATACAAAAGCAGTTTATATCCACACAATTAATTCACACTTTGCATGCATGGTTTAAAAATAGTAAAAGCATTTACCAAAGTAAACATGTATAAAGTTCCACACTTAAAAAGGGTTTTAGGATCAGAAAAACTCAACTGGCGATTTAGCAATCCCTTCTCACAAGCTTTAGATTTTAAAGGAACACCTATGATGTTTAAAAATAGGAACAGTGAGTCCCGGGAAAATTTTCTATCTAACCCGACTCTCCACAAATTCTGGAATCCGGACCCAAATTAATAATTCCGGATCATTTGTCACATAGAATCTGGATTGTCAATTTAATTTTCAGATCCCTTAGGCCCACGCTACACTAATTTTCGGTTTATTAATTACTTAGGATTTGATAGGCCCACTTGCCCATTCCGGATCACAACATAAAAGTCCATCCACTGCCCAACTCTAAAATACCGGATCCAATATGGTGTGATTCCGGATCCTTAATTAAAATTTCCATTCCGGATCCAATAAGGTTGGATTCCGGATCTTACAACTTCCAGTCCCAATTTCGGTATAAGATAGGCTTCTGGATCCTAATAATTCAATTCTGGGCTTCCGGTCCAAATAATTAATTCCGGAACTTGTTTTGGTTGGACCCTATTCCGGACCAATTGTTAAACCCAATTCCGGATCAATTGTTAAACCCAATTCCGGATTTATTTATTGAATAACTTCCGAATCCTCATTTTTAATGATTCCGGATCTTGAAAATTTTAATAGTTCCGGGTCTTAAATTTCCAATAAATTCCGGATCCAAAATAAGATTCCGGATCCTCACCATTCTGAATCCCATTCTTGCCACATCAAACTACGGATCCCAAGGAAGTTCCGGTATCGGGTTAAAACTTCGAACACTCAGATTCTTAATAGAATTGACCAATCTAAAATTGAAATAAATTCTTGATAATAAGCCATTAATCGATAAAAGAATACTAATATTTGCTAATTGATTGCTAAATCTTTCATTTATTCAAACAACAGACATTCCATTTCTCATCGATTGATTAACATAACTTAACCCTAACTCTACCAAATCCTCAAATTAAATCCATAAGTGATAGATGAAGAATATTACCTCTAGAACAGATGAACTCTCCACTCCAAAGTCGGTGATTCCACCTCTTACAAGCTCCAAACGATTTCCACACTCTCACACAGTAAAATCGCACACTCACACAGTAGCCGCACTCTGATCAGATGAAAATGATTAAATCCCTAGGGTTTGTACCCTTTTTATACTTCTCACAACAAACACCAACTTATTCCTATTTCTCATTTAACCCACAAAACTTTTAAATTTTTAACTTCTGCCACACACTTTATTTATCGGCCAAAATATAAAACCCGGTTGTTACATCTATCCCTTGATCGGAATCTAAAATCGAAATTCCCCAGTAACTTATTTCTAAGACGCGGTTACCAGGAGACAAACTAGTTCAGAATCGGGTTGGGTCACAATCATTATTGAAACTAACCTTTTGATTTAGACCAATAGTGGACGTGACTGCCCACATTATCTGTCACTTGTTACCGGATCATCGTTAAACTTACACACATCGCACAAGAAATTCTTATATGGAGGGCTTGACGAGCTAACCGAGTGGCACGAATTAGTCGTGCTACACTTGAAACTCTTTCATGTGCAAAAGCATCGTCAAAAACTAAATCACCTCCAATTGCCATAACAATTAGAAACAAGTACGCTTACATAACAATATATTCATAATAACAGTAGCTAATTGAAAATTATGAACATATTATACATAAGAATCCTCGTTACCATCATCACAGTTCTTAATTCACGTCATTCCGTCGACTTTAAGACTATCCCGTCTTAGTACTACTACCCAAACATCACAAATCGTAACTTAATTCATCTCAGCTTAAGTCTAGGTATCTCACGATCATACATAGTTCACTTTAACTACAACTCTGATACCAAACAGAAACACCCTGAAATTCACAATAAATTTAAACCTTAAATTATCATAGTTCACCACTATAATTTCAAACTTTGTTTTACACCGAAGGATTCACAACGAGTTTCAAACCTATACAAGTTTATCATAATTACCGGCTAATCTAATCCCTGATCAACACGCAAATCCAAAAACATAACTCTAGCATTCCTTGACACTCATCCCTTTGAATCCCTTCCCGAGCTAATACCTGAACCAAAACCCAATCTCAGAATCTGCACTTCTACTCAAATCTTCTCCACGAACAAATTTCAATAACCGAACGAGAGAACTCAGACTTTCTTTCTTTCTCGAAACCGACTTCACATAAACGAAATTGAGATATTTCTCAATTTCAGCCGACTCAATACTTAAGTATAAATCAACTTTCAGCAAATGACCAAACCAACCTTGAAGTTTCAAGTTCTACAATTAGCTTAAACTTTGGTTAATTACACTTTGAATCCTTCCATATCAAAATATAACATCATTTTGATCATGGAAATTCGAGGTGTTACATTTTTGTTAAACTATGATTATGTATTTTTAATATTATAAGGGTGTAAAATGAAAATGAATAATGTAAGGGATATAGAACAAATTAATTCGTACATGTTCATGATATTTAATAATATGATTAAATCCAAAAATATTCAATATTGAGATCATTTTGAAGGTATAGACGAGTTGATTACAATGATATAATTTGTAAAAAATAAATGTATTTTTTTAACGCATTCTAGTTCATATACGATTATTCATGTTAATACGATAATGGTGTAAAATAAAAAATGAAAAAGTAGGGATTAAAAGTAAATTGAATAACTAATTCTAAGGGTATTATGTAACTTCGAAATTGAAAATTGTTTGATTTTTAAGAGAAGGTGGGAGAGGTGAGCTTTGAAGGTTGTGCATCATGCTTATTTTATTGTATGTGTTGAAAATAACCGTATTTTGAAAATAACGGTAATAACCTTTTAATAAAGTAGTATAGGTATTTGGTTGATTTATTCACCGTCAAAACATGATGAAAGAGATGTTTTGATATAATTTTTTTTAAATTAATAAAAATATTATAAATATTTAATAATTATATTTTTCTTTTTATATTGAACTTCATAGTTGATTTTTTTTAACACCAATGGGAAGTCCATAATACATAGAGTATATTTCAATTAAACGTTGTATTTTTAAATAGATTTAAGGCTGGCTTTCCTTTGACATCAATCGAAAACCTAAGATGATCAAACAAGCCCAAAACCATAACCCATATTACATTACAACATGTAATAACCCATAACTCAAAACAATTCAAAAAGTAAAATAATGTTAAAATGGCCCCAACATATCAACAAGTCAAGTATTAGATTACATTCCAAAAGTGTTAGGATTTGGTTGTCTCCCATAGACCAAATTAGAAAAAAAAAATACTTGCCTTATATTAAGAGTGTCCTAACTCTTATCAAAATGTCTAACCAACAAGTTGGGATTAGCACATATTAAAAGTCAAAGATGGGCCTTGAGCCTTGGGGCTCTTGACTTGAATGAGAGGCGTATGCGGCTTTTTGTGGGACTTGAAGTTGCGTAGGAGACCGTGCAACTCTCTGGAATTTTGGTTGAAGCGAGATACCTATATATATCTCATTCAATCTCGTTTTTGGCAGACTTTTTCCTAATAACAAAAACTCAGGGTCCTCTTGTTCTTCATCGTTCATTCAAAAATGGAAGCATAGTTGATTCGTCGGGTTCAAGTACGTTGCTTGAACGGATTGTTGAATCCTCTAGATAGACGTCCGAAACTCATCCGTACGAGGGACAAATTTCTGTCTAAGGACACAACATACGCAAGCCTCAATCCATTCTTGATCTTCGTTCTCATCACGTTATCGAGTTAGTCTTCTCCTTACTATTCACGATTGTAAAGTCGAATACATACGTATAAATTTCGTTCTTCTTTATATATCAAGATTGTCTCTATTTGATTCTAAGAATCGTTTATGTAACGAGTTTCTGATGTATTAATCTAAGTTCTAACAAAAAGTTTACTATGGGTAAACACCTCCACAACTGAGAATTTTAATTTACTATGTTTGGAAAGTCTAAACAACGAACTAATCAACTCAACTATCCTCTAGGCTCCAACTCACATCTTACCTTTACCCTTGCTAGAGCTCTCGATAGAATACTTACCTGAAAATGGTTTTCAGGTTTATAAAAAGCGAGGGTTAGACCGGGGGTCTAGTGGGTTCCCCCAAGTATCAACATCACACCATGAAATATCATCTAAAATGAGTTGTAAAAATATTTAGAGATAATTCACACATTCAAACTTTAATGCACACACTTATCACATGTAGACGACACACACTTAAAGTCACGCACACCTGTGACGACGTGTTCGATCTCACACTTGCTCTTAAATAAATGACATGAAACGAATTCATGCATTTCAATTGGGCCACACCTCCCATAACAAGCCATCTCATGCCCTACCCCAATGAATGCACACTTTGAATATCAATTCAAAACCAAACATGATTTATACAATTGTAAACAATCATTTCACTAATCATCATGCATAATCAAAGCTCGTTTATAACAAAATGTAGGCTAGGAAAAACTCACTTGTCGTCCAAGCTTAATTCTCACACTTGAAGCTAAGAGTTCTCAACCAAACACCTAAATTTTATGACATACGAATGGTGTTAAACCACCTAAATACTCCCAAAATCAACTATGGCAAGTCCTAAGACAATCCCTTAATCGATGCCCACATTCTAGCCCTAAACGAGAAACGAAGCAATAAATAAATAAATCACCAAACAACGACTTGTGCGCTTTAGCTCACAACTTCAGGCCACGCAGTTTCCGTTTCAAGTATCTGGTTCCCTCTACTTAGGCATGCTTGAAGATACCAGTAAAAACCCTCAATTCTTCTCAAATGGGTTTTAAGCCCAAAAATGATTATATCAACACCATTTAATATAGTAGAATCCATCCATTGAAGAATACTTTATTTTCCAAAACTTGAAAATATAAACCTTTATTGAACTCATCAACAATGGTGGGTTTTCTCCGGAAATTATCAGCAAACTATTTAAACATCATTCCAAAGGGATTTAACCCATTACAACCTAGGGATTAGGAATCCTAAATCAAAAGCTAGAGTTCTAGACATGGAAGCTTAGAGGTTAAGAGATTAGGATTACCTTGATGGTGAAGATGATTAACATTAACCCACAAAGTTTCAACTCCTTCTTCAAGATCCTAAGGAACACACACACACACACACACACACACATACACACACACACACATACACACACACACGCACACAATTTCTCTCAAATGTCTCTTCTCTTCTAGCCTCCAAAATCTATCAGCTGAAAAAAATGAGTGGTTTTGAGGGTTTCCCCTCTTTAGGCTCTCATATTACACCCAAGTCCCTGAAAGTTGAGAGAAATCACAATTCACCCCCTTAACTCCTAACTTTTCTCAAAAATAGGATTTATGGTTATTACACAAGATCTAGTCCAACCTACTCAATCTAGTTTTGTATCTCGTATATAAGGATGCGTACAAATTCATAAACCAAAATATATTTGAATAGATTGAAAAATATAAAACTATTACAACTGAAATCTCACTACAAATACACTCTCACTCATACTTACAGATTAAAGCTCACTACAAATCACTCACACTCATACTCTTCAAGATATTTGAAGAGACACATTATTTCTAAGAACAAACCCTAAATCGGCTGAAGAAGAAGAACTCTCAAAAGTTGAGAGAAAACCCTAATTTTTCTATGTGTGTGTTATGTAAAACTGAGATATTAGGAAATATATATAAAATTATTATTTGCACATTAGTCCTTTGCACATCAGTCCTCAATGCCACGTTAATTGCTCCGCTACCCCTCCTTGCCCACAACTCTTGAAGCGCAGCCCACAACTATTCAGTATTGACACCACAAGTCCTCATACAAAGTAAACATGTACAAACAGCTTAAGTTAAAATCTAATATGACAAGATTGGTAATATTTGGTTTATATTTTAACACCCACCCTCAATCTTGGCATTGAAATAGATCCAACAGATTTAATTTAGAACACAAATAGTTATGTTGACTTACACCAAGAGACTTGGTAAAAATATCAGCTGGATTTTCTACAGATGGAACTTTTACAGTTTTAATCATTCCAACATATACTTTATTCCTTACCTGATGAACATCAATTTCTATGTGTTTGGTTCTTTCGTGAAATACTGGGTTATTTGCAATTTGTATTGCAGACTTATTATCACTATTTAAATCAACACGAAGCAGATTGTCTAATTTTAAATCTGTCAATATACTCAAAACCCAGATTATTTCACATAAGGCAGAAGCCATTGCCCTATATTCTGACTCAGCAGAAGAACGAGAAACACTTGACTGTTTCTTGCTCTTCCATGAGACCATACAGTTTCCTAAATATAAACAGTAGCCAGTAACTGAACGCCTAGTAGAAAGGTATTTACCCAATCGGCGTCCACATATGCACTAAGTTTAAACTCAGAGGAACATGAAAAATTAACACCTTTCCCTGGAGAAAGTTTCAAATACCTCATGACACGCAAAACTAATTTAAGATGAGACTGTCTTGGTGAATGCATAAACTGACTTAAACAATGAACATCAAATGCAATATCAGGTCGTGTTACTAATAAGTAAATCGATCGTCCTATAAGTCGTTGATATTCAGTAAAATTAGTCAAAGGAGGATCTTTTGACTCAAAACCACTTATATCCGTGACACTCAAATTCATGTCCATAGGAGTACTTATTGGCTTACAACCTAAATATCCAAAATCACTAAGTAATTCAAGGCAATACTTTCATTGTGATATACAAATACCATTATCTGTTCTCAAGATTTCTATTCCTAGAAAAAACTTTAGTTCACCTAAATCTTTGATTTTAAAACTAGATTGAAGATGAGATTTTACTTTATTAATTTCTGACATAGAATTACCTGTTAAAACTATATCATCCACATAAACAAGTAAAACCAAATAAATAGAATTATTGATTTTTGTGAATAAAGAATAATCACTAGTACTTTGTATGAAACCATGATCATGCAAACAATTTGATAACTTGGCATACCACTGCCTTGGAGCTTGTTTTAAACCATACAAGGACTTAGTAAGTTTACACACCCTTTTGTCATTTGCAGAAAAGTAACCAGGAGGAAGACTCATGTAAACTTCATCTAAATCCCCATACAAAAAAGCATTGTTAACATCTAGTTGACACAATGGCCAATTATGCTGGACAGCTAATGCAATGATACATCTAACAGTGACCATTTTAACAACTGGGGAAAATGTCTCCTCGTAGTCAATACCCTCACGCTGAGAATACCCCTTAGCCACTAACCTAGCCTTATATCTTTCTATCTCTCCTGTAGATTTGTACTTAATCTTATATATCCATCAACACCCTATAGGTTTTCTACCTACAGGAAGACTAGTTATAACCCAAGTGTTGTTACGATATAAGGCTTCCATTTCTTCGTTCATTGCACTAATCCAATTCTGATCTTTACATGCCTCAAAAAAGTTATTTGGCTCAACAGACTTGTTAAGAGTAGTAACAAAACAAAAATTGTTTGGACTTAAAAAAGAATAATTTACAACTTTTTCAAGGCCATACTTAACCTTCCCTTCTATTACATAATCAGTAAATTTTCTAGGCAGATTTGACACTCGATTAGACTTCCTAATAGAGGATGAAGGTTCGATTAAACCACCCTCAGGAGGGAAACTCAAATGAACATCCTCAATAGCATCCAACCGATCATTGGCAGCCGTATTTGGACCACCAAGAGTTTCATGTCCGGCAGTCCTTTCTGAGTTGTTTAACCCATTTATGCTATCAAACCCATTTCCACATTCAACAGCAGAATTTGGAGCATTAAATTGGCTACCAGAATGATCAGGGTTACTATTATCAGTAACATTTTTTACAGTTTCATTTTGTGAGTTATCCCTTGCATCATCATTGGGTAAGAAAGTGGGCAAATCATTAGTATGAAATACTGAATCAAAGAAATTTAATGATTTAATTTCACTAGAGCCAGAACTTT
Source organism: Saussurea involucrata (assembly GCA_033807775.1). Lineage (NCBI taxonomy): Eukaryota > Viridiplantae > Streptophyta > Magnoliopsida > Asterales > Asteraceae > Saussurea > Saussurea involucrata. Next base: position 104,717,183 of record CM066321.1, on the reverse strand, counting down.
GGTTGTTAGCTTGCATTTTGAAAGGAAAAATGGTTTCGTAGAATTTAACATCTCTTGAAACCAAGATTTGCTTTGTAGTTAAACTATAAAGTCTATATCCTTTCTAGGAGTTAGAATATCCCAGGAAAACACATTTCTCAGATCGAGATGCAAATTTATCAGATACATTTGGTTTAACTGCAAAGCATAAACAACCAAAATTCCTTAAATGATGCAGAACAGGGGAAAACCCATAATCCAATTCATAAGGACATTTTCCATTTAAAACTGAAGAAGGAGTTCTATTTATTAAATATGTAGCAGTTAAAATGCACTCATTCTACATGTTTAACGGAATATTTCCTTGAAACATTAAGGCTCTAGCTACGTTCAAAAGATGCCTATGCTTGCGTTCCACCACCCCATTTTGTTGGGGTGTGTAGACACAAGTGGTTTGATGTATTATTCATTTTGTTTTAAAAAAACTCACCCAATTTTTGATTTACAAACTCAGTACCATTATCGCTCCTGGCAATTTCACAGGTTTGCCAAACTGGGTAATCAACAAACTATGAAACATAATAATATTATCAAACACCTCATCCTTACTTTTTAACAGATAAATCCAAACAGACTTAGTAAAGTCATCCACAATAGTCAAAAAAAATACTTATATCCTTCTCTACTAGGAACCTTATAAGGTCCCCACAAATCTAGATGTATTAATTCACCCAAGCTAGTTGTAGTATGATTACTCAAGTTGAACTTATCTCTAGTCTGTTTGGCCATGTGACATATGTCGCAAGGAAGGGAATGAGACTCATTTCCAAGGTCTAATTTTTTCTTTAAACAAGCAAGGGCTTGATCAGCAGGATGACCAAGTCTACTATGCCATAATTGACGAGAGACATAGCATACAATAGACATATTCGAAGTATTCAACCTACTAGTGAGAATCTTAGAGTCAAATTTCTCACCCTTTGAAAATTGATCAAAAAAATACAATCCCCCAACTTCACTACCAGTCCCCACAAGTTTCGTTGGAAGTGAACCCTGAAGCAAATAACATCTAAATTCATCAAACCCAACAAAGATTTTACTGTCCCTAGCAATTTTATGAACATAAAGCAAGTTAACATGGAAATCAGGAATGACAAGGACATCAAATAAAACAACATTGTTATTGAGGCGGTAATTTCCAATTTTATTTATTTTAGCCTCATCCCCATTGGGTTGTGTAACTCTTAGGTCCAAATCAGATATATCAATCACATTTTCAAGATGAGCCGTAGAAGACGTCATATGTTGATTTGCACCGGAGTCAATAATCCAACCAGGATGAGTATTACTAGAGTATTTAACCATGTTAGCATGAAATTTACCTGCCATATTAACAGCTAATCCTTCAGTTTGCTTTTGATCAATCAGGGCCAACAACTTGTTGAGTTGGTCTTCAGTGAGAGAGTTAATAGAACTGGACTGATTTGCAGAACCCTCTGCAGTGCACGCATTGCTAGAGGGTGTTTTAAAAAATTGGTTTGATTGATTTGATTTGATTTGCTTTTATTGAATTGAAAATCCTTGGGAAAGCCTATCAGTTTGAAACACCTTTCTATGGTGTGACCAGTCACACCATAGTGTTTATAAAGTAATGGGGGGGGGGGGGTTCCCAAATTTTTGTTTATTATTAACAGGTTTACTAAAAAAGGCAGTGTTTTGGATTTTTGATCCCGAGGAAGAACGAGTCACACCACGATGTGACTCTTCTCCAGAGATCAAAGAAAAAGTTGTTTTAACCGAAGGCAAAGAATCGGAGGTCAAAATATTACTCCTGATTTGCATGTAACTATCATCCAACCCCAATAAGAATTGCATGAGTTTGATAAGTTGGTTATGTTTGGAAAATTCAATAGAAGCATTACAAGTACAAGCAGGAAGTTTAACCATAACATCAAATTGTTTCCATAACGCGTTCAACTTATGATAGTAATCAGAAATAGAGGTTCCATTTTGGGTTAGTGACTTAATTTTTTGATGGAGGTTGAAAGTTACAGAACCATCAACCTTATCATAAGTTTCCTTTAATTCATCCCAAACCTCATAAGCATTTTAGAAAATACTTGACTAACAAATAAATCCTCAGAGATAGAACCAAGAATCCATGATAACACAACTGAGTTACATCTGTCCCACTGTTTTCCAAGCACAATATTACCAGTGGAACGGGAAACAGTACCATCAATGAAACCAACTTTATTTTTGGTTTCAAAAGCAAGAATCATAGCACATGACCACACTTTATAGTTCTAAGTACCAATCAACTTCATATTCAGAATGGACACACCAGAGATGTCACTGGGATGAAGATACAGTGGATCCCCGAAGTCCAGCTTTGCAATCAGAGATTGCGTTTCTGGGCTTTTAGGATCAGGTGTACCAGTCATCTTGAACAAGAAAACAAACACACAAGCAGAAACCTAAGTGATAGATGACAGGATTCCTTGCCACTTGAGTGGTAGGTCAAGCCAAACACAAAGGTCTCCTAAAGAATGAGGGATGAGAAGAGAGTCATACATGGTAAGAGTCTAGGGTGACTTACAGTGGGATCCCAAGAGTAATGCATCGGAAGAGAGCACCTATGTACACAGAGATGATATAGCAACAAACCAAAAGCAAATAGGAACAAACTTGAACACAGTAGGTGAGGGAGACCGGGAAGAGAAAATTACACCGACGAGTCAGTGCAATGTACCCTTACCACAACCTCAAGACTCCAGAATCACCGAGATCTGCAGCTATCAGAACAAAGAAAATGACCGTTGGAACAGATCCTATGATCTGTCCTTGAATCACACAATCTGAGCTAGCAGGGACGGTAAATACAAGGAGTCACCAGGGATCACACTATGTAATCCTTACAATAAGAAACAAGAGACAAGATCTATGAACACAGATCAGATCTCAAGAAATAGCAGAAAAGTATTCACACTAGATCTGGAAGGCAAAGCAGATCACACCTCAAGAGACAAGATCTATATATTCAGATCAGGTCTCAAGTTAAAAATGAAAGGAAAAACGAGACACAAGACAAGATCTATGTATAGATCAGATCTTATGTTACACAACTGTTGGTCCCGAAAGGCTTAAACAAGTTTGTAGAAGGGGGGGGGGGGGGGGGTTGAATACAAACACACTATTTTACTTTTCTAAATTGTTTATTGATAAATCATTAACAATTTACAGCTTGTTGCGGAAACAAGATTAAGGATAAACCTAAATCTAAACAAGTTGGAACACTAAGGTTTTCTTGCACTAAGAAAGATAAGGAGATTACTAATAAAATCCTATCTTGAGAGATTTGAACTTGTCCAGAGTTAGCAAGTTACTTCAAATGAAGTGAGTTCATCTCTTTATATACTGCATGCATTTAATGCAATTCTGTATACACTTTACACGTGTCATCAGCGGATTGGTTGCATGTCATTGACCTGTGTTGACAACCTTAGTAGCCGCATGAATGAACAGTGTAGTATCAGAGTGGTTGTACGATTTCAGATTTTCGGAGGTTCTTTTCTGACATTTCGTACGGTGGCGTGCAAGGGAGGTTAAGACAAAAGTACTTTGTACGGAGGACTTCATGATCAGCTTTCGTTGATTCAGCGATTATCATTTACTATCAGCAGATGATAAAGTTCAGCGATAGCTGAAGTCTTGTACTTGATACTTCACGTTGAGTGGACAAATCTGAGTCTTCGCTGATCCGCATCAGTTCATTAGGAGACTTGTCGCTGGTTCTTGAGCTTGATCTTCGACTTCAGCGTAGAACCTTTGTTGACGTGAATCTTGTCTTCAGGGATCATAAGTAAACAACTAACTTATCAGCGATCACCATAAGGACTGAACAGACTCAGCGATATGGTGAACAGTGTTCGCTGAATGTTTAATCTAAAAGTGCGAGAGTTTCTATCAGCAGTACTGTAAGATCTTAGTACTTATCAGCGATAGTGAAACTCTGATACATATTGTTTACTTACAATTTTCACTAAGTATTTAAGATTGGGTCATTATCAAATCACTGAGGGTTTGGATCAACAATCTCCCCCTATTTGATTATGACATAGCAACAGAGAAAATTGCTATTTAATGAAAACATAAGGATAAAAAGAACTCATAAAATATTTGTCCCTTTTACTGTTTTCTGGGATCTTTTCAGTACTGATGGAGTAAAGTACATTCGCTGAAATCTTTCTTTAAATCTTTGAATCAGGTTACAATATGGATAAGAAAGATTACAAGTACAAGCGAAATAAATTACAAGTACTAAAGGATGACTGATACAATAGGGAAAAAATGGTGATTGTTGTCAGCCTTCAAAGGGTTCTTCCTTAATGAGAAGTTCATCAAGGGTTGTCTTTTCAGTTGGAATCATCCAGTCAGGAACCTTTTCTCCTTTATTCTTTAGCTTCAGAGCAGCTTCAAAAATCAAGGGTTTTAGGTGTCGTGCCTGAATGTCTTTTCTGAAGTCGCACCAGTAGATGAGATCTTTGAGCTGTTCGATTGGAGTGATTGGAAGCTCAGCGATCCGTTGAAAGCATTTACGTCCGTCGTAGTCAAGAAAGAATATTCCATAAGGATTACTGATGACTTTACCAGGGACGAAAAGTTCACATGGTGGCAAAGAGACGTCAAGGGCAGATAGATCAGGATCAGGACCAAGTACTTCAGCGCGAGAGAAACCAATTCCAGTTTCATTTCGTATGACAGGACCTGAGTTTGAATCTTGACGTTTCTTCCTTGGAGAGTCCTTTTTTCTTTTCGGCTTTAGATCAGGAACAGGAGGAATATCCACACAAGAAGATATCAAATCGATCTGTCTGTTTATCAGCTTTTCGAAATGATCCTTGTACTTAGATTTTGATGGTTGGATAGCTAACCTCATCTCCAGCCATTCAGAGAGACCATACCTTTTTACAGTGTCAGCACGAAAGGTTTCAGATGAGTCATCTTCTCTGAACAGTTTGATGTCAACAATAGGTACTCCGATGGAGGTTCTTCCAGAGATGAATACCTTGTTGATCTTCGCTGGACGATATCTGAAGTGGATTTTCTCTTTACACCAGATCAGGGTGGTCTGAGAAACTTCAGCTTTCTTTTCCACGATCTTCTGGGCTTGTTCCCAAAGCTTTCGTTGGATTTGAATGGGAATACGCTTCAGCTTCGGGTCTTTGACAGATTCTTGAGTGAGCTTGATGGCGTATTCTCTGTCTTTATCTTCAGCTTCCTTCCTTTCAGCGATGAGGCGTTCAGCTCTGAGATGATCCTGGTATTCAGCTTTTGAAATTCTGAACTTAGGAGGAACTGAAGGTAGTTGATCGCGCCTTAGGATGATTCGCTGATCCTCGAATCGCTTTATCATTTCTTCTCTCCTCTTTTGACGAACTGAGGAGGGTCTGTTTCTGTGCGAGAGAGGTTGTTCTTCTGATTCATCAGTCTCAGAGATTAAATCTAAGACTGGGATTATGTCTTCAGCGGTAGCTGGAATTATTGGTGAAGTCGCAATAGAAGATCTTTCAGCGATATCCTCAAACAGGGGAGAGGACTAGCTGAAACGCAGCGATCTTACAAATAAGAACTGGGTAGAAGAGCTTGGGTAGAAAAGATAGAAAAAAAATGTGGATGTGTATGGTGTTTGTGGAATGGATAACTGATTTTTCAGAGATGATCAGGGAAGGAAAAATAAGTTTAGTGTACCTGACAAATCGGCTTTGCAAGTAGGATCGCCAGATTATCATCTTCAGCGATGCCTTTGTCTTTGCTTTTCTCAGCGCCAGAGGCTGAGTGCTTTGTCTTTGTCTTCTCCCCTGAAGGTTCTTTTATTGAAATACCTTTAAGAGCTTTGGTTCGAGGAGCAGGTTTGACAACAAAGAAATCATCGTCATCTTCATCATCATCATCATCGTTCCTTGGAGAGGAGGATGGTTCAGCTTCAGGGATGTCGAAGTCTTCGTCTTCTTCTGCTTCGGATTCCTCAGCATCTTCTTCGAGTTGCTCCCCCTCAGATACAGAGGCGAGGTTCTCGGTTCCCTCAGGGTTTTCATCTCCCTGAGGTCCAGTAATCCGATCTTCATTACCCTCTCCCCTGATAGATTCATCATGGGAAAGGTCTTCAGCGCTCTTATTTTGATCTTCAGCGCTCTTCTCCTGTTCAGCGCTCTTCTCCCCCTCTTTCTCATGATGGGCGGGGGAGGAATGGGTAGATTCAGCATTGGTGTTGTCTCTGTCTTCTGGGCCAGAGACTTTCACACAACCTTCAAGCTTAGCTATTTTGTCTTCTAGGCCAGAAATAGCAGGCGTGATTTTCTTCAGCTCTTGGCGATCCTCTGCGGTGAATGAGTCCAAAACAGGTGCAGGGGCCGGAGCAGGAGCTGGATTATTTGCGTTGTTCACCAGCGTCTCGATCATTGTCTTGACAGAACTAAGATCGGTCTTCACTGAGCCCAAGTCGGTCTTGACCACTGACATATCACCTTCGAGTGTACCAACCGATTTCTTCAGCGTTGTAACCTCGCTGGAAATGGTGGAAACTGATGATTTGAGGTTGGTGTAGTCAGTGTAGATGTCGGAGAGCACTTTGGCAAAGTCGGCGAGAGTTTTATCAAGGTCTTTGATGTCATCAGAGGAGGCTTTCTTTTCCACCACAGTAGTCAGCTTCGTCAGATTCTCTCCAGCATTTGTTACAGCTGTAGAGTTATTTGATAGACCGGTGGTGAGATCCGTAAGTTTCATCTCCATAGACTTCAGAGACTGGTTGATGTCTCCCAAAAAAGGACCTGTAACATATAAGTACTTGTGAACAAAGGAAAGCTCAGAAGTTTCAGGTTTAGTTACAGTGTTTAAGGTGGGATCTGTACCTGCAGGAGCGTTGACGAACTCATCAAAGTTTCGAGTCCCTCCATAGTGTTCCATATCTCCCTCAAAAGTTCCGTGAGGGATGGAGATCTCTGCAGGTCCTTTCTTCGTCATTCGCTGAGAAGCTTCAACGGCTTCTTGAATGATGGCATCTCCAGTTTTGACTGGAGGAGTGTCCAAAGAAGTAGAGGGAGGAGCGAAGGATAAGAATTGGGGTTGGGTTTCAAGTTCAGCGTTGGATTCGCTGAGAAGTACTTCATCAGTCTTTTGAGAGACTGACGAAGGTTGGGTAGATTCCAAAGTTCTAACCTCAGCGTTTAAGGACGCTGAAGTAGGTTTAGAAGGGATGGCTTGAATTGGTGTGGCAGAGCGTACCACGGAACTTTCCTTCAGCTCTTCAGAATGAGCTGAGGAGTCTTCAGCATGCAATTGCTGGGGTTGCTCCTTGGTTTTCTTGATCCTTTTGGAATCAAGAGGGGTAAGAGATTGTTTCCTTTTCTTAGAAGGAATGGATTTTGTGGCCGGGGTATCAGCGATGGGTATTGTCGCTGAAGGAGCCACAGAAAGCGGAGAATTTAGAAGAGTGAGAAGAGTAGAGAGACGTACCTCGTTGGCGACAGGCTTGAAGTCGAGAACTTTAGGGCCAATCTGAGAGAGTTTCAGATCACCCTCTTCAGGATAGCTGTCCTTCAGGCCATATTGAAAGATGGCGCTGATGAATCGCGGGTAAGGAACCCATGCTGGTCGGTCAGCGGCAGAATCAACACGTTGAATGAGGTCTTCATAGATGATGGAGGCCCAGTCAATGTTGAGACCTTTCAGCAGTGCGTAACCCATGGCCTGCTGAGGTTGAGCGGCTTGATCAGAAGATCCGGATTTCGCTGTCATGCAGCTGATCAGGTGAGCGAAGATGAAGTTCATCTCGCTGGGCATCTTGGATTTCTTTATCAGCGTCAGCTTCTTCTCAGGTAGCTTGTCTCTTCCAGTCTCCCAGATGTAACCCATCGCATCAAGGAAAGCAATGATTTCTTCCCTGTCAGCGTGCTTCTTGTGATCAGGAAATGGAATGAAAGGATTTTCTGAGGTAGCGTTAGGGAATTTCAGAGCTTTGCGGATTATTGCGGGGGTTATCTTGATGGTGCCATACTCAGTATCGCTGAGTATGCAGTCGATGGTTTTAGATGGATCTTTGGCTGAGGGTAGGTTGGTGTGTCTGGCAGAGTACCAGAATTGGGATAATAGACGCTGACTGGCAGGAGGTGTGATTGTCAGTGCTGTGTATATGGGGCTATTCTTCAAAAAATTTACAGCGTCGTCTAGATGGGATACCTGCTTCCGAGGAGGAAACTCGAGAAGCGCTGAAAGGTTGTTTGCCTTTGTCCAGTCTAGTTGATCCAGCTCAAACTTAACCTGAGGAGCTTTGGTGATTTCCAGTTCCTCAGAATCAGCGGAGATGGACTCAGCGGTAACATTCAGCTTTGAAGTTGCCATTTCACTGTATTATCAGTTCAACCAAAGATGTTAACAAATAAGAAATATCTTAATGTGGAAAGAAAATTTCCATTAAGATTTTTCGAATTTTGTCCATCTCATTCAGACAAAAAAAGTCTTAATGAAGATTAGGGTTTTTCTTGTTTTTAAAAAAAAAAAAAAAAACGAATATAACACCTATAAGCCTTGTATTCCAGTTTAAAAAAAATGGATACGAAAGAAGAACAAGTTTAAGATTTTAGATTTAAAACTTGAAGAACAACCATGAAATGGTTGTGTTTATAAAACCATGAAAGAAAATGATTTTATTTTTGAGTTCTTTTGTTTGATCTTGTGTAAAACAATGATAAGATCGAAAACAAGTTATTTGCATTTGATAATAGATAAGAACATATTAACCTTGAGTTTGATGAAGAAGATGATGAACAGTTCTTGAAGATTGAGAGCACAAAATGCAACAGTGTTCTTTTCTTGCGGAGAAAGATTGACTCGCATAAAAGACAAATATAAACTTTGAGAGTGTTTATATAGGAAGAGAGTAGAGAGAGAAAAACTTGAGCGGGAAAGTTTTTCATCATGACACGGACACGTGTTTGCATTTGATTGGATAGACAACGAAACGTGCAAACGTGTGTCAGAAAAAGAGCGTGCCTGGTGTTATCCGTTGCAATGACGTCACAACTGTCCTTTCACATTCTTTCGTTGTCTCTGAGGTTTTGAAAGAAAAACTCAGGGACTCTTTGGAAAATATGAAGCACTGAATAGAAATATCAGTGAGGGTTTTAAGAAATTTCAAAATATTATTCAGCGATGAAAGAATTTGAAATCTTGCATTTTCATGCGTTTTGTCAGAGAAAACATACCTTGATATCAGTTTAACCCAATTTATTCAGAGAGAAGATGATGAAATGGATTGTACAAGTTTATTTTATCCAGAGCCTATACAAGAATGTATAAACGTATCGCTGATTAAATGTGAACCGCTGAAGATTTATCCTTCAAAGTTCAGCATTCCAAGCTCGCTGATGAGAAAGTTGAATCTTGTCTCATCAAGAGGTTTGGTAAACAAATCAGCTAACTGATAATCAGTTGGGATAAAATGAAGTTCTATATCACCATTCATCACATGATCTCTGATAAAATGATATATGATTTCTATGTGTTTTGTCTTTGAGTGTAGCACTGGATTGTTTGCTATAGCGATGGCACTTGTGCTGTCGCAATAGATTGGAATTTTGGAGAGCTGAAGATCATAGTCTAGTAGTTGATTTCTCATCCACAAGACTTGAGAACATCAGCTTCCAGCGGCTACATACTCAGCTTCAGTTGTGGAAGTGGACACCGAGTTTTGCTTCTTACTTGTCCAACTTACCAGCTTTCCACCCAGGAGCTGACATCCTCCTGTGGTGCTTTTCCTATCCATTTTGCAACCTGCAAAATCACTGTCTGAATAGGCGGTTAGATCGAATCCTGAATCTTTGGGATACCAAAGACCTAGATTCGTTGTACCCTTAAGATATCGAAAGATTCGCTTTACAGCTTTCATATGAGATATCTTAGGTTCAGCTTGATATCGTGCGCACAGACATGTTGCAAACATAATATCGGGTCGGCTAGCTGTAAGATACAGTAGTGAGCCGATCATCCCACGGTACAGCGTGACATTGACAGGAACACCCTTTGTGTCCTTATCAAGTATCAGCGGTGGTGCCATAGGGGTTTTCATAGCTGAACTTTCAGTTAAGTCGAATTTTTTCAGCATATCTTTAACATACTTTCCCTGATTTATAAAAGTTCCTTTTTCAGTTTGCTTAATCTGAAGACCAAGGAAATATGTTAGTTCACCCATCATACTCATTTTATACTCATCTTTCATTCTATCAGCGAAACGAGTACAAAGCTCAGGGTTAGTAGAACCAAATATAATGTCATCAACATATATTTGAACTAAAATGATATGACCTTTTATTTTTCTAAAAAACAAAGTTTTGTCAATCTTACCTCTTTCAAATTTTTCAAGGTGGAGATACGTAGAAAGAGTGTCATAACATGCACGAGGAGCTTGCTTCAAGCCATAAAGTGCCTTATCCAGCTTATAAACATAACCTGGACGCTTAGGATCTGAGAATCCTGGAGGTTGTTCCACATAAACTTCTTCATTCAGCTTTCCATTTAGAAACGCTGACTTAACATCCATTTGATGTACAGTGAAGTTTTTGTGTACATCATATGCTAAGAAAAGACGAATAGATTCAAGTCTTGCTACAGGAGCAAAGGTTTCGTCATAATCTATACCTTCCTCTTGTCTGTATCCCTGAGCAACAAGACGAGCTTTGTTGCGAGTTACAGTACCATGTTCGTCCAACTTGTTTCGATAGACCCACTTAGTGCCTATCACTGTTTTGTCAGTTGGTCTCCGAACAAGTTTCCAAACTTTGTTTCTTTCGAATTCAGTCAGCTCTTCTTGCATAGCGCTGACCCAGTTTGGATCACTGAGGGCATCATCTATTTTCTTTGGTTCAGTTAGAGAAATAAAGTTAACAAATAAACAAATATTACCTGCACTTCTACGAGTCTGAATACCAGCGTTGGGATCACCAAGAATTTGATCGATTGGGTGATTTACAGTCCATCGCTGAGCCGGAGCATGCGTCGCTGACTCAGTCTGAACTGGAGAAACTGAAGATGAGGCTTCAGCTACTTCTGGATAATCAGCTAAGAGAGGAATGCTTGCATTTGTCACTTCATTCACTGATTGCTGAGAAATAGATGGAATTTCTGAGACATTTGGATCAACTGCGGGTATAGTATTTATAGGAACAGCTGAGACCCAAGATGTTTCATCTTCACTATTCTGCATATTGGGAATGATAGTAGGACCATCATTTTCAGTTGTATGAGTATGAGTAGTGGGAACATCTTCTGAATCACAAAGATGAGAAAACATCCATTGATTCAGTTCTTCTGTATCAGCGTTCGGTTTAGAATTCGCTGAACGGGATTCGTCAAACGTGACGTGAATAGTTTCTTCTACAGTTTGTCTTCTTCGGTTGAAGACTCTGAAGGCTTTGGAAACTGAGGAGTATCCAAGAAAGATTCCATCATCAGCCTTAGGATCAAACTTTCCAAGGGCATCTCTGTTGTTCAGTATGAAACACTGACAACCAAAGATGTGAAGAAAGCTGATTGAAGGCTTTCTCCCATGAAAAAGTTCATAGGCTGTCTTTTTGAATCTTTTGACTATCAGCAACCTGTTTTGCGTAAAACAAGCCGTGTTGACAGCTTCTGCCCAAAACTGAGTAGGCAGGTGAGAATCGCTGAGCATTGAACGTGCAGCTTCAATAATTGTTCTATTTCTTCTTTCAGCGACTCCGTTTTGTTGTGGTGTTCTCACTGACGAAAAGTTGTGAGAAATACCCTTGCTCTCAAGGAAGGAATCAAGAGAACTGTTTTTGAATTCAGTTCCATGATCACTCCTTATTGAGCGAACAGTCATATTGTTCAGAGTTTCCATCTTCCGAACAAAGGTGATGAGTTCTTCAGGGGTGTCACTCTTAGAACGGAGAAACATTACCCATGTATAACGAGAGAATTCATCAACTATGACCAGCGTATATTTCTTTCCAGCGATGGATTGTTTGTTAACGGGGCCAAACAAATCCATATGGAGTAGTTGAAGAGGAGATGACACTGAGGAAACTTGCTTGGACTTAAAGCTTGCCTTGGTCTGCTTCCCTTTTTCACACGCTGAACATAAGGATTCTTTGGCGTATGAATGTTGAGGTAGACCAGTGACTAACTCTTTGGATGAAAGAGTATTCAGTGTCTTGAAGTTGAGATGTGAAAGCCTCTTGTGCCATAGCCAGTTGACATCAGAAGATGCCTTTGAGAAGAAACAGGAGTTCTCAGTGGTTGTTGAGTCCATGTTTATAACGTAAACATTTTCCAAACGATAACCGCTGAGAGCTATCTTCTCCTTTTTGTCAGAGACAAAGCAGGATTCTTTGGTGAAAATCACTTTGTTATCCATGTCGCAAAGCTGACTGATGCTCAGAAGATTATGCTTCAGCCCTTCAACATATGCGACTCTTCTGAAGGATGTTGTACCATTTGAAAGTACACCATACCCTCGGGTGTGTCCTTTTCCATTTCCACCGAAAGTCACAGAGGGACCCTTCTCTTCCTTGTATTCAGCGAGCAGGCTTTTCTTTCCAGTCATGTGTCTAGAGCATCCGCTATCGAGATACCAGATACCCTTCTTAACCTGCAATACAAAGGAAGATTAGTTTTGCTTGGGTACCCACTTCACCATGTATACGCGTTTGTCAGTGGAAGTGGTTGGAATGGGTTCAGCAGTCTTCGCAGCATTTGAAGATTCAGCTTTGTCTTTCTTCACTTTGGTCAATTTCTTGACCTCAGCGGTAGGAGTCACCTTGACCTGACTTGCAACTGGTTTGGTCTTCTTTGGTGCTATCTTCACCTTAGCTATCTTATCAGCTTTGGTGGCTGTGGGACACTTACTTGCAATATGATCGGTAAGTCCACAGTGATAACATTTCCTATAACTAAAATTAGTTCTAGGACCACTTGTGTGCTGAGCTTTTAATTTGGAATTAGAAGTGCCAGCACCAAGTACACTATTGGTTTTTGAAATAGGACGAACATTCAGTTCTTCAGATTTCTTACCAAGGATATCTACTCTGAGTCTAGGAGTAGGTCGCTGAACTGATCCAGAGGTCTGATTTCTAGAACCAGATGAATGAATCACTAAGGCTTTGGAAGCATTCAGCTTAGGTACTAAAGTACCCTTCTGAGGATTTTGATAAATTACAATTCCTTTACCTTTATCTTTAGAGACAGAGGTAGGTTTTGAATAAACCATTTTCTCCTTACCTTTTGAGGAGGTAGGAGTTTCCTCAGGGATTGGTGTAATCGACGAGGAGTACTGAGATGAAGAAGTGTCAGCTACTGAGGATACGAACGTTCCAAATTTAAGCATTGAACGTTCAGTGGTTGGTATTGGAGTATCATATTTATAACCCAGACCACGTTTATCACTCAGAGGAATCTGAGCCTTAATTATCTCAGTGATCTTTGTTGAAGAATTACACCATCCTTCAACAGTAGCTTGTTCAGCTTTTAATGCAGCGATAGCTTCCGCTCGTTCAATTTTGACTAGCTGATTTAAATGGACTTGATCTTTAAAATCTTCTTCAAATTTAGAAAGCTTTTCTATTTGTAGGTGGCAATTTTTAAGCTTTTCAGCGAGATCAAGATTTTGGTTTTCAACCACAGCTTTGCCGTTCATGGCTTCGTATAAACTTCTAGTCAGTAGTTCGATTTTACGGAGACTATCAGCTTCATCAATATTTACAATATTGGTAAAGAAGGAGGGTGATACCTGAATGGCAGATGTTGAAGTGGAGGGAATGTTTGAACTTTCTTCCTCTTCTTCAATCTTGGCCATGAGACATTGATTTGCTTCATCATCTTCAGAATCAGATGATGAGACTTCTTCATCAGAAGCAGCCCAATCATAGTCAGCCATTAGGCCTTTTCCCTTCTTCTTAAAGCTTTTCAGCTTTGCATACTTCTCCTTCAGCTTTAAGTATTTGTCGTCTTTATTCCTTGGAACAAAGGATTTCTTTGTAAAGGCTGAAGGTCTCATGATTTTCTTTGACCTGCACTCGTTAGCGAAATGACCTGTCTTTTCGCAGTTAAAACAAGTAGCAGTAGCCTTATCAACAAAAGCTGATGACTTAGGCTTGTCAGCTATAGAAAGAGTTTTGTTCTTTCTAAACATTTTCTTCTTGGCGAATCTCCTGAACTTTTTAGTTAGGAGAGCCAAGGATTCATCATCTGAAGAATCAGAATCTGATGATCTTTCAGAGTTACTTTCTAACTCAGTGATAGTGACCACGGGTCGCTGAGTAGAAGGTTCCTCTGAGATTAAAGCAACAGGGGTGCTTTTGGAATCTTTTACAAGATTCTTCTTAAGATGGCTAGATTGCTCATGATTCAGCAATGTGCCATATAAGGTAGCAAGAGAACCATTGTCGATATAGTGAGTGTTTGTGTTTGAGTTGGCCATTTTCAGATAATAGCAAGGAAGAGAAATATCTTAGATTAGATCTTGTTTATGAGATTAAACAAATCTGCTCTGATACCACTTGTTGGTCCCGAAAGGCTTAAACAAGTTTGTAGAAGGGGGGGGGGGGGTTGAATACAAACACACTATTTTACTTTTCTAAATTGTTTATTGATAAATCATTAACAATTTACAGCTTGTTGCGGAAACAAGATTAAGGATAAACCTAAATTTAAACAAGTTGGAACACTAAGGTTTTCTTGCACTAAGAAAGATAAGGAGATTACTAATAAAATCCTATCTTGAGAGATTTGAACTTGTCCAGAGTTAGCAAGTTACTTCAAATGAAGTGAGTTCATCTCTTTATATACTGCATGCATTTAATGCAATTCTGTATACACTTTACACGTGTCATCAGCGGATTGGTTGCATGTCATTGACCTTTGTTGACAACCTTAGTAGCCGCATGAATGAACAGTGTAGTATCAGAGTGGTTGTACGATTTCAGATTTTCGGAGGTTCTTTTCTGACATTTCGTACGCTGGCGTGCAAGGGAGGTTAAGACAAAAGTACTTTGTACGGAGGACTTCATGATCAGCTTTCGTTGATTCAGCGATTATCATTTACTATTCAGCAGATGATAAAGTTCAGCGATAGCTGAAGTCTTGTACTTGATACTTCACGTTGAGTGGACAAATCTGAGTCTTCGCTGATCCGCATCAGTTCATTAGGAGACTTGTCGCTGGTTCTTGAGCTTGATCTTCGACTTCAGCGTAGAACCTTTGTTGACGTGAATCTTGTCTTCAGGGATCATAAGTAAACAACTAACTTATCAGCGATCACCATAAGGACTGAACAGACTCAGCGATATGGTGAACAGTGTTCGCTGAATGTTTAATCTAAAAGTGCGAGAGTTCCTATCAGCAGTACTGTAAGATCTTAGTACTTATCAGCGATAGTGAAACTCTGATACATATTGTTTACTTACAATTTTCACTAAGTATTTAAGATAGGGTCATTATCAAATCACTGAGGGTTTGGATCAACAAACAGTAAGACACAAGACAAGATCTATGTATAGATCAGATCTTATGTTACAAAACAGTAAGGCACAAACAAGAGACAAGATCTATATATTCAGATCAGATCTCAAGTTAAAAATGAAAGGAAAAACGAGACACAAGACAAGATCTATGTATAGATCAGATCTTATGTTACACAACAGTAAGACACAAGACAAGATCTATGTATAGATCAGATCTTGTGCTAAAATAACACACATGAAATTTATATTGCACAACAGATCTAAATAGATCTACCAGTACAGATCCAGATACAGAACAAATGAACGAATCAAATCAAACTAAGATACACAGATTCAGATTCATGCTTACAAGAACCAGTAATATACAATGATTAATGATGCATGCAAGAAAAGAAATGAACCAGGACTATCTCGTCAGGATTCACGTCATCCTTGAAACGATACAATTTATTCAAGGAGAAAAAAATAAGGAACAACAAGATTCAGATCGTCATAGTGTACAAAAAAGACTGAATATTAAACAAAAAAAAAAACTCAGATCTACATGAATCAAGAAGAGGATACATATCTGAGGTTACTTTTCTCAAAAACGTTTGTACAACAGCACATATTTGAAAATCATAAGCAAGAACACGATCTGAAAAAAAGGTTTTAAACATACAAGACAAACATATCTAAATCTGTAAGCACGAAAAGGAAAAAGGATCTGAAGAGTTTATGAACTCATATCCAAATCTTACAGATGAGGACCACTAGGTCAACATCTCATAAGATTCGGATAAAGAAACAAGCACACAGAACAAGAACATTGCAAGTAGGAGAGATATCATACCAGATGACGATTAGTGAGTAGGTACCGACGAGGAACGCACCATGTGCTCTGATACCATGTACAGATTCATAAACCAAAATATATTTGAATAGATTGAAAAATATAAAACTATTACAACTGAAATCTCACTACAAATACACTCTCACTCATACTTACAGATTAAATCTCACTACAAATCACTCACACTCATACTCTTCAAGAGATTTGAAGAGACACATTATTTCTAAGAACAAACCCTAAATCAGCTGAAGAAGAAGAACTCTCAAAAGTTGAGAGAAAACCCTAATTTTTCTATGTGTGTGTTATGTAAAACTGAGATATTAGGAAATATATATAAAATGATTATTTGTACATCAGTCCTCAATGCTACGTTAATTGCTCTGCTACCCTCCTTGCCCACAACTCTTCAAGCGCAGCCCACAACTATTCAGTATTGACACCATAAGTCCTCATACAAAGTAAACATGTACAAACAGCTTAAGTTAAAATCTAATATGACAAGATTGGTAATATTTGGTTTATATTTTAACACCCAACCTCAATCTTGGCATTGAAATAGATCCAACAGATTTAATTTAGAACACAAATAGTTATGTTGACTTACACCAAGAGACTTGGTAAATGGTTATAAACTATAATAAAGGATCGTATGCTTATCGAATTCAGGTTTCTAGTGTAAATCATGCATTGTCAACCTCAAAAGACAATTGACCGATGCTCACAAGTATCAAGATCCAATAAGCACTCACCTTGCAACACCTATCCACCTATCCACCTATCATCTCAAAAAACAATATTCTCTCAATTCACAGTTATCAATACTAATATCTTTCACGGACATGTTAGCATTTGTAGATAATTATGGATATTTGTATAGAAATTCGATTTGTTTCCTTTGTTTTCTCCTATAATTGTGCAATTCCCGTTCCTTTGATATCGGACTCCCCTTGATTCTAGGGTGATTTGTTTCCTAGTTTTGTATATATATTGGCTCTTCCTTCTTGTAATCAATATGTGAAGATACAGAAAGATCAAATTCTTTATGGTATCAGAGCGGGTTCGATACCGCCCTTTCGATCAAACCTAATCTAAACCTTGATCTTACCCATGGCCGGCGGTGTTGATAACGCCAGCAAGAACGACAAGAACAGTCCAGATGTGGGCTCTCCTTTCTACATTCATCCGTCGGACTACCCACGACAGATGCATGTTAACGATGCTCTCACAGACAACAACTACATCGACTGGGTGCAGGAGATGGAGAATTTTTTATTTGTTGATGGGTCGATCAAGAAGCCGGAAAAGGGTGGAGCAGATTACATGGCGTGGATGAGGTGCGATGCCATGATCAAGGGATGGTTAACGACTGCAATGGAGAAAGAGATTCGGGTCAACGTCAAATATGCCAACACTGTTGCCGAGATGTGGACTGATCTTAGTGAAAGATTTGGAAAACAAAGTGCACCACGTGCCTATGAACTGAAGCAAACCATCTCGAACACCCGACAAGACGGTATGACTGTTTCTGCATACTATACTAAACTTTGAGGGCTTTGGGATGAAATCCAATCCGTTCTCACCATCCCACACTGTTCTTGCAATAAAGGTACCTGTGGACTGGGGAGATCTCTTAATGATCTGAGAGAACAAGAAAGACTTTATGAATTTCTCATGGGACTAGACCCTGAGTTCTCGATCATTCGGACACAAATTCTAGCGATGAAGCCGGTTCCATCCCTTGGAAACGCATACCATCTGGTCGCTGAAGATGAGCAACAAAGATCCATAACCGGTGTTAAAAGACCCACTGCTGAAGCAGCGGCGTTCCA
Organism: Saussurea involucrata; assembly: GCA_033807775.1. Lineage (NCBI taxonomy): Eukaryota > Viridiplantae > Streptophyta > Magnoliopsida > Asterales > Asteraceae > Saussurea > Saussurea involucrata. Next base: position 104,699,010 of record CM066321.1, on the reverse strand, counting down.
TGCCTCTGTAAAACGTGATGGAAGTTCTAACCAACAAGGGAATAAGTATGTAAAGAAAAATCCAAGACAGATGGAACATTGTACTTTCTGCGACAGAGATGGGCACACTCGAGAAGGCTGCTTCAAACACATAGGCTACCCAGATTGGTGGCCAGGAAAGAACAAACAAGACAAACCCAAGCCAAGGGCTGCCTTTGCAGAGATCGAATCAAGTCCCATCGAGGGTCTGACCAAAGATCAGTATCAAGAATTTCTTAAACATTTTACTCCCGTGGAAAACCAAACAAAGAACGAGATCCCACCTACAGCCAATATGGCGGGTAAGATAAATCCTAACGATTCTTGGGTTGTTGATACAGGGGCTACCGAGCACATGACCAACAGAGCCGACATTCTTGAAAACAAAACCTCTTCTGCTATCGAAGAGCCGGTTATCATTCCTAATGGAGAAATTGTGCCCGTTGAAGGAAGAGGAGATCATGTCTTATCTAATGGAGCTAAAGTGAAAGGAGTTCTGCATGTTCCTGATTTTAATTGCAGCCTCTTGTCCGTTAGCAAACTTACAAATGATTTAAAATGTGTCGCAAGTTTCTTCCCGAATTTCTTTGTGATGCAGGACCTAACTTCGAAGACCTTGATTGGAGCGGGTAAATGCGTGAATGGTCTATATCGGATGGGGGTGCTTGGACACGAAAGGAAGGATATGATGTCGAAAGGGAACATATGGCACAAGAGGTTAGGGCATGTTGGTGAAGAAAAATTGAGTCAAATAAGTTTCCTCAGAAACATTACGTTTAGAAATAAAGGGCATATTTGTGATTCTTGTGCAAAGTCTAAGTTAACAAGACAACCTTTTCAAGTTAGTGTTACTAAAACCATTGCTTGCTTTGATTTGTTACATTATGATATATGGGGGAAGTATCGAACACCTTCGTTCTCAAGGGCAAATTATTTTCTCACCATAGTTGATGATTATAGCAGGGCCGTTTGGGTCTTTCTCCTCAAGCACAAGCATGAGGCAAGCACGTGTTTAATGGATTTTCATAAGATGGTAAAAACACAATTTGAAAAGGACATTAAAAGAATCAGATGCGATAATGGCGGAGAATTCACGTCTAATCAAATGATGAACTTCTACGCTAATCATGGTATAATTTTAGAAACCACATGCCCCCACACTCCACAACAAAATGGAGTTGTGGAACGAAAGCATCGACACTTACTCGAAGTTGCCCGGGCCCTAAAATTTGAAACTTGCCTTCCCACAAAATTCCGGGGAGAATGTATTCTGAACGCAACATATATTATTAATCGGTTGCCTTCTAAAGTCATTGAGAAAAGAACTCCATTCGAAATCTTGTATGGTCACAAACCAAGTTACGATCACATGAGGGTCTTTGGATGTTTGGCTTATTATCGCAGTACATAAACAAAAGGTGATAAGTTTGAGTTGAGAGGAAGGCCTGGAGTTTTTGTTGGATATCCCCATGGAACCAAAGGTTACAAGATTTATGACCCAAGCCACAATAAAATTGTCGTGTCAAGGGACGTGAAATTCGTAGAAAACGCCTTCCCTTTCAGCACTAACGTTGAACGCAGTGAAGAAAAGGATGAAGATGTGGTCGATGCTCCTTTATGACTTGGAAAACGAGTCATACCAAGAGTGTGGAGACAATGACGAAGCCACCAATGGAGGAGGTTCGGACTTGGGTGAGTCTACTAACCTAGAAGGTGAGCCCATGGAAGAAGGCGATTCTAACATGGAGTTTGAACGCCATGAAACCAATCAGAATGAAGAAACTAATGTCGAAGGTACTAATATTGAACAAGGCCTCTAGAAAAGGAGCAGGTCGAGACCCAAACACTTGGAGGATTATGAGGTCAAGCTTCCCCCATCTCTAGATCACGCTCAAACAGCTCCAAGTCAAGAGAACCCTACGGTATATCCCTTGGCGAACTTTGTTTCTTATGAAAAATTTTCTAAGTCTCATAAAGCTTTCTTAGCGGCCATCACTTCAAACGATGAGCCGAAAACCTTTGACCAAGCTGTGCAGGACCAAAATTGGAGGGATGCAATGCAAAAAGAGATTGGAGCCTTGGAAGAAAACGAAACATGGTTCGTTGAAGACTTGCCAAGTAGAAAACGTGCCATTGATTCTAAATGGGTCTACAAGATTAAATACAAACCAAGTGGTGAAATAGAAAGATACAAAGCTAGACTCGTTGCCAAGGGTTTCACTCAGATGGAAGGCGTTGATTATCATGACACGTTTGCCCCGGTAGCAAAGTTGGTGACGGTTAGAACCCTCCTAGCTATTGTCGTAAAAAGGGATTCGATCATTCACCAATTAGACGTCAACAACGCCTTTTTGCACGGTGATCTCGACGAGGAGGTCTACATGAAGATGCCGCAAGGTTATGAGAAAGGGGGAGCAACCAAAGTTTGCAGACTAAAGAAGTCCCTTTACGGGTTAAAACAAGCTTCAAGAAATTGGTACCAAAAGCTCGCGTCCGTTTTGACCGAACTGAATTTCGATCGGTCTCATGCTGACCACTCACTCTTCATATACAAACAAAACGGGATATTCATTGCTGCTCTTGTATATGTTGACGACATGATCATAGTCGGGAATAGTGCCAACAAGATTGAGGAGACTAAGGCTTTTCTGAATAAAAGATTTAGCATCAAGGATCTTGGAACTCTAAAATACTTTCTCGGAATTGAAGTTGCCCGTACAAAGGATGGGTTGGCCCTAAACCAAAGAAAATATAACTTGGACATCCTTGAAGAAACTGGAATGTTGGGGTGTCGGCCGTGCCTATTTCCTATGGAACAAAATTTAAAGTTGAGCCGAGACAACGAAGAACCACGTGTAGATGCTAGCAACTATCGAAAGTTGGTTGGTAAGTTGTTGTATCTACAAGCTACTAGGCCTGACCTCACATACGCTGTTAACGTGATGAGCCAATTCGTATCGGACCCCCGACAAGATCACTTAAATGCAGCCACCAGAGTTCTACGGTATTTAAAAGCCACGGCTGGAAAAGGTTTGTTTTTCCCAAAACAAGGAGGCACGAAACTTGTTACGTATTGTGATGCAGATTGGTTGGGATGTCCCTTTACTAGAAGATCTAGAACGGGGTATGTATTGCTGTTGGGAGGAGCTCCTGTATCATGGAAATCAAAGAAACATTCCGTTGTTTCTCGATCATCAGCTGAAGCAGAGTATCGTTCTATGGCTGCAACTGTTAGTGAGATTATATGGATGCGATGGCTGTTGAATAAACTCGAGGCTGAACAGAATGAGCCAACCCCCCTTTTCTGCGACAACCAGGCTGCTCGCAACATCGCTAACAATCCGGTCTTCCATGAACGTACTAAACACGTTGAAATGGATTGCTATTTTGTCAGAGAACGGGTCGAAGCTCAAGAAGTTGTTCCCCTTCCAATTAACACGAAGATGCAAGTCGCTGATCTGTTCACTAAGGCTTTAGGCCTTCAACAGTTCGAGTCTTTTCTTGACAAGCTGGGCATGCAAAATCTACATGCTCCATCTTGAGGGGGAGTATAGAAATTCGATTTGTTTCCTTTGTTTTCTCCTATAATTGTGCAATTGCCGTTCCTTTGATATCGGTCTCCCCTTGATTCTAGGGTGATTTGTTTCCTAGTTTTGTATATATATATTGGCTCTTCCTGCTTGTAATCAATATGTGAAGATACAGAAAGATCAAATTCTTTAATTTGGGTCATAATATCAACACTTTTGCCTATCTTGAAATATTATTATGATCCATACTTTTGAACTATGAACCTCTTCCAAAGTACTTGATTTCCATCGTCGAAGACGAGATTTATGTTTTAGTTGACATACTCTAAACAATCATGGTGAATCGTGGCATATTGTTTAATTTCCACATGGTCTTTGCATTTGTTAGCTCTTGTTTCATGTTCTTTTTACAAATCAAGGTATTTTATTTTGAAGTATATAATATTTATATACGACAAATACAACAAATAAACTCACATCCTCCTCATCTTTGGTGATGTTTGAACCCCTAACCTCCTAGTAGGAAAAAATGCTCACATGTCGGGCCAAGGCCCTTTGGTAAATCAAGGTATTATTTGCATTGGCTTATGTAACATAATGATGTCATCTGATGAATTTTCATTTATTTGTTCAATACCCAACCAAAAAAATTGTTTGTAATCATCATTTTATTAAAAAACTATGTTTAAAATTAAGTTTGTTGGAGTATTGAATATACTAAGTATTATAATTAATATTAAGGTTTCAAAATGAAGAAATGATTAAAGTTAAATGTAATTTTTGAGAAATTTTGATTTCTACTTTAGAAAAAATATAAAAAGTTATCGCAAAAGCTATAATAGAAGTTTGACTTAAAGTAATTATGCTTGGGGAAAGTTGCAAATTAAGATCGACTTCCTGGACTTTTTTTGTTGTCGTTTCAAACATATAATGATGGAAGTAACGTGTAAACACAAAACACTCCGACTCGATCGCAATCAATATCGACAGTGGAACTACGTGAAACATATTCATAGGTTATAATTATCCTTATGCGTGAACTATCACAGTCTCACATGCACACATGCTCCTGTTATGTAAGTTCCTGATCCCATATAACAAATACCAAAATGTGTTTTAAATCAACATGTAGAACATGTCATATAAATCAATATGGTAAACACAAAGCATAATAATAATAATAATAATAATAATAATAATAATAATATCTAGCAATAATATACTAGGAATTGGTATAAATATGCATTTCAATATAAAAAAAGGTATAAGAAAACTCACCTTGATCAAGATATCCTATAAAAGCCTCTTGTTGAATTAACCGATTTAGGAAAAATGACAAAACCACCTTACTTATCTCATAATTCACCGTTTATAATCCTTAAACCAAACTTCTAAAATAATGACTCAAAACTGGATCCTACCCTAAAATGAAAAATGAGACAAATCGAACCATATTATGCTAAAACTTCAAAGAATAGATATAACTTATACCTTAAATTGAAGCTCCAAGACTCCAACCTATGTGTAAATTCTGACACTCAGCCCTCATTTTTCTTTTTCTAAAATCAAAATTTTACTTAGCTTCCTTTTGCAGAAATGGAAATTGATTATAAACCTCAACACATTTGCCAAATGGTACCACATCTTAAATGGAAGCATTCATGCTTTCTTTGAAGAACACAAAATCAATATCTTGAAATATGTTCAAAATCGGTCCTTAATGATATGGGCTTTCTACACACAATCCCCCGATTGTTTAGAAATGACCCCTTCCTCCCTCCCTTTATGGAGATGAATCCAAGAGAAGAAAGGTTTCAATTTTATACACCAAGTTAATTTCAACGTTGGTACTCCGAGAATGAAACTCTTTACAAGACAACCCTTGGACTTCATTAATATTACCTGTAGAAACAAACGAATTAAAAAAATATAGCTTGTCAATATAATTGGGTTTGAAGCATGTATTACAAAGATGAAGCAACAAGTTCACTATATAGACAAGTTCAACCAAAATCACATATATTTCAAGAACGGAAAAACCAATCTAAACATCTAATTAAAGTTTCTTATTAAATATTTTTAATTAAAAATAACACAAAGGTAATTTGACCATCCATCCCAAATTATGATTGCATGATACTTATATTTGTTAAAACTAAAAATAAATTACATTAGTTATTTTTTAATCTAAAATATTTAAACTGTCAAACACTACTAAACGAAAAAATATTTACCTATAAACCTTTCTCAAGGATATCTGTCGTCAATGGGTGATTCGTCACAAAACCGTCACAAAAGTTGGTGGTTAATGCAATTCAGTGACAAATTACCTAGGGATTTTCTGGGTGATCCATGAGTATTTTCTCAAAAAACATCGGATTCTACCGAACCATTTATATTTTCTGGTTGATCACTGGATAATCACCGACGACAATTTCTTTAGATGAATTTTGTGGATAAAAGTAATTTGTTTTGTAGTGAAATTTCCTAATTAAACAAATTAAATACTAATTTAAATTAAGTATTATTATTTTTAATTTGACATAATAGGTATATTTAACCTTTCTTTCTCCAATTAATTATTTATACCAGTTTTTTTCAATATATAAAAGGACATTGAATTTATATGGTGTACTTCCGCCAAATGATTTTACCTGAGCAATATTTTATATGTATTCTTTTTTTTGGAAGGGTGTTCTAGGCTATGTCTAAATTAATCCCTTGATAAATTATGACTGTAAGACATCAGCCATGAATAAAGCTCATTACACCACAACCCTTGTGGTTTTTTTATATGTATTCTTCCTTCAAATGATTTTACCTTTCTATGTGAAAGGGAAACTTCAAAACTATCCTAGTTTCTTTTTCCATGTCTCTTTAGGCCGTGTTTGGTACATGGAACAGGACGAGACAGGACAGAAAAAACTCACTGTCCCATGTTTGGCGTGACATGAGACAAAACAAAAATTCACTGTCCCACGCTTGACGGGACATGGGACTGGGAAAGGACTGGGACAAGCTGGGACATGATGGGACAAAAAGGGTTTTTTTCTTGTTCCACCAAAATAGGTGGAACAACATGGGACAAGAGTGATACAGAAACTAAAAACTTACTGATCTACCCTCGTTTGATATATAACCCCAATATGATATTTCATCTACCACCACCTCCACAACCACCACCACTACCATCATTGACCACCTCTAACTCCGTAACCACCGCCCATCGCTGCCACCACCACCATCGTTGACCACCTCCACCTTCATCGATCGCCACTACCGTTGGCCTCTACCACCTCTTCCTCTACCACAACAACCTCCTCAACCACCGTCCACCGTCCACCGCCACCACCACCACCATCGTCGACCACCTCCGCCATCACCGCCAACCACTGGAGGCCACTTCCACTTCTTCCTCCACTGCAACAACCTCCTCAACCACCGTCCACCGCCACCACCACCATCGTCGACCACCTCCACCAATCACCACCACCCAACGTCGACCACCTCCACCAATCACCACCACCCCATCGTCGCTCACGTTTAAGTCAACTGCTATCTTCATGACTCGTCCCCCGCGCTCACCACCGATTTGTATTCTTATTTAAATATATACTTTATTTACGTCATTTATAACTATTATATGATATATAAAATCATCAAACAACTTTTAGGGGAAACTTGTCTAGTCCTGTCCTATCCAGTCCTAGTCCTACCAAACACGAGACAATCACTTGTCATGTCGTGTCATGTTCTGTCTAGTCCTGTCCTACCCTCTTGTCTGTCCTGTCCTGTCCAGTTCTGTTATGTAATGTCTAGTCCTATCCAGTCATGTCTGCGTACCAAACACTACTTTAAAGATCTTTGAGGGTTCATAATAAGGTTATGTGCGTCATGGTGATTCAGACACTTATAATATGTTTGACTATTTTTTAGACTGCTCAAGAAAATGTTTAAACTGGAGATCATCAAAGCGAATCGAGCAGTTTGACTATTTTTCAGACTTGATCAGACTGCCAGACCACTCAAATCGCCAAAAATAATATCGTTTAACTTGGTTCAACCGGTTTGAGCAATACAACGGTTTTTAAACACCCCTACCCACAAGTAACGAGAAAGTTGATCTTTATCCTTGTTGGGATCGTATCTTTTATAAAGTATTGCACATCTAAGTTTCCACAATTTATTTGTAATTTTTTCTTAAATATACAAAATGTGTTGGTTTTATACAGAAAAATCATCATTGAATCGAAGAATTGTAACTTAAAAATGCCTATTATAATAAATATCATATATTTTTTGCTATGTAATAAGAATACCAATTTTATTTTTAAAATATACATTAGCTGTTATATAGATCTATTTTTATTTATAACATTAATTTGATATTTTTATGGTATTATTATTTACGTACACAGATAATGGTAGAAAAATATAAATGTACTCATGGACTATACATAATTTAACCCTTGGTCGAAAATTTATTCGACTTGAATCCAAGACGCTGCAAATAATACCAAAACATCGATCCCTTTCATATACAGCTCAATAGTTAAGTTTAGTCATTCAGATGATGATTTTCAATTTCTATTTGACAGTAACAATCAAAATGTTGGATTCCGTAACAATCAGTCTCAGTTTTTTAATTTAAAAATTCCTTACAAGTCCTTGGTGGTCGATTATGGAAAGATCATTTAAAAAATCATTGGAATCAAGTTACAGAGCGGTAAATGTTGGTGAGTGGTCGATGTCGGGTTCTTTTCACTATTCTTAGGTCCAACAATATGCAAATAACATAGTACATTGTCGACGTATATGAATGATCAATCTAATCAAAAAAACATTGAATGTACATGGTTTGGTTTTATCCACACCAAATATGTTGATGGTACCTTGTGGACATTTAATCAAATAAACAGTGTGACATGTGCATACAGTCGACATCAAAACGTTTGTCATATAACATAAACCCATATAAAACCTCAATAATTCAATTCAAAATACCACTTGCTACCCTTTTCTTTATTTGTTCTCATTATACATAAGTGAATTATATTTGTAATCATTATATTATTTTTGGAGTTATGGTATATGATATGTATTTTCCAACAGGACCACATGGTTTACAACAGTTTGAATCATTTGTTTGTGTAGTCATTGTATAACTTTTTGGGTAATTGTAGTATTTGGCTTTTGTCCATTAGTCCACAAGGTTCAAGTGTCCATAAGACCATACTACATATATCATGTGAAAAAATTAACATTGTAAGACATATATATGTTTGGAGGCTAGTCTTGGATGTATTTTTGATTGTGAAATAAGTCAAAACTGATACACTATGGTCTAATTCTTACAAAAAAATATCAAGTAAATATGAAGAAAAAAAGACTATACAAGACAATTGAGTTGGTTTAAGTAGTTAATGCTTATTTAAGATAACACATAGCTATAGCTACAGAGTTTAAGTTTTTTTTTTGGAAGAGTGTCCTAGGTTATGCCTAGATTAATCCCAGCAAATTATGATAGCAAGAAATCAGCCCTGATAAACTCAGTGGCCACAGTTGTTGTGTACGCATGGATTCGAACCATGGGCAGATGGGATATTCCACCACATCCCTCAGGGCCTTAACCACTACGCCACAACCCCTGTGGTTTATAGAGTTTGAGTTTTATATACATGTATTGTCTAGTAATTATTAAAGATGCGTAAATAGATGAACTACAAAAAGTCATAATCCACGTCTCATACGTATATATATGAATCGTTGCGAACACATTAATGAACAAACAACAAAAAAACCATAATCTCTAAAAGCTATTAATAGACTTTCAAAACACTACTAAGAAGTACATACCATAATTTGACACAAATAGATATAAATACTATGTAATATAATCAAATGGTAAAATATATACGAGTAACAAAATATCCCAAGAGGCTGCGAGAAATATTAAAAGAAAGGCTTGAAACAAATTTATATAAACTTGTATACTGATATTTTCATTGAAAAAGACAATAAGAGGAAAAAAAAAAAAGACAAAGTGCCCCTAAACTAACAACCTCTTCTTTATAAGAATGTTACAACAAATGACTCGTTACAAAACAAAATGTATAATTTAGTACTTATTTTTATATCTATTGAAGCATCTGGATGTTTTCAAATTATTGATGAAACGATAGGGACCAAAAGCAAAGTTTACCTTATAAAACTAGAGCAAATTATATTTTTGGTGCATGTAGCTACCACTCACTATTAACTCTAATTTCTATTTTGAACTAGTTGCAATTTTGGTCTACCGGTTGCCAATCTCTTTCACTTTTGGTCCCTCTAACTTAGGGGGAGTTTGACATGGTTTTGACTTTTGAGTGATTTGGATTTCGTAAGAGGATTTGGAATTGGAGGGATTTGAATTTCGTGAGAGGATTTGAAATTGGAGGGAATTTGGATTTGAAATGATTTGGAATCTTTGGTGTGTTTGGTTCATAGGATTTGGAATGGAATCGAATTCTTTTATTTATAAAAAATTAATAATTAAATTAAATTTTTGTTAATTGATTATTAGAAAACAAATATTTTTAACACATTCTTAAACATTATTATATACAAATCCAATGAAATCCCTCCTACTAGATGAAATCGGTTTGTTCCTATCAAAATTAATGTTTTTGCCTGGCGGTTGAGTTTGAACAAGATTCCAACTCGAGAGAACCTTGATAAAAGAGGAATTGATGTCCATTCCCTCTTATGTCCGGTTTGCGATTTGGAGATTGAGTCGGTGGGTCATTTGTTTTTCTCTTGTCAAATGGCTCGGGATGTTTGGAAGCAAATTGGTCGATCGTGGAGTTTGGATATTCCGGAGTTTAGGTCAAATTCAGAGTGGATTGACTGGTTATTATCTTTGCGTTTGAATAAAACAGAGTCAACCTGTTTTGAGGCGGTTGTTCTGACGGCGTTATGGGCTATTTGGTCTTTTCGAAATGGGACCCTCTTTAGGCTTTCTAAGCCTAAGAAAGTGACGTTGTGGGATAACATTGTAACTCAGTCGTTCTTTTGAGTTACAAATAGGAGTAGAAAATGTAATATTAATTGGGTGGGTTGGTTACAAAACCCTTTTCTGTCTATCTCTTACTTGTAATTGTTCTTTCTAGCTTTTTGCTAGTTTTTCTTTAATATATACTTCTGCCGTTCAAAAAAAATCCAATGAAATCACATTAAATCTCAGCCATCCCATGTGATTTCAAAATCCTATGTTTGAGAGATTTCAAAAAATTATAGGATTTTAAATCAGAGCAATCATGCAAACCAAACACGCGATTGAAATAAATTTCAATTCCAAATACTTCAAACAGGAGCAGAGCTTAGAATTTATGTTTAGCGGGGGGCTTCATCTCGAATTTTTTAATTTTCAAAATTCCAATTTGTAACTCAACGCAAGCTAAGTTGTTTTCTCCAAATGTACAGTTGTTTTCCTTTATGTTAAACAATTATACACCACGGTTAATGGTAAGAAAATATAACTGTACACCACACTTAATTATAAGAAAATATATTAAATTTTTTAAGATTAATCAACACAAAAAGAAAAATCAATTAAATAACTAAAAACCTAATAAATCAATTTGGAGTAGAGAGATGAGAGAGTGGAGAGAGAGAGAGAGCGGGGGGAGCGGGAGGGGGGGATTGCGGAATCCGGCAGCGGGGGATCGGTACAAGGATGGGTACAGCGACGTGCGGCAAAACAGACCAGCCAGGAAAAATCCAGTTGAGACCTCGTATTTGTTCTTCAACTTTCCAAAGACGTGAGAGGTTAGCGATCTATGGAGAGTTTTCAAGAAGTTTGGGATAGTCTCGGACATGTACATGGCGAAGAAGAGGATGAAAAATGGAGAGCGATTTGGTTTTGTAAGATTCAAGCAAATTGGAGATGGAAGAAAGTTTGAAGATAGGCTAAATCAGATTTGGATTGGATCGTATAAGCTTCGTGTATTTGATATGCATTAATTATTTAATGCATATTAAGTCTTTTTATTTTCATTTTGAGTCATTTTATCTTTGAGATCCCTAAATTTGAGTCGTTTTATTTACTTATTTTCCTTTTTATTGTTTATTGGAGCTAGAGTAGTGAATGACTTGTTTTGTGACTAGGAATGGCTGATTCATGCTCATTTTGGCAAATTTTATAGTGCAGACCCATGCTGCAGCATCTCTGCAGCATGACATGCCTGGCAGACTACTCTTTTAAATGTGGAGCTGAATTCTTGAAGACAAAATGGTTGTTTTGGACTGAATCAAGATGCTTCCATAATCAAGAAACAGGCTGGAGTCATTTAGAATTAAGTTATTTTATAACCAAAGTGTACCTTGGAAGACTTTTTAGTTTACTTTATGTATTTTATGTCATTTAATTGCTTAGGAGCCAAGTTGTTGTGCAAGATTACCTTTTTGCCCCTCCTCTTCCTTCCTATATAAGGAGGGCTTGGGGTGATGTATTTTGAAGAGGAACTTTGGAATCAAATCTAAAGAGTGGTGACAACTCTTGGATCTTGATTTATGAAGTGAATCAATTTAATCATTTTAAGTATTTAATTCTTGCAATTTACTTTTCGTCTTTTATTTCTTGCAATTTACATTCCGTCATTTACGTTTATGCAATTTAATTTATGTCATCTATTGCTTTCTTTACTTTCCGTTATGAGTAGCTAAATTTATTAGTTCGGGTGTTAAACGGAAAGGTGGGATTTTAAACCAAAGAAAGGTGGACGTTGTTTCGCAATAACAATGTTCCATTATTTCATTCAAGTTTTATAAAAACCAATGACACTTTTTGACAAATTGATCACTTGCTAAAGTGTTAAAGTGCCGTGGACTTAGAGATAAGCCACTGAATGCATGTCAGTTTGAATGATATGGAAAGTAGACTTGAGAGAGTTACTGATAAAGTGACAGTTATCATCCATGTTTTTCTAAATTGATTTATTCTCGACAAGTTGGTCACGAATCAGAAGTGTTAAAGTGTAGTGGACTTAGAGATAAGCCACTTGGAACACACCAACTTGAATGATATGGGAATCGGCTCGAGAGAGCGGTTTTTTGATACAAAGAGATTTGGTCGTCCATATGTTTTGAGAACTTTATCCCCCACTATAAATAGCTGGAGACTACATAGAGATGTGTATAGTTGAATATAAATAGTAGTGGGAATACTGAAGTCCGAGAGGAATACTCTCAAAATAGATGGTGGATCTAGTTATGACAAAACTGCATGCTGCAGCATTCCTGCAGCATGGCCCGCTGGAATTTGTGTTTAAGTCCCACCTTAAAGTTTTACACCCGTGCTTGCTTTATTATCTGTTAACAACATCAAAGTGACAATCCAAACAAAACAAATCAATCTCTTCCAATTCGCCATCTGAAATCATTTCCTTCTTCTACTTTTTATTGAACTTTTACTCCAATCTCTGTGGGACGATATCTGGTATTTTACCACTTTATTACTTGAAAGACGATATTAGATCTCATTGTATACTTGCTTTGAGGTTTAATTAGCACACGTCTATAGGTGTATTCCAAGCACTGTCAAGTTCAAAAACTTGACAGTGCTTGGAACACACCTATAGACGTGTGCTAATTAAACCTCAAAGCAAGTATACAATGAGATCTAATATCGTCTTTCAAGTAATAAAGTGGTAAAATACACTTGAAATTGATCCACTTCATAAATCAAGATCCAATAGTTGTCACCACTCTTTAGATTTGATTCCAAAGTTCCTCTCCAAAATACATCACCCCAAGCCCTCCTTATATAGGAAGGAAGAGGAGGGGCAAAAAGGTAATCTTGCACAACAACTTGGCCCCTAAGCAATTAAATGACATAAAGTAAACTAAAAAGTCTTCCAAGGTACACTTTGGTTATAAAATAACTTAATTCTAAATGACTCCAGCCTGTTTCTTGATTATGGAAGCATCTTGATTCAGTCCAAAACAACCATTTTGTCTTCAAAAATTCAGCTCCACGTTTAAAAGAGTAGTCTGCCAGGCATGTCATGCTGCAGAGATGCTGCAGCATGGGTCTGCACTATAAAATTTTCCAAAATGAGCATGAATCAGCCATTCCTAGTCACAAAACAAGTCATTCACTACTCTAGCTCCAATAAACAATAAAAAGGAAAATAAGAAAATAAAACGACTCAAATTTAGGGATCTTGTAACACCCGGAAAATCCTTGTAAGTAATAGTAGTCCTAATATTTATTTATATTTTGACTTTTAGATTATAAGTAATTTCTTAAGTAATTTCCGTGATTGTTACTTGTTATTTGATAATTCCCGATAGGAATCAGTAAGTTTATTCCTTAAGAAAAATTAATGAAAAATAGATGATAAAGTGGAATATTAGATTTTATGGATTAGTTGGATGGGTAATTTGAATACGAGGCCAACGGTACTTTCCGGGGTAAAAACGGGGTTCTAACGAAGAAGTTACGGCCAAATTAGTGGAAGTTAGGAGGTTTGGCAAACAGAAGGCGGCGCCGATGGTATGGCGCCGATGCATCGGCGCGGGTGATCGGCGCCAAACACCTGACGTGCCAAAAGGGGGTTAAACCCACCCCTTAGTCCTTAGTCATCTCATTTATCACTTAGAACTCTCAAAACTGAAAATTTGCTCTGCTCTTTACCTTGCAAGCGATTCTCCATCTAAACCTAAGGTAAAACTACATCTTTTAATCTTAATCCAATCCAAGTAAGTGTTACATGAATCTTATTCAATTAAACTTCAATTAGGGCTTGGTATCTGCAATTCACCTTGATTTGGAGTATTAGGGTTCAAGTGTTCAAGTAAGGTTATACCAATTGAAGATTTAAGGTGAGTAATTTGTACCCAATTGATTGTATTATAATTATCTATCATTCCTTATCTTGATTTTGGTATTGTAATGTGAAATCTTGACTTATATACTCTTAATGGTCAAGAGGAAACAAGAAGAATACAAGTAAGTAAAGGTGGATAATTTGTGTTATTTACTTAGTATGTCATGAGATATGTTAGTATGTAAAGGTTTGGGTTTGATTTTACATCCTTGGTATGTGATTATGATAATGGCTTAATGGATGTCTTAATGATGGATTGATGGCTTAATGGTCAAAATGGATTTATTCTTGAATTGTAAACATGGTGAGTTATTATTGAAATCATATAGAATGTGATTTAATACATGTGGATGTATGTGAACTACATGGAAGTAGGGTTGATTATGCCAAATGGTTGGACCATTGTTTAGTGTTTAATATGCTTTGAATCTTATTTGGATTAACATATTTGGTATTCACATAATTGGAGGAGCACCTAGTAGGCATTGGAGGATATATATTCTTACACACCGTGGGGTAAGTGTAATTGATTCATACCCTCGGATACCGTGGGGTTTTCCGTTGTGTTATGCCTTGTGACAATACCGTGGGGTACCGATCAAGGTATATCTTCGATTATGATGTAACTGGGTAGCGATATGGACCTTCTCCATGGAATCCAATTTGTGAATGTATCGAATTGTTATTCCTACATGCTATGATTATGCTCTATGTGCTATGTGTAAACCTCACTTAGGCTTTAAAAGCCTAACACTTGCTATGTGTTTTATGTGTTACAAATATTAGTGGTTCCGGACACAAGAAGGTTTAGTACGGGGTGTGAGCATGGGACTGATGTTGGAAGGTTAAAGAATTGGAAGATTGATATTAGAACTTCCCGACATCCTTTTTGTATTGGATTGCCATAGTAGTGAGCAATCAAGCAAGTAGACTATTAGTAGTTATACATTAACTAAGTATTTGTATTATTGGTTTGTAATGATGATTAGGTACACTTTCACTTTGGTTATGTTTACCACTCTTCCGTTTTATGGAAGTTTTTGTTAACCCCTGTTTTGGGGTGTTACAGATCTCAAAGATAAAATGACTCAAAATGGAAATAAAAAGACTTAATATGCATTAAATAATTAATGCATATCAGTATTCCTAGCAACCAAGAACGGAAAAGAGGACAGAGGAGAATGGCGAAATAGGGAAAAGGATGAAGAAGCAGGGGGAAGAGCACGAAAGGAAGGACCAAGAACATGGGGGATTAAGTCGTATGCAGAAGCAGTAACTGGAAACAAAGGGAAGAAGGAGGTGGCCGGCACAACTCAAGTGGTAGGAGCATGGGAAGAAGATAAAGGAAAAATAGAATTCCTACAAAAGTGTGCGGTAGGAACAACTACATCGCTAGATAATTTGCAAACACTGCAATCTTTGTGCAATACGGAGAGTAGCGGAGTAACCCAAGTTCGAGTAATAGGAGGGAGAAATGTCTTAGTCGAATTCGATTCGGAAAGGAAGATGGAGGAAACGATCAATAATAAGATGTGTGGGATTTACTATTGGATTAAAGACCTACGAAGATGGACGACGGGATTTTGAACTTCGGAAAGGATTGCGTGGTTAAGGATAAAGGGTGTTCCATTGCATGTGTGGGACGAGTCGACGTTCTCGGGTATAGCGAGCAAGTGGGGAGGATTCATAAAAACAAAAAATTGCAATTTAGACGAAAGTAGTCATCTGATGTGGGGAAAATTTTTGATAAGCACAGCATTAGTCGAAAGAATTGAAGAAATAAAAAAGCATTAAAGTGGTAGATCTGTTTTATGTGATTAAAGTGGAAGAGGAGGACAACAACATATTCGAGTTTCAGTTAGAAGATGAAGAAGACAGACCCAAATGGATCAGCAGTGAGGAGGACGATGAATCCTCTATCCCCTCGGAGTGGACCGAAGCAGGGGAAAAGAGTGATGAAGAATGGATGGCGGAGGAAAGCATATTTGATTTTGGTAAACAAAATAAGGATGAAAAAGATCAGGAGGTGGAGGGAGAAAGAAGAGAGGCATTAGGGGAAGGCTCGGTTGAGAAAACAGACAAGGACGGAAGGAAGGAAAGCTTACCGGAGCAAATGATGGAGAAAGAGGGGACCGACGGAAACTCACCGGAGGGGATAGTCGGAGACTCACCGGAGGGCATCTCAGAAAGTGAGGGAATCGAAGAGACCCAACGTATCCAAGGTTTTAATGATGTTGGCGGCGCTATGAAAGTTCCAAGGGGGAAATCTGTTAAAGTAAATGCCACGACGATTGTTGATAAGTCCCATAGTGCAGGCCAATTCAAAAAAGGTCAACCAATAAACAACAAGGAGGATAATGAGATAAATTCGGGTATCCCAAATGGAGAGGAGGTGGGCCAAAAGAGAAAGGATGCTGAAAATTTGGAAAATAAGGTTGGGCCCAGTTCAGAAAGTAATGGGCCTAATAATCATGTTTATGGGCAGCCCACGATCAACAGCCCTTGCAGTAAGTTGGATGCAAATCGGCACAAAAAAATGAGAAAATAAAATAGGGGTGTCGAAGGGGATCACAGCAGAAGTAAAAAGAACAGTAACGAAAACAGAGGAGAAAAAGGAAAAAGGACGACCGATTTAAGTGAGGCTTCAAAATCGAAAAGGAACGATCATCTAATATTTGGAAGAAGCAGAGTTAGCTTTCATTGCCTAAAGAAAATGGAGAGGAATAATGCAAAAAAGAAAGGAAATCAAAAGAAAAATACAACAGTGGAAGAACCGAAGATGAAAAGAAAATCAAGCTCGGAAGCTGGTGGAGGTTCATTATCGATGGCAGCCAAAATAGCAATATCAAACGAACTAAGGAGTTTGGAAGATCGTGATGGGTTAGAAGACTTCGGCAATGCATTGGGAATAAATTGGAACGTAAAAGAGGGGAAGCTGACAAAGGGGAACAGCGAGAAATGCAGCGATTAAGCATCATAGGTGAGTGTCGATTAATAGAGTTTCTACCATGAAGATTGCATCACTAAACATAAGAGGAATTGGGTCAAAAAATAAAAAACACTGGATAAAGGAGTTATGCAGAAAAGAAGAATTATGTATGATAATGTTACAAGAGACGAAAGTAAAAAGGATGGATCATTGGGAGGTGACTGAATTGTGGGGAACAAAAGATGGGGATTTCATTCTCGAATCGGCTGTTGGGAACTCAGGCGGTTTACTGACAATATGGGATAAATCGTCATTTCATTGTGACTTTGTTATCCAGGAGGAGAACTTTATTGTGGTGGTAGGGAAATGGGCTAATATGGACGGTTTGGTGGGATGTGTAAACATCTACGGACCTAGAGAGCAAAAGGAAAGAGTCGTTCTATGGTCCAAATTGGAGCTCTTATACGAAAAGCAGGACGTACGATGGTTGCTTGGCGGGGACTTCAATGAGGTACGAAATGAAAAGGAAAGAATTAACTCGGTCACAAACAAAAGAGGAACGGAAGAGTTTAATGAATTCATTCGAAACGCCAAACTAATAGAAATTCCGATGGGGGGAAATAAGTTCACGCGGGTAAATGATGACGGGCAAAAGCTAAGCAAATTGGACCGATTCTTAGTTACACAAGACTTTGAGTCGAGTGGGACGAACTTGGGTGCAAAAGTGCTAGATAGGAAATGGTCGGATCATGCCCCGATCGTCATTAGTGATAAATGGGCCGACTTTGGCCCTAGACCCTTTAAATTTTTCGACGTGTGGTTGAAAGACGAAAGTGTAGGAGATGTCATCAAAGAGGCGTGGAGGAAAGAGGTGAGTACAAATAGAACGGATTGTATATTCCGGGAAAAGTTGAAGAATGTCAAGACGGCTTTAAAAGGATGGAGTATTATGAATCGGGGTAATCTTGAGAAGGAATTAGAGGTAAAGAAGGAAGAGGTAAGGAGATGGGAGAGGGAGTTTGAAAGCAATAATCTGGGAGAAAGCGAGAGACAAGAGTGGGTGACGGCTAGGAAGAGGTGGCTAGAATTGGAAGATAAAAAATTGGAGATGCTGAAACAAAAGGCAAAAATTAGGTGGTTAAAAGAAGGCGATGAGAACTCCAATTTCGAGAGAAGGGTAACGGAGGAAGAGGTATGGAACGCGATCAAGGAATGCGGAAGTAACAAGGCACCGGGACCGGATGGATTTACGATTGGCTTTATAAAGGATTTTTGGGGTTTGATCAAATCGGATTTGTTAGCGGCTGTGGAGTGGGTTATGGAAAAAAGGGACTTGAGTGATGGATGCAATACCTCGTTTATGACCTTGATACCGAAAGTACCGAACCCGATCGGTCTAAATGAATTTAGGCCAATTAGCCTCATCGGTATTTTCTACAAGATCGTGTCAAAAATCTTAGCCGAAAGATTGAAGTTGGTGGTGGGAAAACTCATAAGTGGAGAACAAAATGCTTTTGTGAAAGGAAGGTCGATACTTGATGGAATACTCATCGCAAATGAGACGGTGGCTCACCTTAAAAAGACAAAGAAGCGAGGCTTAATTTTCAAGGTCGATTTTGAAAAAGCTTACGATACGGTCGAGTGGAGTTTCCTTTTGGAGATAATGGAAGCAATGGGATTTTCGCAAAAATGGAGAGAGTGGATAAAAGCTTGTCTTGGTTCATCAAAGGTCTCCGTGTTGGTTAATGGCTCCCCGACTAGAGAATTCCGCATGGAGAAAGGATTGAGACAAGGTGATCCTCTTGCACCGTTTTTTTTTCTACTAGTCGCCGAGAGCTTGCATGTTATGATGGAAGAGGCCGTGAACAAAGGATTGTTTCAAGGGATCAAAGTTGGAATAGATGAGGTTGTAATCTCTCACCTTCAATACGCGGATGACGCGATATTTTTTGGAGAGTGGAATCTTGCAAATTGTAAGAACTTGATGAAAATACTAAAATGTTTTCATCTCGTATCGGGGCTGAAAGTAAACCTGAGCAAAAGTAAATTGTATGGGATTGGTGTACCAATAGAGGAGGTGCAATCTTGGTCAAGATGCTTGGGGTGCGGCGGTGACGTACTTCCCTTTATTTATCTCGGATTACCGGTCGGAGCATCAATGCGGAAGATAGAACATTGGAAACCAATAATCGAAAAGATGAAAAAGAAACTTGCGACATGGAAGGCGAAAATGATTTCGTTCGGAGGACGACTAACATTGGTAAGGTCGGTTTTAGGTAGCACTTCGCTGTACCTTTTCTCTTTGTTTCGGTCCCCGCAAGGAGTGTTGAAAGAGCTTGAGAGGGTGAGGTGTCATTTTTTTTTGGGAGGGGTGGGAGTCAGTGAGGAGCCACAAAAGAAAAGAGTGCATGCATGGGTAAAATGGGGTTCGGTCTTGGGAGGCTTTAAAAAAGGGGGGGGGGGGGGTTAAATATTGGGGGTCTAAAGGAAATGAATTGGGCACTCTTGTGTAAATGGTGGTGGAGGTTCCACGTAGAAAAGGAAGCGTTGTGGGCACGTGTGATTCGTAGTCTTTACGGTTGGGATGGGGGGCTTCGGGAAAATAATAGGAGTTTGGGGGGGGGGGGGGCACGGCTTGGATGGAGGTGGTGAAAGTGGGGAAAGTTCTAGTTAAGGAAGGGGTAGACTTCTCGGGTTCGATGCTAAAGGAGGTCGGGGATGGAGCGGAGACGAGATTTTGGGAGGAGAAATGGGTGACGGATCGCACACTAATGGAAGAATGCCCGAGACTATTCCAACTCGAGACGAATAAACACACCTCGGTAATGGAAAGAGGGGAGTGGGTGGGAGAGGAGTGGGTATGG
Organism: Saussurea involucrata; assembly: GCA_033807775.1. Taxonomy (NCBI): domain Eukaryota; kingdom Viridiplantae; phylum Streptophyta; class Magnoliopsida; order Asterales; family Asteraceae; genus Saussurea; species Saussurea involucrata. The sequence goes on along the minus strand of CM066321.1, from coordinate 104,678,798 downwards.
AAATGGCAATGGAGGCGTGATCCGAGGGGGAGAGGGAACGGAGAAATGGAAAATTTGATGAATCTGCTACAATCCAAAATTCCGAGGAGAGGGGTAGTCGATAGGACCGTGTAGGGTTTGGATCCGCAAAATGGATTCTCGGTAAAAAAAACTAAAGGATTTGTTAGAGGAAAAGAGAGTGGTGAGTGACAGTAACGTGATGGAAACAAAGTGGGTGAAGTGCATTCCGAAGAAAATATGTGTATTCGCGTGGCGAGTTAGGAGAGGAAGGATCCCGACTAGAGAAGCATTAAACAATCTAGGAGTTGAATTGGATACATTATTGTGCCCAAGGTGTGGGAACGAGATAGAAACCTTAGATCATGCGTTGGTCAAGTGCGAAAATGTGAAGCTACTTTGGCAACTAGTAACTAAATGGTGGAGTATGAACTTGGGGTCGTTGAACTCGCTAAGCGACGTAATGGGAGAAACTGGACAGTGGGGTAATAATAAAAGATTAGGACTCAAATGGACAGCTGTCGTGTGGTGTATTGTGTACCTAATCTGGGCGAACCGTAACAAAATAATATTCGCGAAGGAGCAAGGTAAAGTCTCAGATCAGTTTTTTACGACACAGGTAAAGGTATTCGAGTGGATCAAGCACAGGGATCATGGATTGGCAGGCGACTGGAACAATTGGATCGCAAACCCGACGTCGACGTAGACCCTACTCACACACGGGCCTTTTCTGCTGGAAGAACGTCGCGCAGGTAAAAAACAGAAGGGTGCAGCTGTTGTGGTCACGGCTGTCTGCATTAAGCCGAAACAGGTGTTGTATGTGGACAACCACAATAGTTGGAGCAGCGGTGGAGCTCGGGTAAAAGCAGTGGATAGCGGGGAGCAGCAGGGTATAAAGCTGGTCGTGTAAGTGTCGATATAACAGGCCTTACACGGTACGTTTACGTCTCGCAAACCATGTTGTGTAACAGAACTGTTTTGGTCACTTTGTGGCTGCTTGGGCTGTGTTGTTGTTATTTTGTGGTTGTAGGTACTGTTTAGTTGTTGGGTCATTGTGTGGTTGTACCTTTGACTATGTTTTTGGGTAGTAATAAAGTATTGCCGTTCAAAAAAAATCAATTTGGAGTCACATACACAATAACTAGTTAACTAGAGAGATCATAATAAATATACAAACTTATAGACCAAAATTATGATTTTTTTTTGGGGAAAGGAGGGGTTTAAAAACTGGCCTTATAAAAACATTCGATTTATACGTTCTTTTTGTAGTATATATATATCACTAGTCATGTCCCCGCGCGATACAGCGGTGTGTATCTGAATTTAAAACCGATAACTTAAAAATTAAAATGTCAATCATATTTTCATTTTTTTGTCCATTCAGAAGTTAGGTTTATAAATTGAGTAAATTTTGGTCCTTTTATATTCATCCAGTAAGATTATGTGACTTGGTAAGCGTGACGCCTTAATTCAAATATATTTATGAATTTAATGAAAACAGTTAATATATTTGTATCAAATCACATACTAATTTTAACAAATCTCATACTAATCATGACACATTAATTCTTATATATTTATGATATTTAATAATATAATTAAATCCAAAATATTCAGTATTGGGCTCATTTCGAAGGTATTGATGAAGCGATTACAATGGTATAATTTGTAAAAAAATAGAAATGTTTTTTTAAGGCATTTTAGTTCATATACATTATTTATGTTTATATGATAAGAGTCTAAAATGAAAAATAAAAAAGTAAGGAATTAAAAGTAAACTACATACCTAATTATAAGGTAGTAAATGTAACGTATAAATTAAAAAAATTGAATTAATGAGATATTTAAGGAGTAATGAATGTGGATGTGCTGATTGAACTTATAATATAAACTGCGTCCAGATACATGTTTAGGCGGGAAAATGCTGAAATCGGCTCACCAGAAGATGACACGTGACATGCTAGTTACTTATTTATTATATGTATAGATTTATATACGAAAAACATAATTCACACGTTCGTACACATTTCTCACATTCGATGAGGATGGAAACTTTGACTTTTTTAAAGATTGGGTTATCAAATAGCAATGGGGGCCTTGTGACAAAAACCATTTGGTTTGATTTGTATATAATATACATTGATATTTATACGAGTTTAGTTCGTTTTGGTTTTGATATCTATATTTTTTCAATGTAAATTGTTAGGAATAAAATAATAAAATAAAAAAGATAGGGAAATTAATTAAAATACTCTAAGTCAAACATTGAGTAATAAAATACCCTAAATTTTTTCAATTTTGCAAAAATACCCAAAATACCCGCGATGAGGTCCCGCGATCGTGGGATACGGTGACGTGGTACGTATTTTGGCCCCAAATGCCCCGCGAAGCCCCTCAACTTTGGCCGCGGTGCACTTTTGGTCCCTGCCCGCGATCGCAGCCCGCGATGGCCCGAATTTTACACTTTTGGTCCCTGAAATTTACACTTTCAGCCCCTGAAAATTTACACTTTCAGCCCCTAAACTTAGACGAATCTTGCATGCTTTTACTGTTTTTTTCCACAATTATTGCACTTTAAAGACCGATTTGTGGTTGAAATTCATTTGCATGTTTGAATCAATGTTAAATCAATGTTTTTGGAATACCAGTTTGTGGATGAAATGAGAGATTGGTTTTCTGATATGTTGGTTGTTTCATTGATAAATAGACGTAAAATGCAAGCCATAATCCCCACACAACGATTTCATTGTTGCAATATTTCTTTCTGCAATATTTTGTGTTTGAGATACTACTGAAAAAATGAGTTCATCTGTTGCAAAAGCTAAGCTATATTTCTGTTTTGATGGTGAATGGGTGCAAGATAACAATGAGTGGAATTTTGCTTATAAATCTAAGCATGGTGTAAAAGTGTCAGTAAACTATACTTATCAGAAGTTTGTTGCATACGCCATGCAAAAATGTGGAATCAACTCTTCTGATGTTTGCAAGTTAGTGTTTAAAAATGGCGATGGGTCATTTGTGGATTTATCCAACGATGGGGATATCTCTACTTTTCTGCACCTTGCAATCGATTCAGAAAGACCCCCATTACTCTTTGTGTATCCCGGCGTATCCGACGGTGACGACGACGGTGACGATGAGGGTGACGACGACGAAGACCTCCAAATAGAGCAGCCTGATTCTCAACAACAACAACCACCACAACCACACGAATGGCGTACTGCTGGAGTTGCTGATGAAGAAACCCACGTTTTCAGAACGGGTAATTCTGAAATAGACAGATCAGACACCGATAATGATGATCACGAAGAATATACCCCTAGTAGAAAATCATGTAGTCAGATAAATGACTTTTTTGATATGCCCCCTATTCTTCCAGACTCCCATACCCAGACACAAAGCTACGAACCTACACCTTATATTCGCAGTGAAAGTTTAACAGCAGGTCATATATTCGATTCGAAAGATCTCTTAGCAAGTCAGATCGGACTCAAGTTCTTGGAAGAGGGTTTCCAAAGTCGCGTGCGGGCATCTGACAAAAGCAAATACGTAGTTGAACGTGCTAGAGAAAAGTGTGAGTGGAGGTTGTACGCGATTCACACGGGTCCCAAAGGAGGGGCGATAATGATTAGAAAGTTGCACAACGTACACACTTGTACGAGGACGCAACTTAATCCCCACCACAAACAAGCCGGCAAAAAGACTTTGGGTGCGATCCTGAAAAACAAATTTCTTGATGTTAGCAGGTCATTGCGTCCAAAGGACATCGTCCACGACGTTCACCGGCAGTTCGGCGTCACGATTGATTACCACCAAGCGTGGCGTGCGCGCTGCCATGCACTGTTTATGGTGAGAGGCACGTTCGAGGAGTCGTATGAACGACTCCCGGCATATTTATATAATTTGCAGCTTCAGAACCCTGGTACTGTCACACAGCTACGGACCGATTCACGTGGACGGTTTAAGATGTGCTTCGTGGCCCTTGGACCCGCGGTACGTATTTTAACACGTCATATGTTTACACATTATAAACTATAACATTTACACATTATAAACTATAACATTTTAACCTATGTTTTTGCAGATCCGCACATTTCTGGCAAATCTACGTCGTGTCCTGATAATAGACGCATCCCATTTAAAGGGTCGTTACTTGGGTATGATGTTCCTGGCGGTTGCCATGGACGGGGATAACTCCATCGTTCCAGTAGCTTTCGGCGTAGGCAAGTCTGAAACCGGGGACGAGTGGACTTGGTTTATGTCCATGTTGAGACAAGCTATTGGAGACCCGCAAGGGTTGGTGTTTATGTCTGACAGGGCTCCTTCCATAAGCGCCGCAATCTCTGCCATGTACCCAAACGCCCCTCACGCCATATGCTGTCGACATTTGGAGATGAACGCCAAATCCAAAGACAAACGTATTACCACCTACAAGGATGTCTATTGGGCGGCATGCAGAGCATATACGGATCGGGAGTTTAACAAGTACATGAATATGCTACGATACAGTGTCAAGGAAGCAGCCAAAGTCTTTGACGATGCTGGACCGGAGAGGTGGTCCGCGGCCCATTTTCCTGGACAACGGTATGACATTCTGACCTCGAATAGTGCAGAGTCTGTGAATGCACTCTCTCGTTTTGCACGTAGATGTCCGATTGTTAATCTTATGGACTACTTTCGGGCCTTTCAACAAGAGTGGTACCAAATTCGACGCCTAAAATGAGCTGAGATGCAAAATGCACTCACACCAACGACGGAGAATATCGTTCAGTACAGGGCGCGTCGTGCGGCGACATGGCCGGTAAGAGCAATCGGGTATGGGAAGTACGAGGTGCATGATGACTATATTCACGCGATTGTGAATATGGAAGACCACCTTTGTTCGTGTCGCGAATGGGATAAATCTGGGTTACCGTGCGGCCATGCCATCGCTGCAGCAAGATATATGAGTCGTACAGATTGCAGCGACTTGGATGTACCTTTCTTCACGTCCGAATATTACCGGAAAACATACGTGGAGGTAATAAACCCAGCTGGACCCCCTGCAGCATGGGTGTATCCACCCGACCCGCTTCCACCATGCTATCCACCTTTAATGGATAAGAACAGGGCCGGGAGACCGAGAAAGAACGACCGACGTCCATCACGTGGTGAAAGTTCGATACAACGAAGATGTACTCGGTGCCAATGCGTAGGACACACTCGTGGAGAGTGTCCAAATCCCGGCCTTTCAACCGTGCCAAGGAGACATTCTGTCAGTCACACCCCGGGCCCGTCACGGCTTGAACCATATGGAACAAACTCATATGATATTGTTGATCTAAACACTGATTTGTAAATGATATATATACACAGCTAGTTTGTATTCCATCCAACATGCTCTTCATCTTCAATCTTTCTGACCCTTCTTCAACGGCTTCTGCTTTTGCAACCACGTATGGCCATTGTGTACCACAACCACACTTTAGCAAATGAGTTGAGGGTTGTCATATATTCTACAAGAGGAATAGGCCCACGAATGAGGTAACCTATGACTTGACCTTGCATGATGTATCCAACCTAACCGTGGTTCAGCGGCTTAAAAACTACTTTTCAGATAAGTTAACAACAAAAAAATACAAAACAACAACACAGTAAAAAAAATACAAACAACAACACAGTAAAAAAATACAAAACAACTAAAACAACCACCACCTACTTAAAAATTGATTTAGTTTCATCAATCCAAGCTTGCTTCTCGTTTACCTTCGCTTGAATAATTGCGAAGTCTTGCAGAATATGGTGAATTGCTTATTGTTCTCGACGAACACGAGCCTCCCGAGCTTTTATATCCCCTTTCATCCTTTTGATCTCCCTGTCTTCCTCTTCGATCTTTCTCAAATGGACTGCCTTCCTGTCCATAATTTTTTTCCACTCTTCTGTTAGTTCATCTATCTCCTTTTCCTTTTTTGCTATGGCGACCTCGATTTGAGGTGGCATTTTTTCAGGAGTAGACTTAGGGTTTGATGACGATGCCATTTGTGGATGAAATGAGAGAAGAGAAATCAAGAGAGAAAGCAATTCAAAGAAAGAAAGCAAGAGAGAAATCAAGAAAGAAAGCAAGAAACAAGTGTGAATTGTGAATTGCATATTACTGATATTTATGGATGAAATCTCAAAAGTGCAAATGAATTTCAACCACAAATCCGTCTTCAAAGTACAATAATTGTGAAAAAACAGTAAAAGCATGCAAGATTCGTCTAAGTACAGGGGCTGAAAGTGTAAATTTTCAGGGACCAAAAGTGTAAAATTCGGGCCATCGCGGGCTGCGATCGCGGGCAGGGACCAAAAGTGCACCGCGGCCAAAGTTGAGGGGCTTCGCGGGGCATTTAGGGCCAAAATACGTGCCACGTCACCGTATCCCGCGATCGCGGGACCTCATCGCGGGTATTTTGGGTATTTTTGCAAAATTGAAAAAATTTAGGGTATTTTGGTAACTCAATGTTTGACTTAGGGTATTTTAATTAATTTCCCTAAATTATAATATAACTAATAAATTAATTATAAAATATAGATAACTAAAATTTTACTTTTGTTTTCTTTTACTATATTTTGTGTAAATATAATTTAATTAACAAATAAAACACATAGATATATTGAAAGAATGCAACGTTACTAAAATACAAATATTACACAAAATACACAATAAACATTACATTACTAGTTATTTGCTTCTCCAAATCGACTCCAAATCTCTTCCACTAAATCGGTTTGAAATTAGTAGTTTAAATAAAAAACATTGCATAAAAATATTATTTAAGAAATTTTAATAAAAACAATAAAAAAATAATGTTCAAATAAACTAATAAATAAATTACATTTAATAAACATATTAATAATTAATGTTTAAACAAATAAATTAATTAATTAAATTAAACAAAAATGAATTTGTTTAATATATATTTGTTTGTGAAAGGTCTTTTTAATTGTGAAAGGAGTTGGTACACTTGCAAATCTTGCAAGACGTTGTATGGATGCTCTTAGCCTCCATCACTATCTTTGTTTCATTAATTTGGCAGTGCAGTGCCCTGATATTCATAAAGTAAATTCCATATCATGAAATCAATAGACAAATTCATCTTGCCGTCGTCCAAATTTGTCTCAGTAGAAAACTTTTTGTGAAAACAAAAAAGTAAACGAGTTGTTGTGAAAATCAAGTTGTACTGTTCTTAACACCTATGCAGAATAGGGGAGAGAAGAGGTTTCAGCGGTAATCAATGCTGCTTCTTGTTCATGACCATGAGAACACGACACATAAACAAAGACTGTAACAGGGTTGAAACTTGAATAAAATCAAACCCTAAACCCCCTTTGTCAATGATAATCGATTCTACTTCTTGTTCATGGACACCATATGCTTTATCAAATTATACTTTTGCTTTTGCTTTGAGGTTATGCTTTTAAAGTCAACTTTTACTTCTAGGTTTTCAGGCTAGATGTTCAGATTGTGTAAAAAAGAGTAAACTATAACTTCGGTCCTTGTGGTTTTTTATTGTGTAAAAAACAAAAACAAAATGGTAAAAGAATGAAAATGCCTCTTAACTTTTTTTGCAAACAACGATAACTAGGGGCGGAGATAGAATATTCAATCAGGGTGGTTCTTTTTAAAATTTAATTATTTAATTATATTAATAAAACAAATATATAACAATATTATACTGATGAAGGGATAGAGAGAAGGGGTGTCATAATTGGGGTTTCGACTAAGACAAGCTTTTTATTTTGCATATTTTAATATTGAAAAAGTATGAACAACGGAAGATGTGAAGTTTTTTGGTTTTTTGTATCATCCTGGTGTCCAACTATTTTTCGGCAAGAGCTCCACTACAGTATTGTCACCACAGTAGAGTTTAACCACCAAGTTCGAGATGGATTGGTGCCTTGGACACCCGAATATCTGCCTTCCATCCTTTGGATGGATAGATTTATGCAACTAATTAATATAATTAAAACATGACGATTTTCATTTTCTGAAAATATCAATGATATTTTTATTATTAATATTGGCAGAAACATAATATTTTCAAGTAAGTAACCGAATATGGATGTAGGTAAATTATGATTTAATGAAAACTAGAGCTTTAAATTTATATTTAATAATAAAAAGACATAAAAGACATTGATAAAAAAAAGAGTAAACTGCAATTTTGGTCTCTGTGGTATGTTGTTTTTCTAACCTTTGGTCCCCAAAAAAATTTTATTGCAAGAAAAACCATGTGGTATGCAAAAGTGCTCGATTTTGGTCCCTCAGGACTAACACCGTTAGTTGCCTCTGTTAAAGCCCCTCATGTGCAAGTCACATGAGGGCATTTTAGTCATTTTACTTTATTTCATTTGTTTTTCACTAAAAACAAAAAAATTTAATTAAAAATTAAACAAATATTATATATATATATATATATATATATATATATATATATATCATCATCATCATCACCATCACGAGAAACCCTCCTCTCTACCCAGAAATAAAGTTAAAAATCATACTCCATCCATCATCACGGTTTCCAATTTCAACCCAACATCTTCTCTGGGTTTTGTGTTGTAACGTCCCAAATTTCATAACATGCAACAGCCATAAATAAGCATTCGAATTACACAAAACATTGTCTTTACATTATCAATAATTCATACTAAGCAAAAATTGACAGCGGAAGTCTCTAAAATCCACAGCCGATAACTATTCTATAATTATCGTAGACAAAAATCTTGGAGACGCCCTAAGCTCCAAGTCCTTTCTATCGCTCCTAGTTCGTACTTGAAGAACCCATAACACGCTTACCTGAAAATGGTTTAGTTTTGAAAAGCGAGGGTTAGACCAAAAGGTCTAGTGAATTCCCTCCGAAAACAACATGTAACCAGTATAAAAACAATTATGAAAAATATCATCGTAACCCTTAACATACATCAAGCATGGTACTACACTGTATATGGGATCACATAAACATTCCGCGATCGGGATCCAATGGACAACCCTCTCGCCCTCATCTGGAGCCTACGCAAACTCCCCTTCCAGGAGCTTACGCAGACTCCCCTCTACCCGAATAGGAGAAAACGGATTCCAGCCTACCGGTCTGTCATAAACATCCAAAGGATCCTCAGACCCCGAGGATCTATCTCTAATCCTACAGTGTAGACCGACTCCACATAGCACGTCATTCATTTCATAAAACATGCACCTTTAAAACCTTAGTAAATCGTCATTCTCAGTTCATCAAGTACAATACATTTTCTCAAGTAAAATAGGTATTTCATGGAAAACATGCGTAACGGTTATAAACATTACATGCTCGTAAATGAAACCATAATCAGTCAAAATCATTTAACACTTTAAGTCATAAAAGGTTTAGGGAACTCACCTTGTTTGACGTACAACGCACTTCTTAAATACTTCCAAGTTAATCTAAACGAACACCTAAGGCAATAGATTCGCATCAGATAACCAGTTCACCCTTCTGTCCGGAGAACTCAATCCGGACACAGCTATTTTCCGGATACAGCTATTTTCCGGACGTAACATCTTTCCGGACACGAATCCGGACACTAGACCTATCCGGGCAAACTACCCGGACACTAAACCTATCCGGAGACCTCAGCCACCCAGATACTCATAAATACCCGGACACCCTCATGGGGGTACTCACCCGGACACTCTCAAACACGTCCGGACACTACTGAACATCAGTGTCCGGACACTACGGCTGTTCGAACCCAGACCTATTAAAAGTGATCATTAACCCAATTTTTGCCATTAGTTTGATTAGATAACCTCAAGGGTTCATTCACCAATCCCAGATACCCAATTAAACCAACTTTAATCCCTTAAAAATCGATTACTAAGCCAAAAACCCTCAAAACCCACTTCCAAGGAAAAAGTGATTGAAAACTCAAGAATCATCACATTCAGACTTAGGAATCCAGATTGTAAAGAAAGAAATGCTACAACAACAAGGAAAATTAATTTAGAAGGGATTACCTTGTTGATTTCTTCTTTGATTTCCACTTCTTTGATTCCTTCCCAAGATTTCCTTTCTCCTTCTCTTTTCTCCTCTTTTCTTCCTAAGTCGCCAACATCTACAAAAATACTGATTTGTGAAGTGAGGGTTGCTCTAGGGATTTGTGCCCTACACCTCTTTCACCAAATGACAAATAAGTCCCTCTACAATACTTTCATTTATTTCACTTTGACCACCAAACTCTAAAACCCACTAGAATTTGGGTTGTTACAACACTCCCCTTTAAAAGAATTTCGTCCCCGGAATTTCTCATTGGAAGAGGTGCGTGTAACTATCCTTCATCTCCGACTCCAACTCCCAGGTCGCCTCCGGACCCTTGTGGTGTCGCCATTGTACCTTAACCAGCTTAGTCTCCCTGTTCCGTGACTTCCTTACCTTAACATCCGTGATTGCTTCGGGTTCCTCTACAAAATTCAACTTTTCGTCCACCTTAATGTCATTTAACGGGACCGCTTTTGTCACGCCGGCTAGACATTTTCTCAAGTTGGACACGTGAAACGCGTTGTGGATACCTCGCAATTCTTCCGGTAGATCCAACCTATACGCCACTTCTCCTACTCGTTCCGTGATCTCGAACGGTCCGATGTAACGTGGGCTTAGCTTCCCACGTTTTCCAAATCGTACCACTCCTTTCCAAGGAGACACCTTTAACAAGACATGATCTCCGACTTGAAATTCTATGTCTTTCCGTCTCTTATCCGCGTAACTCTTCTGTCGGTCACGAGCAACCTTCAGTCTTTCACGCACCTGAACTATCTTGTCTGAAGTCAGTTGCACCAACTCTGGCCCGGCTAACTGCCTTTCCCCGACTTCGTTCCAACATAATGGAGTTCGACATTTCCTACCATAGAGTGCCTCAAACGGCGTTGCCTTGATGATCGAGTGATAGCTGTTATTGTAAGCGAACTCGATCAAAGGTAGATGCCTTTCCCAAGAGCCTTGGAAATCTAAAGCACAAGCTCTTAACATGTCTTCCAACGTTTGGATCGTCCTCTCACTCTGACCTTCGGTCTGAGGGTGATAAGCGGTACTCATCTTGATCTGCGATCCCATTTCTCTCTGGAAGCTCCTCCAAAACGTGGAGGTAAACCTGCTATCTCGGTCAGATACAATCGACGAGGGCACACCATGACGGGTTATGATCTCGTCGATGTACAACTTTGCTAACTGCTCTAACGAGTAAGACTCTCGTATAGGTAAGAAGTGTGCCGACTTTGTGAGACGATCCACAATCACCCATATAGCGTCGAAACCCTTTGGAGTCTTAGGCAAGTGGGTTACGAAGTCCATCGTAATTTGGTCCCACTTCCATATAGGAATTTCTAACGACTGGAGCTTCCCATACGGTCGTTGATGCTCAATCTTTACTCGCGAACAAGTCATACAGACCTCTACAAAATGAGCTATGTCCTTTTTCATTCCCGGCCACCAATAGTTTCGACGTAGATCTCCGTACATCTTATTAATCCCGGGGTGAATCGTGTACTTTGATTTGTGTGCTTCTTCTAAAATCCGCTTTCGGAGCTCTCCGAGCCTCGGGACCCAGATTTTCCCACTAAGACACTTCACCCCTCGACTATCTTCCATTAGTGAGGACGCTTGTCCTACCATTCTCTCCTTTTTGAGATTTTCCACTCCAAGCGTCTCTTCTTGACATTTCTTTATCTCAGCTAGCAAATTGAACGTCACCTCAGCCCTCATGGCTACAATACTGGGGTTTCGCTTCGTTCTTTATGGCTCAATGCGTCAGCCACTACGTTGGCCTTACCCGAGTGGTAATCGATCTTACAGTCGTAGTCGGTTAACAATTCAATCCATCTCCTTTGGCGCATGTTCAACTCTTTTTGATCAAATAGATGGCATAAACTCTTGTGGTCCGTGAAGATCTGGCACTTCGTACCATATAGGTAATGTCGCCAAATCTTCAGAGCGAAGACCACTGCCGCCAGTTCTAAATCATGCGTGGGGTACCGAGTCTCGTGATCCTTCAGCTGCCGAGAGGCATAAGCGATCACCTTACCTCGTTGCATGAGTACGCAACCCAAACCGAGCTTCGATGCATCACTGAAAACCATGAAATCATCAGAACCGTCCGGTAACGACAAAACCGGAGCGCTACTCAGCATATCCTTCAATTTCTGAAATGCTTCTTCTTGATTCTCCAACCAGACGAACTTGACATCCTTCTTCGTTAAAGAGGTCAGTGGCGTGGCAATACGCGAAAAGTCTTTGATGAACTTCCGGTAGTACCACGCCAGTCCGAGGAAACTTCGAACTTCTGACGGATTCTTAGGTTGCTCCCAGTCTCGGATGGCTTCAATCTTAGCCGGGCCTACCATTATTCCACTCTCAGACACCACGTGTCCAAGAAACTGTACTTCTCTTAGCCAAAACTCACATTTAGAAAACTTCGTATACAGCTTCTCTCGCTTTAGCAGCTCGAGAATTGTTCGAAGGTGGCCTTCGTGCTCCTCTTCCGATTTTGAAAACATCAGGATATCATCTATGAACACTATCACGAACTTGTCTAAATAAGGTTGGCACACCCTATTCATTAGGTCCATGAATGCTGCCGGGGCGTTGGTCAGCCCGAACGACATCACCAAAAATTCATAGTGTCCATACCTGGTTCTGAAAGCGGTCTTCGGTACATCCTCCTCCCTTACCTTGAGTTGGTGATAACCTGACCTCAGGTCAATCTTGGAGAAGTAATTGGCTCCTTGCAATTGATCAAGCAGGTCGTCAATCCTCGGTATCGGATACTTGTTCTTGATCGTGGCCTTGTTGAGTTCACGGTAGTCTATACACATCCGCATAGTACCGTCCTTCTTCTTCACGAAGAGCACAAGTGCTCCCCACGGAGACGTACTCGGTCTAACGAACCCCTTGTCTAACAACTCCTGCAACTGAGTCATCATTTCCTTCATTTCGGACGGAGCTAATCTATAAGGTGCGCGGGCAATTGGTGCAGCTCCTGGCATCAGTTCAATTTTGAACTCGATCTGACGATCCGACGGTAAACTTGTTAAATCATCCGAAAATACTTCCGGGAACTCATTTACTACACGCACATCACCCAACCCACGCTTCTCTTTCTTGGCGTCCATCACGTACGCCAAGAACCCTTGATACCCCTTCCTCAAACACTTAGTAGCCCTGATCATCGAGATAAGGCTAGTCTTCCTATCACGGCGATTCCCATAGATCACTACGGAATCCCCATCAGGTAACCGAATCCTGACCAGGTTCTTGTTACAAACGATAGTCGCTTGTTCGCTGCTAACCAGTCCATTCCCAACACTATGTCCAACTCTCCCATTGCCATGGGATACAATTTCATTGACACCAACCTCCCTTCTATATCTATGACACAATCCTCCACCACCTCCTTAACGTATACCTATCTATCATTGGCGGTTTCCACCTCTAGTGCTCTCTCTAAACGTCTAGGCCTTATCCCCAAACATTTCATAAAAGCATGTGATACAAAAGAGCGATTCGCTCCTGAATCAAATAACACCTTGGCACACAGAGAGTTTACTAGGAATGTACCTGCCACAACATCAGGAGTTTCCTCCGCCTCCTCCGCAGTTATGCGGAACGCACGTCCCTTCGAACGTGCGGGTTCTGCTCCCTTGTCATTTCTTCCGTTCCCTTGTCGTTCACCAAACTGGGTTGGTCCCCCTCTATTCAGCTGAGGACAATCATTATGCATGTGGCCAGTAGCTCCACATTGGTAACAAGTTTTTCCAATCCCCGGGCAATCCCTTGACAAATGACCAGGCAAGCCGCACCGGTAGCATGAGTTTGAACCTGCCATGCATTCCCCCCGGTGCACCTTGTTACACTTCAAACACTTTTGCCCAGCGACATCCTTGCTAGCACGGTTGCCTGGTCGGAACATTTTCCCTCTTCTTGAGTCGTTACCCGGACCATCCCATTTACGCTTCTCCCCACCCTTCTCAGTCGTTTGACGGTTCTTTTCTTTCTCAATCAGCTCGGCCGTATTGATGGCCGCCTGAAAAGTAGTGGGGTTTCTAGTCAGAACCAATTCCCGAATACTGCTCTTCAACCCATGGATGAATCGTTCTACCCGACGCTCTTCTGTCGGCACATACAAATCAGCAAAGCGAGACTTCTCAATAAACTTTGTAGTATACTCTCGCACTGTCATACCTCCCTGATCCAACCCCAAGAATTCTTCTTCCAATCTTTTTACTGCCACGAGCGGGAAGAACTGAGCTTTGAACCTGTCTACAAACGCTTCCCACAACATTCCCTTAGCCATTGCCGAACCCTTTCCCCAGTCTCAGCTTCCCACCAGTAAACTGCATCAGATTTCAACATGGACAAAGCAAACATTACTCTGTCCCCATCAGCACACTTGCATGTATCAAAGACCAGTTCAATTTCCTTCACCCATTTCATTGCCAAGATAGGGTCATACTCGCCCTTATAAGTAGGGGGCTTGCATGAGGCAAAGGCCTTGAAATTGCATCCCTTAGCTGCTAACTCATTCATCACTTGATGGTTTGAATTCAAGTGACTCCCAGTACCGGTCACTAGTGGACTAGACAGTTCCACGCTTTCTCAGTTCTCACTTGCTTCTTTGCTTCCCGAAGCTGACTCGTTCTGCTTAGTGAGGAGAGCCTGCAAGGTCTCTTGAATCTTACCCAATTCAGCAGCTAGGTTCTCTCGAGTGACAAAAGTAGATCCGCGGCCTCGACCCCGTCCCCTTGGCTGAGTTACCCTCCTTGCAGACGCTGAACTCTCCTGAAGAGAGTCTTCTTGATGAACGGGGGCTTCCACACTCCTCGTTCTTCTAGTTGCACGAGTCGTTCTCAGGTTCGGGTTTCCTCCATCCCCGGCCACTTGGGTGGCGGCCCGACGAGGTGTTCTTCCCCGACCCCTTCCACGACCCCTACCTCTTCCCCTTCCACGGGTAACAGTTGCCCTCGCCGGTTCCACCGGTCCATTCTCTAGTACCTCTTCATCTTGATTCCTTGGCACAGCAGGTGCCGACCTACTCCTCAAAGTTCTCCCAGCCATTTCGCTAACGCTGAAAGAAAACAACAATTAACCTTTGCTAGTTATGACACAACAACTTTGCTATATAAGGTAAGTTTAAGCACGCACGCGTACCTGTAAGTTCGTAATTACACTGGCCAGGTGTAATCCCAAACTTACCTTACACGTTTGTCCTTGGCACCTTATTTCCTAGCGCATTTATAGTGATCGTTCCTAGAGGCAACCCTATGTCTCGGCTGTGTTCCTCATCTTACAGTTTAAGTTTAGGCCCTATTGGTCACCTAAATCCCTTAAACTAAGGCTCTGATACCATTTGTAACGTCCCAAATTTCATAACATGCAACAGCCATAAATAAGCATTCGAATTACACAAAACCTTGTCTTTACATTATAAATAATTCATACCAAGCAAAAATTGACAGCGGAAGTCTCTAAAATCCACAGCCGAGAACTATTCTATAATTATCGTAGACAAAAATCTTAGAGACGCCCTAAGCTCCAAGTCCTTTCTATCGCTCCTAGTTCTTACTTGAAGAACCCATAGCACGCTTACCTGAAAATGGTTTAGTTTTGAAAAGCGAGGGTTAGACCAAAAGGTCTAGTGAATTCCCTCCGAAAACAACATGTAACCGGTATAAAAACATTTATGAAAAATATCATCGTAACCCTTAACATACATCAAGCATGGTACTACACTGTATATGGGATCACATAAACATTCCGCGATCGGGATCCAATGGACAACCCTCTCGCCCTCTTCTGGAGCCTACGCAAACTTCCCTTCCCGGAGCTTACGCAGACTCCCCTCTACCCGAATAGGAGAAAACGGATTCCAGCCTACCGGTTTGTCATAAACATCCAAGGGATCCTCAGACCCCGAGGATCTATCTCTGATCCTATAGTGTAGACCGACTCCACATAGCACGTCATTCATTTCATAAAACATGCACCTTTAAAACCTTAGTAAATCGTCATTCTCAGTTCATCAAGTACAATACATTTTCTCAAGTAAAATAGGTATTTCATGGAAAACATGCGTAACGGTTATAAACATTACATGCTCGTAAATGAAACCATAATCAGTCAAAATCATTAACACTTTAAGTCATAAAAGGTTTAGGGAACTCACCTTGTTTGACGTACAACGCACTTCTTAAATACTTCCAAGCTAATCCAAACGAACACCTAAGGCAATAGATTCGCATCAGATAACCAGTTCACCCTTCTGTCCGGAGAACTCAATCCGGACACAGCTATTTTCCGGATACAACTATTTTCCGGACGTAACATCTTTCCGGACACGAATCCGGACACTAGACCTATCCGGGCAAACTACCCAGACACTAAACCTATCCGAAGACCTCAGCCACCCGGATACTCATAAATACCCGGACACCCTTATGGGGGTACTCACCCGGACACTCTCAAACACGTTCGGACACTACTGAACATCAGTGTCCGGACACTACTGTAACAACCCAAATCCCATATACCCAACAAATCACATAATGTAACATAACATTGATATAACAAACGAAACATCATATTACAAGTACGGTCCCGTAGTCTTTTACAATCAGAAGAAGCCATTCTACTACAAACTTCATACTAAATACATACACAACATTTAATCATTATGATACAAATGCTAAACATGCCAAAAATCTTCATCATATATTCCTTCACAAAAGCCATCCCTTGATTACTCTAATTACTTGCTCTTACCCGATCCGCCACCTGGAATACATATTTTAAAACAAAATGAGGGTTAGACCTAATGGTCTAAGTGAGATAAATCCCTGTTAGTTTGAAATCCTTTATATAAACTCTATTCATATAAATCACACAGCACAATCAAATATATCAATTTGAACTCACACATCGTGTACCTTCCCTTCTCATTCCTCCTGGCCATATTAGTTGGTTGCAAGCCAACTAATAATTTACAACGCTGTACAACATCTACAGCCAAACAACGCTATACAGATTCTATAGCCAAACACACCGGTCCTAAGCCCGGCCAACGTATTATAACACATTATAATACTCATGTAAATATAATACCTCAATATATTATAATTCACATATATCGCATATATACACATAATCACCAATTATCACATTCCCAAACCATACGTATATGTATTCCAGTTAAAAACGTTTTCAAAGTAAAACTCACCTGTTTTGATTATTACACACTTTTTAGTCCTCCACAAAGAATTCTGCTTTCACCTTCGATTCACAGTATCTGAAACAATCATGTACAAATATTGTTTTACCACTTTGAATACATAGATCTTGCTAGGACTAAGAGCTTTAGATAACTCTATCTAACTCTTATCCTTAAATGTCTTCCCCAACCCGAACTTAAGTCAAGTCCACAGTACTTTCGATCCTTATTCATTCCTTATCCCTGAATTAACAAGACACAGGCTATTGGACACTTAAAAGCATCTAAACTCATCAAATAGACCAATCAGCTAAAGTATCCGGAAACCACAGTTTATCCGGACAACACTACTTTTCCGGACAGCATAACTTTTCCGGACAGCACCATTAATCCGGACAACCTAAACAATCCGGACGTCATCCGGACACCAAAGTAATCCGGACAGCATCCGGTATCTTAACTCATCCGGAAAACTATTGAAAAGAGAGACTTACCCGGATAAATAACCCGTCCGGATACTTTTAGAACGTTGTCCGGACACTATCAATCAAAATACCCGGACACATTCATTTTGTCCGGACACCACTGTCGGTTTACCCATTTTAAACCCAGAATTCGACAGAATCATTACCAAACATGAATTTAACTATTCTTATCCGATAGAAACTACATATTAGCAATTACCAACATATAACACAAAGAAAACAGACCTTAAATCCCTTCCAAATACACCAAGAGATGCCTTAACCTAGCTTTCTTTCTTTTCTCCTTTTTGCTCTCAAAGCACACACATACACCCTGAATTTTCTGAGTTTTTGTAAATATCTGATTTCTTTAGATAATATCCACCCATAATTACCATTTAAACCCCTAAACTCTTCACTAATGACTAAAATACCATTAACTTATAAATTAACTCAAACTTACCCTATACATCAATTATAAACTTAATTAAATTTAACGATAAGAGGGTTTAACTAACGAACTTACCCGGGGTATTATATCATCTCCCCTTAAAAGAATTCCGTCCCGGAATTCAGTTAAGTAAAAAGATGAGGGTATTTGGCTCTCATTTCTGATTCTGATTCCCACGTAGCGTCCTGACCTCTATGATGCCTCCACTGAACTTTCACTTGCCTGATCTCTTTATTCCGCAGCACTTTGACTTTATGATCAACTATAGCTTCCGGTTCTTCCACATAATTCAATCTTTCATCGACTTGTATCTCTGGTAGGGAGACTGACTGATCTGGAGTAACCAAGCACTTTCGGAAGTTCGATACGTGAAATGCATTATGGATCCTGCTCAATTCTGGCGGAAGATCTAATCGGTAAGCTACTTCACCGATCCTTTCTGTAATTGCAAACGGTCCGATATACCTTGGACTTAGTTTACCTTGCCTTCCAAATCAGATGACTCCTTTCCACGGCGAAACCTTTAACATTACGTAATCCCCACCTTGAAATTCCAATGGCTTTCGACGGCGGTCATCGTAGCTCTTCTGTCTATCTTGAGCCACTTTCAATCTTTCTCGAATCTGAGTAACTTTATCGGCGGTTAACTGAACTATTTCTGGCCCTGCTAATTGTTTCTCCCCCACTTCATTCCAACACAGAGGAGTTCGACATTTTCTACCATACAATACTTCAAACAGTGCCGCTTGAATGCTGGAATGATAACTGTTGTTGTAGGCAAATTCAATCAACGGTAAATGCTTATCCCACGATCCCCCAAAGTCAACAATACAAGCACGAAGCATATCTTCTAATGTCTGAATCGTTCGTTCACTCTGCCCATCTGTTTGAGGATGATACGTCGTACTTAACTTTATCTGTGTCCCCATTTCCCTTTGAAAACTTCTCCAAAATCTTGAAGTAAAACGACCATCACGATCAGATATAATCGAGATTGGAACTCCATGTCGAGTTACTATTTCGTCAATGTACAACTTAGCTAATCGCTCCATCGAATCGGTTTCCTTTATCGGTAGAAAGTGTGCAGACTTTGTCAATCTGTCGACGATCACCCAAATAGAATCAAATCCCTTCGGAGTCCTTGGTAACTTTGTGATGAAATATGTGGTAATTTGTTCCCATTTCCACATAGGTATTTCTAGCCGCTGTAGTTGACCAAACGGCTTTTGGTGTTCGATCTTCACTTTCTTACAAGTATCACATCTTTCCACATACTGAGCAATCCCTATTTTTATCCCTGGCCACCAATAGAATTGCTTTAGGTCTTTATACATCTTGTTTGTACCTGGGTGAATAGAGAAACGGGATTGATGAGCTTCTTGTAAAACACGATCACGTAACCCACCCAAACGAGGTACCCACACTCTGTTTTCCAGACACAATAACCCCCGATCATCTTTTACTAGCAATGCTGACATCCCCACTAACCGTTCTGATTTCAAATTTTCATCTTGATAAGCTTCCACTTGACACTTCTGCAATTCGTCAAATATGTTGGGTAGGAGTTCAGTTCGTAGCGAAATAACTTTTATTGTTCCACTCCTTTCTTGACGACTCAATGCATCCGCCACCACATTCGCCTTTCCCGGGTGATAAAGGATTTCACAGTCGTAATCGTTCAGCAATTCTAGCCATCTCATTTGTCTCATATTCAGTTCCTTCTGATCAAAGAGGTGTTAGAGACTCTTGTGATCAGTATAAATCTAACATTTTGAACCATACAGATAATGTCTCCAAATCTTCAACGCGAAGACAACTGCTGCAAGCTCCATGTCATGCGTAGGATACTGTCTTTCATGATCATTTAATTGACGAGAAGCATAAGCAATAACCTTTCCCCGCTGCATAAGTACACATCCCAATCCCAGTTTTGACGCATCACTATAAACAACAAAATCTTTCGAACCTTCAGGTAATGATAGAATCGGTGCGCTGCACAGTTTCTCTTTCAATATCCGGAATGCCTCGTCTTGTTCTGCTTTCCACTCAAACTTCAGGTTCTTCCGGGTCACCCTTAGTCAAAGGCGTTGCGATACGAGAGAAGTCTTTTATAAATTTCCGATAGTAGCCGGCTAAACCCAGAAAACTACGTACTTCGGTTGCTGTCTTCGGTGGTTCCCACTTTTCAACTGCTTCCACTTTCATCGGATCAACCTGTATACCTTTCTCAGAAACCACGTGCCCCAGAAATTGAACTTTCCGTAGCCAGAATTCACATTTAGAAAATTTTGCATACAACTTTTCCTTCTTAGTAGCTCCAGAATCAAACGAAGATGTTGCGCGTGCTCTTCCTTGGATCGGGAATAGATAAGGATATCATCGATAAATACAATAACAAATTTATCAATATACGGCTTACATACCCGATTCATTAAATCCATAAAAGCAGCTGGAGCGTTCGTCAGTCCGAACGGCATCACTAAGAATTCGTGATGTCCATACCTTGTTCGAAAGGCAGTCTTTAGAACGTCTTCTTCTTTAACTTTCAACTGGTGATAACCGGATCTTAGATCAATCTTGGAGAAATAGCAAGCTCCAACTAACTGATCGAAAAGGTCATCAATTCGGGGTAACGGATACTTGTTCTTTATCGTGCGCTTATTCAGTTCCCGGTAGTCGATACACATTCTCATCGAACCATCCTTCTTTTTCACGAATAACACTGGTGCTCCCCACGGTGAAGAACTAGGTCTGATGAAGCCTTTATCGGATAGATCTTGTAGTTGTGCCATCATCTCTTTCATCTCTGGAGGTGCCAGACGATAAGGTGCACGGGCTACAGGAGTGGCTCCAGGAATCAGGTCTATACCGAACTCTACTTGTCTAATAGGCGGAAGACTATTCAAGTCTTCGGGGAATACTTCAGGGAATTCACTAACAATAGGAATATCTTCCATCCTATTCTTTTCTGGCTTAATATCTATCACGTAAGCCAAGTAACTCTGACAACCCTTATTCACACACTTACGGGCTTTTATCATAGATATAAGGCTAGACTGATGATTCCTACGATCACCATAAATCACTACTGGTCTTTTATCAGGTAATACAACATTTATTAACTTCTTATCACAATTTATGATAGCCTGATTCTCAGCTACCCAGTCCATTCCCACTACGACATCAAATTCTATCAAAGTTATAGGAAACAATTGTATCGGCACTCTACATTCCTCTATATTTATCACACAGTCATCAAATACTTCTTTAACTGACACTTGATTATCATTTGCCGTATCTACTGATAGAGCATGTTCTAGCACTTTAGGTTTCAAACACAGGCAAGCAGCAAATGCAGGAGACACAAACGATCGGTTTGCACCGGAATCAAATAACACCTTAGCACGTGTAGAGTTTATTAAAAATGTACCTGTGACCACATCCGGAGTTTCCTCCGCTTCTTTCTCAGTCATTTGAAATGCGCGACCCCTGGTTACTGGCGGTTCCAGTCTTGGTACTACTGGTTTAACAATCGCTGGCCTGCCTGATGATCCACCTTGCTGTATCCTCCCCCTTGGACAGTCCGACTGAAGGTGATCCGGAGAATTGCATAAGAAACACAACCGCGTTACCTTACAATCTTTAATGACGTGCCCGGTCTTCCCACACTTATAACACGCTCATAAATCACCTTGGCAATTTCCTTGGTGAACACAGTTGCACTTCTGACATGGTCTTTCCGCTGGTCGAAACGGCGGACGGTTATCATACCTCTGAAATCGGGACTTCTTCGGATCGTGTTGTGGTCCTTCCCACTTTCTCTTCCCGACACTTTTATCGCCATCATCCCTTCTAATATCTCTTTCAACATTCTCCGCGGCATCAACTGCAGCTGAGAAGGTATCGGGTCCTTTTGCAGTCACTAGCCTTCTGACTTCTGAGTTCTGCCCAAAGATAAACCTTTTCGTCTTCATCACCTCCGTAGCAACGTAGTATTCTGCAAACCGAGACTTTTCCAGAAAGCTAGCGGTGTAATCTCGAACGGATAAGTTTCCTTGTTGTAAGTTCATAAATTCCCCTTCCAGTTGTTTGACGGCTGCTTGGGGACAAAATGCGTTCCTGTAGGCTATCACAAATTCTTCCCAAGAAAGGGTAGAATAAACGTCAGATCCTTTAGAATGAATAAAGGATTCCCACCAATACAAAGCATCCCTCTTTAACATTGTTGTTCCGTACAATACTCTATCTTCGTCAGCGCACTTACTCGTCTTGAAAATAGCTTCTATTTCCTTCATCCATCTCATTGCTTTCACTGGATCCCTGTCTCCTGAGTAGGTAGGAGGTCTACAGCTTAAAAACATTTTGTAGTCGCACCTCCTTTGTACTGGTACAACAGTCGATGTGATTGGCATTTCATCTTCCGGTCCGGAATCCGGTATTTCAGTCTCATTATGACGATTCCGATAAAACATTGTTTGTATGCTAGCCTGCAATCTTCCCATTTCTGCCATTAGATCATCCCTGGTAACAAACTCTGTACCCTGTGGCTGGACTCTGCCTCCGGCTCGACCTCCAGCTCTACCCCCGGTCCTACCCCCGACTCTGCCCCCAGTTCTGCCTCCCATGTCCCCCGTTCCTATCTGCGGATTCGTACTATTCGGATTTATTCCTCCTCCTCGATTCGAATTCCGTGTACCGCTTGCCATTCTGTAGATTTAAACAAGGTTAATATACACATAAGCACATACCCCATATAACAAGGTATTCCAGTTCAAACATGTACCTGTAATATCACAATTACACTGGTCAGGTGTAATATGAAATTACCTTACATGATGTTCCTTCTACCTTTTATACTTCATCATCCCAAGGTTCTATAATGATAGGGACATCCTACTTCACATGCAGTTTAAGTCTAGGTACATATACAAATACCTAAATCCCTTAAACTAAGGCTCTGATACCATTTGTAACAACCCAAATCCCATATACACAACAAATCACATAATGTAACATAACATTGATATAACAAACGAAACATCATATTACAAGTACGGTCTCGTAGTCTTTTACAATCAGAAGAAGCTATTCTACTACAAACTTCATACTAAATACATACACAACATTTAATCATTATGATACAACTGCTAAACATGCCAAAAATCTTCATCATATATTCCTTCACAAAAGCCATCCCTTGATTACTCTAATTACTTGCCCTTACCCGATCCGCCACCTGGAATACATATTTTAAAACAAAATGAGGGTTAGACCTAATGGTCTAAGTGAGATAAATCCCTGTTAGTTTGAAATCATTTATATAAACTATATTCATATAAATCACACAGCACAATCAAATATATCAATTTGAACTCACACATCGTGTACCTTCCCTTCTCATTCCTCCTGGCCATATTAGTTGGTTGCAAGCCAACTTATAATTTACAACGTTGTACAACATCTACAGCCAAACAACGCTATACAGATTCTATAGCCAAACACACCGGTCCTAAGCCCGGCCAACGTATTATAACACATTATAATACTCATGTAAATATAATACCTCAATATATTATAATTCACATATATCGCATATATACACATAATCACCAATTATCACATTCCCAAACCATACGTATATGTATTCCAGTTAAAAACGTTTTCAAAGTAAAACTCATCTGTTTTGATTATTACACACTTTTTAGTCCTCCACAAAGAATTCTGCTTTCACCTTCGATTCACAGT
Organism: Saussurea involucrata; assembly: GCA_033807775.1. Taxonomy (NCBI): domain Eukaryota; kingdom Viridiplantae; phylum Streptophyta; class Magnoliopsida; order Asterales; family Asteraceae; genus Saussurea; species Saussurea involucrata. The sequence goes on along the minus strand of CM066321.1, from coordinate 104,654,888 downwards.
ATCTGAAACAATCATGTACAAATATTGTTTTACCACTTTGAATACATAGAGCTTGCTAGGACTAAGAGCTTTAGATAACTCTATCTAACTCTTATCCTTAAATGTCTTCCCCAACCCGAACTTAAGTCAAGTCCATAGTACTTTCGATCCTTATTCATTCCTTATCCCTGAATTAACAAGACACAGGCTAGTGGACACTTAAAAGCATCTAAACTCATCAAATAGACCAATCAGCTAAAGTATCCGGAAACCACAGTTTATCCGGACAACACTACTTTTCCGGACAGCATAACCTTTCCGGACAGCACCATTAATCCGGACAACCTAAACAATCCGGACGTCGTCCGGACACCAAAGTAATCCGGACAGCATCCGGTATCTTAACTCATCCGGAAAACTATTGAAAAGAGAGACTTACCCGGATAAATAACCCGTCCGGATACCTTTAGAACATTGTCCGGACACTATCAATCAAAATACCCGGACACATTCATTTTGTCCGGACACCATTGTCGGTTTACCCATTTTAAACCCAGAATTCGACAGAATCATTACCAAACATGAATTTAACTATTCTTATCCGATAGAAACTACATATTAGCAATTACCAACATATAACACAAAGAAAACATACCTTAAATCCCTTCCAAATACACCAAGAGATGCCTTAACCTAGCTTTCTTTCTTTTCTCCTTTTTGCTCTCAAAGCACACACATACACCCTGAATTTTCTGAGTTTTTGTAAATATCTGATTTCTTTAGATAATATCCACCCATAATTACCATTTAAACCCCTAAACTCTTCACTAATGACTAAAATACCATTAACTTATAAATTAACTCAAACTTACCCTATACATCAATTATAAACTTAATTAAATTTAACGATAAGAGGGTTTAACTAACGAACTTACCCGGGGTATTACAACTACGGCTGTTTGAACCCATACTTATTAAAAGTGATCATTAACCCAATTTTTGCCATTAGTTTGATTAGATAACCTCAAGGGTTCATTCACCAATCCCAAATACCCAATTAAACCAACTTTAATCCCTTAAAAATCGATTACTAAGCCAAAAACCCTCAAAACCCACTTCCAAGGAAAAAGTGATTGAAAACTCAAGAATCGTCACATTCAGACTTAAGAATCCAGATTATAAAGAAAGAAATGCTACAACAACAAGGAAAATTAATTTAGAAGGGATTACCTTGTTGATTTCTTCTTTGATTTCCACTTCTTTGATTCCTTCCCAAGATTTCCTCTCCCCTTCTCTTTTCTCCTCTTTTCTTCCTAAGCCGCCAACATCCACAAAAATACTGATTTGTGAAATGAGGGCTGCTCTAGGGATTTGCGCCCTACACCTCTTTCACCAAATGACAAATAAGTCCCTCTACAATACTTTCATTTATTTCACTTTGACCACCAAACTCTAAAACCCACTAGAATTTGGGTTGTTACATGTGTAAATCTCCAACTCTTCATCCGCCAAAGTCAACCTCACCTTCGGATTTCTCATAAACCCTAATAAGATTTTTAGAATCTTGGAGTTTTATTTCTCCAAATTAGGGTCTTTTTTGCTGTTTTATTTTTTTGAACAGCAAAAACACCACATTTATTACCAAAACATAAGACCATACAAAGTCTGCAGTACAAGTGAATCAGCCACAACAAACGAAACAAGGACCAATCAGCCTTGCTTTATGGCTAAGACGCCTGTACTACACCTTACACGACCGGATCTGTTTGGGACGATTCCAGTAGGCTTAAAGTGGACAGACTTAACATTCAGCACTTCCATCAACGAACCCAACTGCTGCTTAATCACCCCAAGTGCTGTTGTTACGCACTTCCTTCGACGAACCAGCGTAGCAGCCAATAAGTCACACCTGTTCCCATCCATCCGCGATCTGCACTTATATGCAGACCCAATCTTGACGCAGCTCCTCTGCACACGACCGAAATTAGGGGTTTTTCTTTTTCAAAATTAGGGGTTTTTCTTAAGAGATGAAATCTAGGGTTCATGTGGGTGTTGATGGAGAAGACGATACATATACATATATATATATATATATATATATGAGTAAACTGCAATTTTCGACAGAAAAAAGAGAGTAGAGAGAGATATGAGAATCGAGAGAAGAGATCGAGAGGCGATAGAGAAGTGCGATAGAGAATCGAGAGAAGAGATCGAGAAGACATCTGGGTCTCATTTGGTTACTCTCTCTCTATATATATATACACTATATAAATATATACATATATAATTAATATATTATAATATTAAATATAATATAGTATATAGTAATTGCAATTTGGTCCCTGTGGCTTTTGTTTTTAGTGAAAAACAGAAACATAAAGTAAAATGACCAAATTTCCCTCATGTGCAAGTCACATGGGGGGTTTTAACAGAGTCAATCTAACGGTGTTATGCCTGAGGGACCAAAACCGAGCACTTTTACATAACACAAGGTTTTTCTTGCAATAAAAATTTTCTAAGGACCAAAGGTGAGAAAAACAACATACCACAGGGACCAAAATTGCAGTTTACTCTAAAAAAAACTACCATCAAACATATAAACTATTTGTTGTGTGGGAGGGAGAAAAACTAAAAATAACTAAATAAATAAATACAAAGCCCATGATCAAAAACTTTTTGCACAGTGCAAAATACTTTTTGAAAGTTGAGGATGAGTCCAGCACCACCCTGGGCCAAGGTTGGCTCTGCCAGCGACGATAACTATTTTGTAATTTCGAAACTGTAAGAACTAAAGTGTTATTTTTGACAAACCATGAGGGCCAAATTTATAGACTTGTTTTTAATAAAGTTAGTTAAAAGTACAAAAAATGAAACATATTGGCAGCCATGATCATTAATTGGTTTAAAGTAAAAATTAGATTTGATATTGAGCAACAACCACCTGAAAATGATGTTTACTCCAAAAAGATAAAGAAAGTAGCTAAAGAATTTAAAAAACAAAAAAACAAAATCACTTTAAAGTACAAGGTAATTTATAGTGGACCATCTACCTTGATTCTGCAATCTTGTGATGTTACTATTACCAACTCAAGTTATGCATGCACCTCATGTCCATTTTTTATATATTGATTGAATTTTTTTGGTTACAAAATTTTATTATTTGATTTAACATCTAAGTTAATAACAATATTTTATTATCAATAAAATATTTAAATTATCATTTTAAAATAAATTATATATATATATATATAGAGAGAGAGAGAGAGAGAGTCACGTTCAAACGAGAACAATACATATTTAAAAGAACACGAGAACGAATAAAATCGTTAGTGATTTTACATTAACGCACGAAAAAAGGACTGTGGTCGTGACTTCAGATCTGCGTGACTTTTTTGCGCGTTAATTTAAAATCACTAATGATTTTGTTCGTTCTCGTTTTCTTTTAAATAGTTACTGTTCTCGTTTGATCGTCCTTCCATATACATGTGTGTGTATGTGTCTGTGTAAATATTTTTCTATATGGATTATTTTAAAAAAATTAAAGTTTTTAAATGAAATAAATAATTGAGTATACCTTATACGACTTCAAAATTGTTTAAACAATTTTATTTTTGAATAATTTCTTAGGTCACTCGTCTTGTGATTAATCTACATATATTTTATTTACCACAATCCATTACATCTTATACATTAATCGACATAAAAAACCCATAAAATAACTTAACTAATAAACAACTAAAGACTAGGATTGAGGGCTCCTTTTCATAAGTTGCTAATTCAAGTATACTTAGAGCATCCGCAGTGGTGAGTTTCTTAGCCACCTCACCACTTATGTGTATCGGTCCATAGTTTTTAATACCATTAAAGACGGAGAGATATTTGCCATCTGGAAGAGAAAGGTTCATGCAGAAGAACTAGTTCATGCTCAAAATTAGTGGGCCCCATTCATGTACCTCACTTTCTCCACCACTCACATTCCATTTTCTTTTCTTTTTTCTATTCTTAAATTTCTTTTTTGTGTGTAAGGCCATCCGTATCCCATGCGGGCTCGGGCTCGGGTAGGGCGGGCTCGAGCGGGTAGTGGTAGGGGGCGGGCTTCCTCTGCGGGTATGGGAGGCGGGTTCCAAAACCCGATAAACCCGAGACTTATTTGTTTGTTTTTTATTTATTTTTTTAAAATTTGAAAATAAATAAACTCCAACGGCTATAACGGCTATATTTATATATTTTTTTTCAATTTAATCACACTATATATATAATCCTAAAACCCATTTTATTTTTCACACAAAACAATTCTCTCATTCTCTTCCATTCTCTATATTTTAAACGATATGGATTCGCCACAACCCGGTTCACCGACCGCATCATCATCATCCGTAGACACCGACGAGTTGTTGCATCTACAAAGGGAAATTTTTCGACAGACTGCACAATTAATTTATGGTAGCACCGCCTCATCGTCAAGAAGAGAGAGGGTCGCGAACATAGAAAGAGGTCGAGTAGCTGCAAACGAGCGGCTTATGCGGGACTACTTTGGCAACAACCCGGTTTATACACCGGATATGTTTAGGCGGCGGTTCAGGATGAGCAGGCAACTATTCAAACGAATAGTTGAATATTTAGAAGGAGAGTATCCGTATTTTACACTTCGGTTGGACGGCAGACGCAAACAAGATTTTTCTCCAATACAAAAGTGTACTTGCGCTATTCGGCAATTGGCGTATGGAGTAGCTGCTGACGCACTTGACGAGTACATCCGTATGGGAGAGAAAACGTCACGAGATTGTCTGTACAAATTCTGCACAGGTATTATTGAACTGTATGATCAAAAATATTTACGCAAGCCTACTTTTATTGATATTCATCAGTTGTACGTCGCGCATGAAGCTAAACATGGATTTCCCGGCATGCTCGGAAGCATAGACTGTACTCACTGGGCGTGGGCAAATTGTCCGGTAGCATGGCGAGGTCAATTCATGAGAGGTGATCATGAGCATCCGACAATCATGCTAGAAGCAGTGGCCTCTCAAGATCTATGGATCTGGCACGCATACTTTGGTGTTGCCGGTTCCAACAACGACATCAATGTTCTCAATCAGTCGTCCATCTTGAACGATGTATATGATGGAAAAGCACCCGACTGCCCTTTTGAGGTGAATGGAGCCACCTACGAGCACGGATATTATCTAGCGGATGGGATATATCCGGAATGGGCTACTTTCGTAAAATCATTTACGTGCCCACATGACCCTAAACGACAAAAGTTCAAGTCCGCGCAAGAAGCGGCACGTAAAGATGTTGAACGAGCTTTTGGCGTGTTTAAACAACGTTGGCATATACTTCATAACCCGGCACGCGGATGGGAACCGACAAGATTGGCAAACATTATGTACGCTTGTGTCATATTACACAATATGATACTCGAAGACGAAGACCATGCTATTTGTGGTGGCGATGAAAACGACCTTTTCACGGATGATATCGAAACCCAAATCAGTGAGGAACAACACGCGGCAAATGTTCGAGAAGTCAAAAACCGGGGCACTCATAATAACCTTCGGTCGGATTTGGTCGAACATATTTGGCGTATCCAAGTTCCCAACAATGACGACGAGTAGATTTTTAAATTTATTTTGTAATTTTTAAATTTATTTTGTAATTTTTATTTTTAATGAATGATATGAATTTTTATTTTTATTATTTATCTTATTTTTATTTATTAAAAAATATATAAATATTTTTATTTTGTTAAATAATTAAATGTATAAATAAAAGAATTAAAAAAAATGAGGTGGCAAGAGGGCTTGAGGGTAGCGCTACGCCACTTTAGGGTTTGAGGGTTTGAGGAGAGAGTTAGAAGAAAAGCTGATGTGGCGCTGATGTGGCGCTTGAGGGCTGTGATACGGATGGGCTAAGTCGGTTAATGGGTACAGTATATATTTATATATAAGATAATAATATTGATAATTTTATTTTATTTGATATTTTTTTGTTATTTAAATAAGAGTAATTTTTACTAATAATACATTATTGTAATATTATAAATTTATTAGATAATACTTTAAATAAGTATAAATAAAAGTGATATTTATTAATAAGTATTTTTTAAATATTATAATTTTTATTATTGTATTTTTTTTATTTTATAAACTATGAACCGGTCCATGATTGAGAGTAAAAGGTTTATGAGATTTGTATGAAAGAAAAAACTGACGTGGTAAAGAGAGAAAGCTGATATGGGAAAATCATGAAGAGGTTTATGATTATGGATGCTCTTAGTCACTCCGAGATTTTTCAGTTGTTATCATCAAAGGCTTCATTAAATTAGTTGAGGTGTACATAAGTTGTTCATCACACCAAAAGTTATAAAAAAATATATCAACAACTACAAAATAAAATAAACCCAAATAAAATCAACCCTTTAATATTTCCCCCAATTTATGGTACAATTTTTTGATCGAGGGAAGGTTACCTTTTCTACAACAATGATGGCATGACAACGAAGGATGATAACGAGGTAGGTTTTTGTAGGATTAGTCTCATTTTGCAATATATGGACACGATAGTACGTACTTAATTGGCAAACATTTAGGATTAGTGACGTTATCTAACTTAATCAACGTTTTTTTGTAAACAAAAAGTGATGGTAATATATATATATTAATATATATTACCATCAAAAAGTAATATATATATATATATATATATAGAGGCGGGTTCAAACGAGGAGCGTACCAATTTAAGAGAACGTGAGGAGCAATTAATAGTTATGAATCACATGTGATTGGCAGTTGTGGATCACATGTGATTCACAACTGATCTGGAGGAGCAGTTGACAGTTATGGATCACATGTGATTGGCTGTTGTGGATCATTAATGATCCGCGACTTGCACGCGTCGCGACCCACATCGCGCCACTTTTGCGCGAATTTTCGATTAAATCCGATTTTTTAGCGTTGTAAATCATATGTGATCAGAAGCATGAGAGTGCTCCTCACGTTCTCTTAAATTGGTACGCTCCTCGTTTGAACCTTCCTCTATATATATATATATATATATATATATATATAGAGGAAAGTTCAAATGAAAACTCAAATTCAATTGTAAACATGAGGACAAATCTCGTCCATTGATCGCAGCCATATTTAAGTCATTCCTAAAATTCAGCTTTAGGGGTATTTTCGTCAAATTAGAATCAGCGTCTTGAATTTTTATTTTCTTTTTTAATTAAAAAACTTTTACCCCCTTAAATTTTAAAATAAATTATCTCAAAAATTACTAACATTTTAATCAAACAAATTACATCAAAAAAACGAGAATTTCGTGCTCTTCGATATGACATCCATCATGATATAGTTTTTTTTCGATTTAACCGTTTTTTACGTGAAATCGTGTATATGTGTTATATTCAGTCTGAATATATGGAATTATTCAGTCTGAATATAACACATATTCAGACTGAATATAACACATATTCAGACTGAATATAACACATATTCAGTCTGAATATAACACATATTCAGACTGAATATAACACATATTCAGTCTGAATATAACACATATTCAGACTGAATATAACACATAAAACCATGCGATAAACACGACCAATAATTGTGTGGTAAAATCTAATATGTGGTATATGATATCACGTGATGATCAAGTTCCTCAAACCGAGATGTAGCTGAAAAATATGAGGCTAGCGGTAGTTGAACAATAACCAAATCAAAAAAATTAATGCGATGTATTGATATGTATGTCACAAAGAAAACCAAAGATGGATAATAACAGCAACAATATTCGATGAACAACACAGATGGTTAAGGGAGAATGGTCTTAGTATGCATGCGTGACATGTATATGCAATGTAAAAGAATGCAGCAATAGATGTGAACAAAAGAAGACGTGAGTGATGAATATGTGTTATATTCAGTCTGAATATGTGTTATATTCAGTCTGAATATGTGTTATATTCAGTCTGAATATGTGTTATATTCAGTCTGAATATGTGTTATATTCAGACTGAATATGTGTTATATTCAGACTGAATATGTGTTATATTCAGTCTGAATATGTGTTATATTCAGACTGAATATAACACATATACACGATTTCACGTAAGAAACGGTTAAATCGGAAAAAAACTATATCATGATGGATGTCATATCGAAGAGCACGAAATTCTCGTTTTTTTGATGTAATTTGTTGGATTAAAATGTTAGTAATTTTTGAAATAATTTATTTTAAAATTTAAGGGGGTAAAAAAATTTTAATTAAAAAAGAAAATAAAAATTCAACAAAATTAGGCGCTGATTCTAATCTTTCCAATTTTACCCCTGCGCGCTAAATATTCACTAAGTCATGGACAGAGTTTTCAACTTATTTACAAAATTGTCACCGTGTTTTTTTGCCATTGATCTCTTCACCAGATTATTAATCAACGGCTGTGGTTTGTCCTCACGTTTACAATTGAATTTGAGTTTTCATTTGAACCCACCCCTATATATATATATATATATTTGATAGCTCATGATGTAGTGAAGTTGCATCCATGGTGAGCACCACCATAAGTAGTACCAGCAGGCAAGAGAAAGAGCAGTGAAGGTGGTGGTGGTGATATGTGTCATGTTTAGTCATATTTAAGCAAAAGGAAACTTTCTTATTGTCTAGACCTGAAACCTAGATGATGCATGATGAGAAAAGGCAAATATGCCCTACCAAAAATGTTGAATCCAAGTTGGGTGGGGCACTTTGATGTGTACTTTGATAACTCAAGTATTGAAAACTTAAAGAGAAATAGACATGGAGATATCAAAACACACACACACACACACATCCTAGACATGAGAATCTTGTACTTTGAAAAGAAACCATTTCATGTGTAGTAGTAGTGTACTACATAAAATTCTAGTTACTTTTTCAACGTGGGTTTCCGAGTCTCTTTTTATATATACATATTCAAATACAGTTAATAACTTGCATTGTTTCATAGTATAAAACGTTGGTATACAATGAATTACTTTTGATAATACTCTATAAATATCTAGATCATGACCAAGAATTCTCAATATCATATATGATTACATGCATGATAAATAAGTTGATCATATATGATTAAACACCCAAAGGAGTATAATCACATATGATATTCAGATTTTTTGTCTTCTAACAAAATATTTAACTTCTCGCCTAATCCTTTTATATGTGTGTGTGTGCGTGTATTTTGAGAGTTGAGACCGCTTTTTGTTTTTGAAATTTTCATACCATGTCTCTAACATGCTCGTTTTTTATGTTTATTAGGGGTAATAACACCAATATGACCCATAAAATGAATGAACCGAAATTTGGTGCTTTGGAAATTTTCAAATTACCTAGACGATTAAAACCTTAAATTGTAAAACATTTTAATATATACAACAGAAAGTCAAATACACAAAAAGTGTATTCTTTAATTATGTTCATCTTGAATCTATGATTAAAAAATAAATAAATCCATAATAACTAGAGGTTCTCAAAGAACATACAAATTGGTACTTTATTCCATTCTTAGTTTATCATTATTTATTAGTACACTTTTTTTTTACTATATTCCATGTGAAGTCTATAAGAAGAAAACATAACAATAGATTCACGTAACAATCATCTAAAGTGAAAATATTAAAAAAAAAATTCTTTTCTTTTAGAGTAAATTACATGTTTCATCCTTGTGGTTTCTATGTTATAATGTATCAAGTCTATCTTTTGAACTAATTATGGATTACACTTCAATAGTTTGTAATTTATAACATATTGGGTCCCTATCGTTAATTTCGTTAGAAATTTCTTCATTAACTCATTTAACACATGTGTAATTTAGTCATTTAAAAAAAATTAAAACTCACCCCCTGATTTGCCAGATAATACACGAACACAAGGACATGAACCAATATCGGCAATCAACACAACAACAAGAACCAATATCCTTAATCAAGAAAATAACATAAACATCAACCCCATTTTTACCATCAAAATCAAACACAAACACAAACACAAACACAAACACAAACACAAACACAAAAAAGTGATTTAGATAGAATTTGTTCAATTAATTTTGTACAAAATAGAAGATAAACAACACATTTATATAAACAAACCCTAAATCTATGTATTTATATTTTTACATCCTAAATCTAAAACAAAAAACCCAAATAAGTGAGGAGGCCAGATCTCGAAAACTTCAGGAGGCAGTGGTTAGGGGTGAGCAAAACTCGCCCGCCCTGCCCCGAAAGTATGCCTAAAATCCATTATCCGATACACCCGAAACCCGACCAAAATCTAGGATAAGTAGGATCGGGTTGGGGATCCAAATCTCCGATCCGTCTGACGACCCGATTATATATATACATGTTTTTTTACCCTAACCTAAAATCTCAGACTCTCTTCTCTCTTCTCGCCTCTCGCCCTCTCACTCGACGGTTGACACCGACTCACTCTCTGTCTCTCACTCTCTCGTCTCACCGACGCACATCAGCACAGGCCGACCACCACCATCGATTCACTCCCTCACCGACGCCGCCAACGCCCTCTCAAACTCTTACTTCACTCTGTCTCTCTCACTCTGTCTCTCTCACTATCTTGTCCCACCGGCGCACAACAACACATGACACCACCATCGACTCACTCCCTCACATCTGTGCGACTGTGTGACACACCACAACCGAGAGCCGACGACTTATGGACTGTGTCTGTGGTAACCCAGCCAACCCGAAAATCCGATCCGAGAATATCCGACACCCGATACACCCGAAAATATCGGGTATACCCATTATTCGGCCGGATTTCGGGGTCAACATTCTTCACCCGATACCCGATCGGGTTTAGGGTTTTGGGCCCCGACCCGCCCGAACCCGACCGATGCTCACCCCTAGCAGTGGTCATGGGAGGCCAGATCTTAAAGAACCAAAGAATTGAGTAGCCCGATCTTCATAAACCGTGAGAGAGTGATGGCGATGATGGTGCTTTGACCATCCACTTTGAATCCAAAGAAAACCCAATAATCCACCACAAATCAAATGAACAAAAGCAATTTTGCTGCATAAAACACCATAAAGAAAACAACATTGCGATTAGAAACAAAATTGATGATGAAGATGAAACAAATCTGAAAGGAAGAAGGGTCGAATTCTTGTTGATTGTAACGCCTGAAACTTTGGTAACTAAAAGTTATCTCTTACCTTTTTTAAATAATTATGATTATAAGTTAATGTATTAAGAAACTTTGCTTTTAGGCATATCATTGATCAGGTACGTTCCGTGAATGAAAAATCGATTTTAGGCTCGATACGTCTTGGGTGACAGTGCCACTAGGCACAATCGTCAGTCATCATCGCAAGGGTTGAGGAGCTGTCTGTACAATCCATGTGATTGTCCCCTGAGACGGTGACAGGTTCATGATCGTTGGTCAAGGTTGTGTTGGAGTGGTGAGCCACAGTACATTCGGGGAGATAGTGCCCTGCGATTGTGCCAATGGTACAATCACCGTCAGGGTCGTGGTGGGTCAGACAGATTTAAAATGCTTTAAGGCCAATATTTATGCAAAAGATTCATTTCCAAATTAGTCTTAAGTGATCTTTATTCCCTCTTAGGCGATTTTCTCATCTCTCTATTCTTCCCTCATTGATTTGGTCTTAGACATTTATGTCACACATCAAGTGGTATTTGAGGACATTGATGAACACGTAGAGAAAGATTCAAAAGTTTATTGGTAAAGCTTCAAAGAAAACAAGTGTTGTCTCTATTTGTAGGGTTTTTGTGATTTCTAGGTTTTTGGCGTTAGTCATTCTCCTTTTCCAAACTTTATACATGCTAAATGTGCTATGTTTTTAACTACTGAAATGTGTTCTTTTCATACATTGAGAATATGGTGAAGATTTAGACCATTTAGGTCAAAACTGATACTTTTAGGCATTTTAGTATGTTGTAAACGAAGTGTGAAGTATCCATAGGTATGGGAGTCGGTTTGAGTAGAAAGAACATTCTCGTATTGTAACGAGAAATAGGTATGGGGTCTTCATGGGTAATAAGATGTGGACTCTTTGAGTAGGGCATCAACCATTGACCAATAATTGTAATTTCTCGTGACGAATGAAATCTAGGATCATTGGGGGTCTTATGCCATGAACCTTAAGAGATTCAATTGGATGACCATTGATCTGGAATGGGGCTCATTGAACATAGATATGTGGCTTAGTTTTGTGTTTCATCACTAGAAATGGTAAATCGGGTCTCTTCCATCACCGCAAGATTGATGCATTTGTTGTAGAAAGTTGGAGTGATGATTTCTAAATATAAGTTTGTACATCCGGATTTATACTTCAGGGTTATTAAATACAAACTGTTTGATCTCATTAGGCGTGAACACTTTTTTAAAATGATATGTGTATCGGGTTTTTTAGGTACCAGGGTTGTGAATGTTTGAGTGGAGGGATCATTGCCATTAGAGGCAACTTTTGGGAAACGTCAATCTTTTGAGACAATACTTGGAGATATTGGTGATAGATCTTTTGGTGGTCTTAGTGATACCCGTTCATAATCTATATGTATAGATGGTTTATATTAGTAAGTTGTTAACTAATGATCCTTATTGTAATATAAACTCCGTTACTATTTCCCCAATTTGGGTGATTATATTTCATGTTAAGTTTTATCATTGTCCTATTTTGATGATTTAAATTAGTACATATTTTAGGGGTGTTACATTGGTGCTAGATTAGAAAAAAGGTCTGTTATGGTAGACTTTGTTGGTGCAAGTGTACCCAGCTTTTAATATTGTGATATATTTTTGGTACACATAAAATCACATCTCCATATTTATTTTGATGATTACAAAACACACCGCATTCTTTGTTTTCTAATATTTTATCCAAGTGTACAGTTCTTGAAGAACACGAAGATTTTATCTGAAGGGTTCAAGACGGTAGTTTTACGTCGTCATTATTGTGTATATTTAATAATGATAAACACCCTAAAATAATATACTACTTGGATATTTCTAAAACCCAATACTGATTTTAATTAAAGGTATTAAGTTTTATTAATATATTATGAAAGTTTTTGGAAGCTAGGTTCAACTCTCAAGGTCAACCATCCTTCTCATCTCATTAGTTGTACAACAACTCAAAAGTGAAGATGTAGGCTTTGTTGTGGCTCCCTGATTGGTTGATACTTCAAAGTGTTTGCAAAATTTCTCCTATAAATACATGCAGGGGACGAGAGCCTTAAACACACCAATTCACATCTCAGCATTTGATATTACTCTGCTGAAATCTTTCTTCCTCTCATCACTTATTAATTTTTATAAAACATTTTTTTGAGTAAGAAACCTTGAGTTAAATAAGCAGATTAAAATCTCTCGATTAGTTGAATCAGCAACACAACTCAAGTGATCAAACTCTCTAAAAATATCCAAGTGATAAATATTATACAAGAGTGATTACCATATTAAAATTATACACCTCTTGTAAGTGTTTGAATAACGGGTGTGTGATCCATTATATCTCATAAGCAAAAGCTAGAGAATCAGTTACGTTTCTTTTGTACTTGGTTTGTATTCTACCGTAAAGAATACTTATATTGGATTGTGTCGGGAAGTGTCTCGGCTGGTGGTTTACCCGGTTGGTAAATCACTAAATCTTGGTGTCGGTATCATTTATCTCTTTCCTTTATTTCTTTATATTTCCGCTGTGCATTTAATTATATCTGTTTATATAATTGTTGTATATTTATTTATACTTATACTCTGCTTTTATTTATACTGTATTTATTTATAAAAAGATTTTTGAAAGTAAAAGATTTTATATACAACCTCCCCCCCCCCCCCCCTTTGGTTGTCTAACAATTGGTATCAGAGCAGGGCTTTCAAAATTTTCTGCTTAAATATTTTTTAATGGCTCAACAAACTAATATTATGTTTTCAAAACCTCCTATGATAGATACTGAAAAGTTTGGCATTTGGGCCGAACTATTTGAATGTCACGTTCGTGGCAAAAATCAAAGAATTTGGGATATTATAGAAAATGGGAATTTTAATCCTACTATTGTAAAAGATGATCTTATTGTTGATAAACCTTTAAAAGAATGGACTCCCGCTGAAGAATCTCATGTCTGTTTAAATTTTGAAGCTAAGAATATATTATATGCTGCTTTAACTACTGATGAAATTGAAAGAGTGTATACATATAAAACTGCTAATCAAATTTGGGAAAGTTTAAACAACACTCATCGTGGAAACACACAAGTTAAAAGTTCTAAAATAAACATTTTAGTTCATGATTATGAATTATTTGAAATGTCAAAAGATGAGTCAATCGACTCAATGTTTAAACGTTTTAACCTCATTATGACTACTTTGAAAGGATTAGGTCGCACTTATCCTAATGAAGATTACGTAAGGAAAATCCTCCGAGCACTTCCTTCGGAGTGGATGGCAAAGATTACATCATTAGAAGACTCCCGTGATCTCTCCCTAATGAAGCTCGACGATCTCGTCGGCAATCTTAAAGTGCACGAAATTGCACTTAAAAGAAACAAAGATCGGGAGCAAGTAAAAAAGAAGTCGATCGCTCTTAATGTCTCAACTCCGAATGACAAAAAGAAAAAGGAGGAAGCTAGCACTTCAAAAGATCAATCCGATAAACTCAACGAAGTCGCTATGTTGGTAAGAAACTTCTCTAAATTTTTTACTAACAATAAATTTTCTAAAAATAGCAGATTTCAAAGAAACGGTAACTACCGTCGTGGCGGTGAAAACCGGAGTCGCAACTTCCATAAAAGAGAAGATAAAGTGAAGAAAAATGACGACTCGAGTGACGACGAAAAAGCCAAACCAAAGAGAGGTTATTGCTACTCATGTGGTGATAAAGACCACTATGCCAACGAGTGTCCTAAAAAGAACAAATTTCAAAAATAAAAAGGATAAAGCCTTCGTTGGAGGCTCGTGGAGTGGAAGCGAAGAAGAAGACGAATATCAAGCTATTTGTCTTATGGCCGAAAGCAACGACGAGGTAAAATCTTGTTACTCAGATTACGCTAGTGATTATGAAAATGAAGATGAAAATAATCTTGACGAATTATATGAATCATTCCATGACATGGCCGCTCTTGCAAATAGGTATCAAGATGAAATCTCAAAATTAAAAGAAACTGTATCTGCATGTGAAAAGAAAATTAATGACGGTAAACAAAAATCTGCAAATGATATGGATATAATTGCTAAATTAGAAACTAAATTAGGTGAAAAGGATTTTTGTAAATCTTGTGATATTCTAAATAAAAAAATTGCATGTTTAAATAAAAAGACACATGAAGATATTATATGTACAAAATGTGATATTCTTAAAAATGAAAATGCATGTTTAAAAGCTAAATGTGATTCATATGAAAAGGACAATCTATTAGCTAAAGCATTTCAAAGTAGTAATGAAAAAGTTCTTAACATGCTAAATATGTCTAACCGTATAAAATGTAGAAAATGTATTGATTCCGATGCTTGCAAAGAAAAATGTTCTTGTATGCCAATTAAAAGATATTTTGAATCACCTAAAGTAAATACAAGAAATCGATATGTGCAAAAACCTCCGTATGTAGCTAAAATGAATAATGTAAAATATATACCGAGAAAACCGTATGCTCGCATGTACCATGATAAATATTCTAGACCGAAAAATAATGCGAATATAAATGCTTCTTTTTATGTGTATGATAAATACAATCGCAAAATTAAAATGGTAAATAAATGGATTCCAAAAGGAATGTTTAATAATGATAATCCCGGTGGTATGCGTTTATGGTTTTAAATATGTTACATATATATGCAGTTCTTTTTAATTCTATATATAATATATTTTCTTATATGTATTATATATAAATAATATACTTTTGTATGTACTTTTTGTTTATATATACATACATACGTGCTACATATATATATTTGTTTTGTTTAAATTTTTTATTGTTTATATATTAGGTTTGACTTTCTATTTACTTATATATATACCTCATATATACGTATATCATACATATATTTATATATATTCTATTCAATTCTTTTGTCTTACTTATATATATAAAAAACTCTAAGTCCTTTATATATTTTTGTTGTTGTCATCTTGAAACTAATTAAGAAGGACCCACGAGAAATGGGGACCATAAAAGTTACATCCTTATTATTGTAGATAAACCTTGATATGGACTGGATTCTCGATAGTGGTTGCACACGTCACATGACCGGAAATAGCAATCTCTTTTCATCATATAAGTCATGTGATGGTGGACAGGTAATTTTTGGAGGAAATTCCAAAGGAAAGATAATTGGGAGAGGTACAGTTTCTTGCAATAATGTTAAATTTATTAATGTTAATCATGTTGATAATTTACACTTTAACCTGCTAAGTGTTCGCCAACTTTGTAAAAATGGTATAACTGTTTTGTTTGAAGAAAATTCTTGTAAAATCTTAAAAAACGGCAAAGTTCTTTTAAATGGTTTTGTAAAAGGAAATTTATATATTTGTAAAACTGTTGTAAATGAAAATGTTTGTTTATCTTCTGTTTATGATAATTCTACTTTATGACATAGACGTTTGGGTCACGCTAATCTTAGATTAATTCAAAACTTAAAAAATAAGGAGCTTGTGAGTGACCTTCCAAAATTAAAGTTTGATAATCATTTTTGTGATGCTTGTCGTGTCGGCAAACAACATCACGTTTCTCATAAATCAAAAAATGTGATTTCAACTCAAAGAGTTTTAGAACTTTTACATATGGATCTTTTTGGCCCTATGGCGATTCAAAGTTTTGGAAGAAATTTTTACACTTTGGTTATTGTGGATGATTATTCCCGTTATACTTGGACTTTATTTTTGAGACATAAAAATGAGGCTTTTGAAAAGTTTAAAATTTTGGGAAAACGAATTCAAAACCAACAAGGTTGTACGATTGTTTCCATACGTACGGACCATGGACGTGAATTCGATAATGATGTCCAATTTGGTGCCTTTTGTGATAAACATGGTATAACTCATAATTTTTCGGCTCCTCGAACACCTCAATCTAACGGGGTTGTTGAAAGGAAAAATAGAACGTTACAAGAAATGAGTAGAACCATGCTAAACGAACATCAAGTTCCCCAAAAGTTTTGGTGTGATGCCGTTGCTACCGCGACCTATGTGCTTAACCGTGTCCTAATTAGAAGTATCCTAAATAAGACATCCTATGAGCTTTACCGTGGTAGAAAACCTTCCTTAGCCCACCTAAACGTTTTTGGATGTAAATGTTTCATTTTAAACACCAAATCCTATCTAACCAAATTCGATGCCAAAGCCTATGAGGGAGTGTTCCTAGGTTATTCTTGGAATAGCAAAGCCTATAGAATCCTAAATAAGGAGACCATGGTTGTAGAAGAATCCCTAAATGTTAGCTTTGACGAGAGTCCTCCCAAACCGAGTGCACCCTTAGCAAATGACAATATCCGTGAGGGAGAAGTCTTAGCCCAACAACTTAGTACCTTGGATTTAGGTACCCAACCTTCCACAAATAATATTGAATCTAGTGATGCCCCTCCGTGTTTTATTCCGCAAGGTGTAGATGATCCTAACCTTAGAACCGCTCGAGACCATCCCGTAGATCAAATTATAGGTGACCTAAACCAAAGGACAACTAGATCACAAATCCATACCCATTGTGCTTTCCATGCCTTTATCTCAACCATAGAACCTAAAACCATAGATGAAGCTTTAGGAGATGAGGATTGGATAATGGCCATGCAAGAAGAGTTGAACCAATTTACTAGGAATGATGTGTGGGACTTAGTTCCTTGCCCTAGTAGTCAAACCATTATTGGCACAAGATGGGTCTTCCGTAACAAGGTAGACGAGAACGGTGGAGTCACACGAAACAAGGCACGTTTAGTTGCCAAGGGGTACAATCAACAAGAAGGTATAGATTATGATCAGTGGCGGATCCAGAATTTTTAGTGATGGGGGTCGGAATTATAGCCATGGCCACGTACTGATATGGTTAATAATGTGCTCTAATCAAATATCTTCATCTTATTTATCTATTAGACCAAAATGATATTCCCTAACTTTTTTTCTTTCTGATGGATCCATGGACGGACCTTTATAAGTATCATTTCTCCGGCGAAGGGTAAAATTTTTTGGTTTCGTGAAATGTGCAACCGTATCGTTTTAGGAGGTGCTACCGTATTCTTTTGGAAGTGCAATCGTACGTCCGTACCTCGTAATCAACCAAAAAAAAAACTCCTGAAATCAACCAAAAATACCTAAAAAGTCTTACGAAATCAACCAAAAATACTGAAAAAGTCTCAAAATGGTTAAAAAAACTTAAAAATCCTTGAAATCAAGCCAAAAACTTAAAAAATCCCTCGAAACACCGAAATTTGGCTAAAAACATATCGGTCGATATTGAACGTTGGTAAAAAAGATACACATGTCGATAAAAACCGTTTGAAAAAAAAATATAGTGCCACCGTATGAAAAAGTTTCTAGGTCTGTCCCTGGATGGATCGCAAATATAATCATTCAAAAAAAAATATAGGCATCAAGTTAGTAGAGTTAGGTTGGATAATATTACAAGAATCGTTACTGCCCCTACCAGTTCCGGACGTTGGTCATTATTTCTCCAAACAAATTCCATTTTTCTAGCGAAATAAAAAAACAATTTAGTATCAACTAACAAACCCTAACAATAAAATAATTAACAAAAAGAAACTAATAAATTAGTCATCAATAATAAACGCTAACTGTATCTTTGTACAATTAACAAAAATTTAACATTATGCACCAACTAATTTAACTCTAACAATTAACAAAATGTTGTAGGATAATGTGTCATCGTCTAAAGGATATGACGATATAGATAGAGATAAACATATTAGAGATAAATTATATCTCTCGTAGTTATCTACTTGTATACCGTTCCTATTTGAAGGACTTTTGATTAATGAGAATCTGATGCTTCATTCTCTCGTTGTATAATTTCTCTTTTCCTTTAACACAAAATCAATTATATTAACTAATAAACACTAGCCCTAACAATTAACCAAAAATTAGCAGTTAGGTATCAACTAACAAACCCTAACCCTAACATTAACAGTTAACAATTAACAAAAAAATATTAATGCGACATTACCTAACAAACCATAAACATAACCCTAACCGTTAACATCAACTAACAAATTCTAACCATAACAATTAATAATTAACAAAATATTAACAATTAAGCCTCAACTAATAACCTTAAACTTAAAAATATATTAATATTTAATAATTAATAATTAATGGAAAAAACGAATTATATAGAATATAGTAAATAAAACTAGGCTAAAAACGTTTTGGGGGTCATATCCTGTATGTATTTGGGTCAAAAGCATTATATATTTTTAAGGCCATACAATTTCCAATATAATAATCAATTAAATTGAAGTTCTATGGGTGTCATTAGACCCCCCTACTTAATGTGTGTGTCCGCCCCTGATTATGATGAAACCTTTGCACCGGTTGCAAGGTTGGAGTCTATTCGAATGCTTCTCGCTTTTGCAAATGCTAAAGATTTTAAATTATTTCAAATGGATGTTAAAAGTGCTTTCTTAAATGGTATTATAAATGAGGAGGTATACGTTTCTCAACCTCCCGGTTTTGAAAATTTTGAAAATCCGACACATGTTTATAAATTGAAAAAGGCGCTTTATGGTTTAAAGCAAGCTCCGCGTGCGTGGTATGATAGATTAAAAACCTTTTTAATTGTAAGTGGTTATATTATGGGTAAAATAGATAATACTTTATTTGTGAAATATGATCAAAATGATATTGTAGTTGTGCAAGTATATGTTGATGATATTATTTTTGGTTCCACTAATGAAAAACTGTGTAATGAATTTTCTGCGAAAATGACAAGCGAGTTTGAAATGAGCATGATGGGAGAGTTAAAATACTTCTTAGGATTGCAAATCAAACAATGTGGAACTGGTATTTTTATTAGTCAATCTAAATATTGTAAAGATATGTTGAAAAAGTTTAACTTTGAAAATGTCAAACCCGTTGAAACTCCAATGACCACAAACTTACAATTATCTCGTGACGAGGAGGGAAACGATTTTAATGAAAAGATTTATCGTGGTATGATTGGTAGTTTATTATATTTAACTGCTAGTAGACCTGATATTATGTTTAGTGTATGTTTATGTGCTCGTTTTCAATCTTCACCTAAACAAACTCACTATGAAGTTGTCAAGCGTATTTTTCGATATTTACGAGGTACTACTAATCTTGGCTTATGGTATGCAAAGAAACCCGAGTTAGAAGTAACGTGTTTCACCGATTCCGATCTTGGTGGATCTATTGTTGACCGAAAAAGTACTAGTGGGGTATGTGCCTTTATAGGTCTCTCTCTTGTATCTTGGTTCTCTAAGAAACAACAATCCGTAGCTTTGTCTACCACCGAAGCGGAATATGTAGCCGCCGCAAGAGCATGTGCTCAAGTCCTTTGGATGAAACACACACTTACCGATTTTGAGGTACACCTAACCAAAATTCCAATTATGTGTGATAACTCAAGTGCCATTAACTTAAGCAAAAATCCTGTGTTACATTCTCGTACCAAACATATTGAATTGAGACATCACTTTTTACGAGATAATGTTCAAAAAGGCCAAATCGTGCTTGAAAAGGTTGATTCGGAAGATAATTTGGCCGATATTTTTACTAAAGCTCTTAACAAAAAGGCTTTCTTTAAATTAAGACTTGGTTTAGGCATGCTTGAGTATAACCCTTGAGAAAATGCTAACTCTCAAATACTTCATATTTTGAGGGGGAGCATCTTTCAAGGGGGAGCATAGCGTCTTTCCTAACCCTTTTTGCTTTGACAAAAGGGGGAGAGAAACCGACTATGCTCTCCTGTTTAGCGTTGTGTTTGTCATCATCAAAAAGGGGGAGATTGTTGGTGCAAGTGTACCCAGCTTTTAATATTGTGATATATTTTTGGTACACATAAAATCACATCTACATATTTATTTTGATGATTACAAAACACACCGCATTCTTTGTTTTCTAATATTTTATCCAAGTGTACAGTTCTTGAAGAACACGAAGATTTTATCTGAAGGGTTCAAGACGGTAGTTTTACGTCGCCATTATTGTGTATATTTAATAATGATAAACACCCTAAAATAATATACTACTTGGATATTTCTAAAACCCAATACTGATTTTAATTAAAGGTATTAAGTTTTATTAATATATTATGAAAGTTTTTGGAAGCTAGGTTCAACTCTCAAGGTCAACCATCCTTCTCATCTCATTAGCTGTACAACAACTCAAAAGTGAAGATGTAGGTTTTGTTGTGGCTCCCTGATTGGTTGATACTTCAAAGTGTTTGCAAAATTTCTCCTATAAATACATGCAGGGGACGAGAGCCTTAAACACACCAATTCACATCTCAGCATTTGATATTACTCTGCTGAAATCTTTCTTCCTCTCATCACTTATTAATTTTTATAAAACATTTTTTTGAGTAAGAAACCTTGAGTTAAATAAGCAGATTAAAATCTCTCGATTAGTTGAATCAGCAACACAACTCAAGTGATCAAACTCTCTAAAAATATCCAAGTGATAAATATTATACAAGAGTGATTACCATATTAAAATTATACACCTCTTGTAAGTGTTTGAATAACGGGTGTGTGATCCATTATATCTCATAAGCAAAAGCTAGAGAATCAGTTACGTTTCTTTTGTACTTGGTTTGTATTCTACCGTAAAGAATACTTATATTGGATTGTGTCGGGAAGTGTCTCGGCTGGTGGTTTACCCGGTTGGTAAATCACTAAATTTTGGTGTCGGTATCATTTATCTCTTTCCTTTATTTCTTTATATTTCCGCTGTGCATTTAATTATATCTGTTTATATAATTGTTGTATATTTATTTATACTTATACTCTGCTTTTATTTATACTGTATTTATTTATAAAAAGATTTTTGAAAGTAAAAGATTTTATATACAACCTTCCCCCCCCCCCCCCCCTTTGGTTGTCTAACAGACTTGGTCAAGTTTTTATTGTTGATTGGTTATGATAAATAGGAGATGGAGGGTTGTGCGATGCTCGATTACGGTTCTACTCGATCATGCTTATGTTATGTGCTTGTTGATGCTCTTTTATCTGGCTGGAGGGGAGGGGGGGGGGGGGGGGATAAATCGAAGACGAAGGTCAGTGGCAGGAACCCAATGTGTTATAAATTGCAAATCACAGGGTTGTAATATAATTATTTTAAAAGAAGGACATGATATATTGTAACATATGGATAGAACATGTAATTTACTCTTTATGTTATATTATATAAAGTGTATAGCAATGTAAACTTAAATGTTATCGTGATCAAATAGATTAGTGTAAATTAAAAGGGAGTATAAGGGAAAATGAAAAACATAAGACTATCCACAACGGCGATCTTTGGGCGATCTCAACTCACAAGAAGACAAAATTTTAAAATAAAAAAAAAAGAAAAATTGAAATACATCGAACGCACTCGGCCAATCTTTATCGTGGAACAAACCCAGGTTGTGGATATGAATTATATATGAGATTGCCATGTGTCAAGTTATTATTGGTTGGTTTTAGATTTTTAGGATAAAACTTATCTAATTAAAAATCAGACTTTTACAAATAAATTAAAAATTAAAAAATATACCAAAATTCATGGTTTTCAATTCCTTACAAATAGAGACCAATATTGACATATTTTCACCACACCAATTTTTCTCTTCATTTCAATCCTCTTGTTATCTTGCTACTTTCTTTCAATTATCTGCTATGGATCCAAACTTTCCAAATCTTCTTTCGAATTCGACGACCATGTTTTGTTTGGGACATACATGTAATGGGACGAATTATGATTGCTTGTATCATCATGCACAATATGATAGTTGAAGATGAACGAGGTACATACCAAAATTATTATGATCCTACTGAGTTTATTAACGACATGCCCACAAATCGACAACAAAGAAGCTCTACAGAAGATGATGGTCAATACACTGAGTTTTCTACTGAACGGATTGCAAACCTATCCCGTTATATGGCTAACAGAGAACAACTTTGCAATAGGGAAGCTCATAACGCCCTAAAAATGATTTGATTGAGCATATATGGCAAAAAATCGGTCAAAATAATTAACTACGGTTATTTATGTATTTCAGATATCTAATTTCGTACTTATTTTTATGACTTGTTTTATTTAATTTCAGTTGTATGGTATGTTTTTTATAATTATAATTATGTTTCAAAATAGGTAATTGTTCGTTCGTTTAATCTATATTTTATACTTATAATTAAAAAAATTATATGTATAAAAAATAAAATATATAATTTTTGTTAAATAATATTGTAGATTAGATTAGATTGTAGGGGATTGTGGTTGGAGTATGAAGATTTTGAGATTGGATTGGAGTTGAATATTATATAAGTGGATGAGAGAGAAAGTAATATTTTAATTGAGATTGGATTGGTTGAGATTGTTGTTACGGATAGTCTAAGAAGCAACCTAAGATGACGTGAAGTTAAAAAAGATTACTTTCATTGCTTTTCTTTAAACTATGCCCACTCTATAAGGAAGACAATCAATGTCCACTTCACCCCACATCCATTTGTTTCAAACCTCATCTTGTGTCCAGTAGAATCAAGGACTAGATTTTAGTTGATTTAAAAAGTATATACATATTTTAATTTCAAATACTTGTTCTTTTCTTTTCTTACTTTTTTGATTTGAAATGTTAGTTGACACGTCGTTTGATTTTATTTTATACGTTTATCATGAACTTGTGGTTTGAAACAATGTCATATATCAGACTATGTTTATTCACAAACTAAACCAAACCAAATCAAACCAATCTTTATTAAAAAATTAATTTCTTTCTCTTTCACCTATCCAATCTTTAATTTCAATCCAATCTAACTTTTTTTATACTTTATTCACAATCCAAACCAATCTTAAAAATTATATTATAAAAATTATATATTTAATATTTTAGAATATATATATATATATCTTTTAACTTTAAATAAAAAATAAATAAAAATAATTTCATATTTTAAAACATAATTATAAAAATAAAAAACTTACAATTGAAAATAAATAAAAGAAAATACAGAAAGAAGTACGAAATATGTCAAGATTTGTCTCTATTTGTAGGGAATTGAAAAATATGAATTTTGATATATTTTTTAATTTTTAATTTTTTTATTAAAGTTATCTTTTTAATCAGATAAGTTTTATCCTAATAAAATCTAAACCAACCAATTAGATTTTGCCACCTACTTATATAATTTATCTAAAAAAATCTTGTTTTATTAATAAAATATTCTTCAAATGGAGTTTGCACCAGCAAACGGTTTGCACGAGTTTGGTTTGCCATACATTCATTTTTCTTTTTTTTTAAATGAAAATTTTTGTCTTATTCAAAAAGAGTTTGGTTTGGTTTGTTGAGGGGATGGTCTCGTAAGTGTCTCAAAGACACTGTCATACTGACGAATCTTATTGGCTTTTTAGATATTTTGTTTCGATTTTTTTTCTTTTAGTTTTTTTTGACGGAAAAATAAACTTGTACTAGTAACTTTTGGGTTTTATAGTGGTAGATTCAATGATTTGATTATTGTGATTTTAATTTTCTTTTATTTGATAGGCCGAAGGTTTTATCTTGACGGTACTATTTTTTTTATATAATCTGCAAACACAAAAATTAGTTTATTTTCATCAATTATTAGTTGTTATATAAAGCATTACTATACCACACCCGTTACAAGACCAGCTATTGAGTCAGCTTCGAAATGCCTCATTACATATGTGTCTTAGAGGATAGGTTCATGTAAGGCCAAATTGGATTGTCGGTTATCAACATTTTACTCAAATACCAAACTAATAGAAAAGGGAAATTAATTAAAATACCCTAAGTCATACCAAATGTTACCAAAATGCCCTAAATCTCTCCCACTTTGCCAAAATACCCTTTTTTTCCGCGATGGAGCCCGCGATCGCGGGCTCAGGGACCATTTATGACACTTTTTTAAACTTGCAGGGACCATTTTTGAAAAATTCAATCCCGCAATGGTTTATTTTTGTGACTTTTCAATTGCAAGAGACTATTTTTGAAAAATTCCAGAGACCATTTTTGAAAATTGAGCCCGTGTTACACCCGCGTACACCAGGGCACACCCCGTGTTCGACCGATTTGTGATTTTAAATTGAAATGTTACACTTTCACCCCCTATACTTATTTACTAAATTTACTTTATACCTTTTTACTTTTATAAATTTAATTTTATATTTAACACGTATAATCGTTTATTAACTAAAACACGTTAAAAAATACGTTTTAATTTTAACAAGTTACACCATTATAATCGTCTCTTCGATACGTTCGAAATGAGCCCAATCTTGATTTTTTTTGGATTTATATATTTTAATATATATCATATACACTACATAAAAATATTTTTTACCTGCGAAAATTCATTTTTTAACGCATTCTCAATTTTGTTTTACACTCCTATCGAATTAACTATAAGAGTACCATAAATTAAATAATTAACTATAAAGGTATAAATTGTAAATATTAAAAATATTTGATGTACTATATATGATATATATTAAAATATATAAATCAAAAAAATTCAAGATTGAGCTCATTTCGAACGTATCAAAAAGACGATTATAATGGTGTAACTTGTTAAAATTAAAACGTATTTTTTTAACGTGTTTTAGTTAATAAACGATTATACGTGTTAAATGTAAAATTAAATTTATAAAAGTAAAATGTATAAAGTAAATTTAGTAAATAAGTTTAGGGGGTGAAAGTGTAAATATCAAATCAAAATCACAATTTGGAATTGAAATTTACACTTTCAACCCCTATACTTATTTACTTATTTTACTTTAAACCTTTTACTTTCATAATTTAAATTTTACATTTAACACATATAATCGTTTATCAACAAAAATACGTTACAAAAATACGTTTTAATTTTAACAAGTTACATCATTATAATCGTCTCTTCGATACGTTCGAAATGAGCCCAATCTTGAATTTTTTTGAATTTATATATTTTAATATATATCTTATACAGTACATAAAAAATATTTTATATATTTAAAATTCATACCCTTATAGTTAATTATTTAATTTATGGTACATCTCTTATTTTTTTTTCAATTTTGTTTTACACTCCTATCGCATTAACATAATAATCATATATTAACTAATTCATTAAATCGTTTTAAATTATTATTATTTGAATGTGTTTATAGATATCGTGAATGACAATAGGAGAAGGTTTCACGAGAAGAATATGAAATGGGGTTTTGACAAGTTGGTATCACTGGACTCATTTAAGAATTATGAAAATGGGTATTTGGCGAATGATGATTCATGTGTGTTTGGAGCTGAAGTATTTGCAGTTACAGAGTATGCACAAAAGGATCGATGTATTTCCAACGTAACTTAGATTAAAATTATCTCCTTCAGTTCAGTCCCGTCCCGTCCCATCCAGTTCAGTCCCGTCCAGTTCCATCCCGTCCCATCTAGTATGCGTACCAAACGCTACCTAAGAGTACCATAAATTAAATAATTAACTATAAGGGTATGAATTTTAAATATAAAATATTTTTTATGTAGTGTATATGATATATATTAAAATATATAAATCCAAAAAAATTCAAGATTGGGCTCATTTCGAACGTATCGAAGAGACGATTACAATGGTGTAATTTGTTAAAATTAAAACGTATTTTTTTAACGTATTTTAGTTAATAAACGATTATACGTGTTAAATGTAAAATTAAATTTATAAAAGTAAAAGGTATAAAGTAAATTTAGTAAATAAGTATAGGGGGTGAAAGTGTAAAATTTCAATTTAAAATCACAAATTGGTCGAACAAGGGTGTGCCATGGTGTACGCGGGGGCTCAATTTTCAAAAATGGTCCCTGAAATTTTTCAAAAATGGTCCCTTGCAATTGAAAAGTCACAAAAATAAACCATCGCGGGATGAGCCCACGATCGCGGGATTGAATTTTTCAAAAATAGTCCCTGCAAGTTTAAAAAAGTGTCAGAAATGGTCCCTGAGCCCGCGATCGCAGGCTCCATCGCGGAAAAAAAGGGTATTTTGGCAGACTAGGAGAGATTTATGGCATTTTGGTAACACTTGGTCAAACTTAGGGTATTTTAATTAATTTCCCAATAGAAAATGGTTATAATTTATCATATGACTTGACAAAACATTAATTTGATAAATTTTGTAGACTAATTTCAATACAATTATTGATACATGGTTAAGAAGTTTGTATAGAAAGAGGCTAACTCGTTAGCGCACTTAGGTGAGCCAAAAAGACAACAAAAATGAAGAAGCAATATCATATCCTAAATACACATAATAACCAAGTGAACGTAACCAAACTAATAACAATCACGTATTATAGATTTTGCAAATGATACCCATTCACATTGTCATTCTTATATCTATTCTTTTTAAAACCAACTATAAACTCCAGAAGCAAACCAAAAGATCCAAAATCCTTTTACATTCATTATTTTATATTATTGGGGTTACATATAATAAAATGTAAGATTTTATTCTTTAGTTGAAAATAAAATGCAACTTACACTACAAATTAAGAGGTTTACTACGAAATTTTTCCCTAGAAAATCTATTGCTAATTAAAGGATGATTCGTCACAAAATCGTTACAAAAGTTGGTCGTTAAATTCAAATAATTGACAAATTACCATCATTTCGTGGGTGATCATCAGAACCATTGATATTTTGTAGGTAATTTGCCAACTTAAAGACATGGCAAAAAACCCACAAAAATATATCAACTATAGGTCAAATTAAAAAATTATAACCCATTTTTTTGGTATCATGTGTATAATTCAATTTTTTATACTTAAGATTTAATTTTTTCTTATGAAATATTATTTTCATACAGATTAATGATCATATTATATTTAAACTTTTATATATATATATATATATATATATATATATATATATATATATATATATATATATATATATATATATATATATATATATATCAATCAATCAGTTAACAAGCTCACCGTCTTGTACTCTATGGCACAAACCCCCTTTGAACTTCTTGAAGTGCAACACATATGTTGCCATCTTCGATAACAAACAACTCTCTTGGGCTAGCTGCGATTTTTAGGGACTCAAACAGGTCTTTTGTGGTTGCTCGTACTTCTACTTTGACGGGGATCCCGATCATAAAGAAGTGTGAGACCCTTGTCCTCTTGGAAGCCATGTCATGGGCAATTGACCTTGGTATCATAGAGTTAAATTCGAGTTCGACGCCTAACAAGTTGTTGTTGCTGTCAATTCCGCGAGTGATAATGAGACGGAATTCGGAGATATTGTCTCTAGATGTCGTGAGTTACTTCTCCAACATGATTCTTATTCAGTTTATTTCTGTAACAACCCAAAATCTCAACTATCAATATCCTGGGTAAAAATCCCAAAACGGGTCCCAATACATCACAATATAATCAGAGTTACAAAATTCACAACAGCGGAAACACACTTCAACAGCCGAGATGTCTAAAGCTACGCATGCTACTATAGTGCTCTAGACCTACTATCCCCCGGCTCTAAGCTTTCAAAGCTTCTCCTTCCCTTATGAGGTAACATCACAAATCCACTTTCCTGAAAATGGTTTTAGTTTTGAAAAGCGAGGGTTAGACCATTAGGTCTACTGAATTCCCTCTAAAAAACAGTTTAACACAGTATCATCTTTAAATCACATAACTATTACAATAATAAATTAAATAACAGTTAAGCATAAATAACTTCCACATACAAGGGTAATTGCACAATGGTCTCCACGCCCATCACCTCCACGTGATGTCCTCACTCGGCCCCCCCCAGTAGATCCCCACGCCCCCCAGTAGATGCCATTACCGTGTGCGTGAGAAACGGATTCAAGGCACACGGTTCAACCACACGCCAAGGATCCTCGACGATCCAAGGTACCATCAGCCCCACTATGCAACCCGACTCCACATAATAGTATATAATCATGAATGCATAGAATTCATGAAGATACGGTAAAACATGCTTGCATTAATAAAACAACATAACTCACTTCGTGTGCGTATCAAAATTGTGTAACCATCATCAAATATTGAAAACGAGCTCAATTTAATCATTCATAAAAGATTACAAGGGAACTCACCTGATTATCGAGATTAGAAGCACACGCACCTCACTCCCAGCTAATCAATACAAATACCTAGTTTTAGAAACAACAACAACCTAAGATCAGGACTCATGCCCGAAGGATTCGTAGCCTGAGGAAAAACTACCCGGAAACCCCACTTTTCCATAAAACTCGCTAATCTGGACTCTCCTATCCGGAAATCCAGTATCCGGAATCCGGTATCCGGAACCCACTCCCGGAAATCCCATACCCGGAACATTTATCTGGAAGTCACACCCGAAAAACCTCAGTCCGGGAAATCCGAGTTGTCCGGACCCGGCGATTTCTGGAAGTTGCGAACTGCAAAACCTCAACATATCCTAAATCGACTGCATAACTGGTTTTCTTGCCTTAATCCAAACTCAACCTTATGGGACTCATAACAACAAGTGTATACATTAAAATAGTTCTGATTGAAACACTTTATTAATCCGAAATCACCCAAACTCTTCTTATCGAACTATGAGGAAAAGAAACGGTGAAGAAATGGAGATTTTCCTTTAGTCTAACAGCCCAACCATAGAAACTGATTTAGTACACAAAGAAGGAGATAATTAATGAAATGATTACCTTTTGATGAAGAATGTTTTGCTCTTCTCCTTCTCTTTTGAATAGCCGCAAACCCCAAAATGAATAAGAAATTAGGGATTTGATCCCTTTATATACTTCTATCATTTTACACTTCAGCCTCTCAAGTTACCACCTTTCATTCTTCGACCACACTTTATTTAGGTTTTTGCCAATTTAGATTTATGGTTATTACAACACCTCCCCCCCCCCCCTTAAAAGAATTCCGTCCTCGGAATTCGTTGGTCAGAAGATGCGGGTACTCGACCCTCACCTCAGACTCCATTTCCCATGTTATTACTTATCCTTTGTGGAATCGCCACTGAATCTTCTCGTGACTAACCTCTTTAGTCTTTTGTTCCAAATTTTTTACGGTCGATGGTCGATTTGGATTTCATTAACTTCCCGTCTACCTGCATAACTTGCAAAGACACAACCCTACTAGCTTTAAACCAATGCTCTTCAAGATAGAGGCGTGAAACGCAAAACGACATCCCACATGTCCATTAAACATATCCAGTCCATATGCCAGTCCCTCAATCCATTATACCAAAATATAATCAACTCAACTTAACCCTCTTTTCTTTCGACACTTCCCCAATCAAACATCCAAACCCAATCCAACCAATCCAACCAAGCCAAACTAAACCAAGCCAAACCAAACCAAGTCAAACCAAGCCAAACCAAGCCAAACCAAGCCAAGCCAATATCTTTGGCATCAAACCGACCCCCAACCTTAGGTTTCACGATTTGCACTTCCAAATTTAATAGCTTTGGTTCCAATTGATCTTCCAAGCATTTATGTCCAAGACCACAACTTTCTTAGGCTATGAATACTCAGATAATGTACTTGTAGCCCTTCCGACCATGTATGCCACATATAAATGTAACATCCCAGGTCAACCGTACCAGACATTGTCCGCTTTGTCCACACACCTAGACTCACGGTTTTTAAAATGCGTCTCATCACGATTTTCACAAACATTTTCACTTCCTTAAAGAAGGACTTTCACCGAGTTCATGCTACAACAGCGTGAATCCTTTTACTAAAGTAAGCAGCCACCCAATTCGCCAATCTTGGCACAAGGTCAACCTTGAATTTTGACTTCCCACCACAACACGGTCTAACACAAAAGTATTTTCTTTCCCCAAGACATGTTGACTACATCTCAACATTGTTAACCAAACACGCCAACATTCCACACTTGTATATAACTAACAGTAGGAGACCTCCATAATCCACCATCCGGGGTAAGGAATAAATTACCTTGAAGATTTACATCCACACTTTCACTGCATCCTTCAAGCGTCCAACCAAATAAGGAATGGATCTCAGTTTCACTCGCCCAACCGACAGGAGTGACCATGCTCACACAACACTATTCCAAATACACTGTCGAATGACCTGTTCACTTTGGAACATCCACATTTTTAACACTTATTCAAATCTGACGGTCTTACACTTTGAGTGTCCCGTACAACCACTTATACGATGCCTTTTCGAAGGCATAGGTCACGTGCTTTCAAGGAAAGACTTATTGACTCACACGAGTCTCTCCACACTTTAACCAAGACATACGAAATCCAAAATCCGTTTAAAACATTGCTTCACCTATCAACATCCACTCCATTCCCGATCGCTCCAAACATGCCAACAACACTTTGCGTTACTAAGCCCAAGCAACGGTTTCATCACCATTCTAATTCGAGATAATCAACCAAGTCTTCCTGAAATATCATTCAATGATCAACAACATCACACGTTTCTCATTTCCCAAACAGAGTCAACATACTCACCAGAATTTCTTCGTGCACCAAGAGCAATTCACATTCCTCAAGGATCCCGTATCGACTATGTCACTTCGTAAACTAACCAATCCAATATCTTCATCGATCTTTTATTGATCCCAACATGAACTCACTCAGTGACTCATGCCACTAAAAGCACATGGTTCCTCTTTTGGGCAACCACCAACCACCGACTTATTCTGACAATAACCATATCATAACCCCAACTTACAAACCATGCATCCCAACTACATGTTTAATACTTCGTACTCTTATCCACAACTTCTAAAAAGACTTCCATCTGTGTTTATCCTTCTTTACAACACATCACTATAACATTGTCTTGCGCAACTACCTTGGCAAAGGATATCACTAATTTATCCACACAATCTCCACCCACAACTTCACACCGCAGACCAGGTGCTCCCGACCATTTTCACACATAACAATGTCGATTTCATTTCCATCTAAGTTCATAAACAACCAAGTCTGTCTCACGACTTGTCTGTCTCACGACTTGTCTGTCTCTGAATTTAGACAAACCACCACTCACGATTTCCCGTATTTGCTCAAAATATACGTTCCTAGACAATCCATTGCGAGCTCCACGAAAATCATTCCATGACAAGGTACAATCCCTTACAGGTCGATATAGTCGAGGCACCTACTTCGGTTGTGCCAACCGCTTCGTTCCTACACGGGTCATCAAAACTCTCACGAAATCACATGGCTACTGCACTACTCCACATTCTTCACACCCACACGGGGTGGTCCAGCATCATGTTGCGTATACATTTCCCCCGACCACCCTTCATTTCCATGAACAGATTTAGCGAATTAGCCGCACCGGAATTCTATCTCGAATCTCAGTTTCTCAATGTTGATCTCGAGGCTGGACAATTTTAACAGTTATCAGCCTTAGCATCCCTAGCTAAAATAGTGAGGCTTCCACCATTTCATCGACACACAAAACTTTTCCAATGGAAACTACCGCTTCCAACGCATTGTACTAACTTCGTGCCCTACAGTCCTTACAAGTCAAGTAATAAGACTCGCGTGGTACGTAGCCTATTACAATACCTCACACTACACGACTCATACCCGATATCCTTTCCTCAGGGCACAATATCTACTTATTAACATGCTACTGTTTAAAGCATCTCAACAATTTTCGACTTCATCATGGGTATACCCGCTTCACAGGAAACCACATCACCCGTTAACGATCAGTATCAAACTCATTGCCCGGGACCCCCGCTAGTCCGTTTTCCTTTAACTGAAACACTAAGGCCATAATGAAATCAACCGAACAATTTCCAATTAGACCTTGCATCCCTCTTAAATGCACCAACAACTACGACCTACGAAGTTCATAACCTTCATGCATGACAACACAATGACTTAAATCATTTTGCACACTTGGAAGTTCGATAAATACGATAATGAGAAACAAATTAGCATATACATGGCACATCACTACTCAAGCAGAATCGTAAACACAACGACCCTAAGGTCGCTCACATGCCACGCCACGATAAATCACGACTTTAGTCAACCGAACCAGCATCGACCGAAATAAAACGTATTAAGTAAAACATTTCAAATACGATTAAAATTTCGTAACGAAATCACTTATATGAAGCGAGCCAGTCGGCTCCCACACTCCTTATGTTAAAAGTACTACTACTCGTATCAGTTATAAAAGCTTTTGCGGTAAAATGTTTTGATGACTTTCATAACAGTGTTTATCCCCACACAGAAAAGTAAAATAATTCACAGAATACTATGCTCAAAATATCATCTTGCATTGTAAACAAGATTATATTTTTCTTTAAATTTTTCCCAAAACAAGGAGCTCATTATGCTCGTAAACAATCTTAACACAAAAAGAGTCCATGTAAGCCATTTAAGAAAAGATACCATGCATGAAACTAACTTTGTGATAAAGGCTATTCACTCTAATAAGGTCCAACATTAAACCCAAAATAACTTCTCGTCGACACTCAACTTTCGGCCACCGGTCATCTTCTCGCCCTTACCACAACTTGTGTTCTCGTATAAACCAACGATTCATAACCATGCGATTTTCAAAATTTAACCTTAACGTCGAACAACGACCGCTTACCTCATGTCCTACTCATACACACGCTTTGATTAAACCCGTACATCTTTCCTTCATCATTTTTGTTACTACACCGCTTAACTAACAGTCAAGGGTTCATTTTCTTTACCCGATCTTGCTCGAAGTCTTCGAGGTTCCAACACAGTTCTCCTTATTTTCCCACCCGATTGACACATCAAACCAAGGGATAGGGACTCACTAAAACTAGGAGTTTACTCCTCATTCCTCCATTCATCCCCTTTGATCACACGAAGTTCTACCTTTGATCGGTTCAATACCGCCACGATCCGTCCTCCCTCTAGAAGGTGTCACAAATCTCACTATGAGTGACCCCACGCATCATAATAAAATCATTGCCGTCGCCGCAAGGTTAGAATTTACTCCAATGTATCACTCCTCCATTGACTAATCTCAATAATAGCAATCTATTCTACATTACAAGAACTGGAAACACCCCATATAACCGATATTCAAACGCAACTCAGCATAATAAGGCAATTTGAGGACGTACATGTACCTATAAATTCACAATTACACTGGCCAGGTGTAATCTAAATTTACCTTACATGTCAGTTCTCTTAACCTTATCTTTAGTGGACCTAGAGTGATCTTTCTTAAAAGCATCCTATATCTCGGATGTATCCATAAATTCACAGCTTAAGTTTAGGCCCGACCGGTCACCTAAATCTCTTAAACTATGACTCTGATACCATTTGTAACAACCTAAAATCAAAACTATCAATATCATAGGTAAAAATCCCAAAACGGGTCCAATACATCACAATATAATCAGAGTTTACAAAATTCACAGCAGCAGAAACATACTTCCATAACCGAGATGTCTAAAGCTACGCATGCTACTATAGTGCTCTAGACCTGCTATCCCCCGGCTCTAAGCTTTCAAAGCTTCTCCTTCCCTTATGAGGTAACATCACAAATCCACTTTCCTGAAAATGGTTTTGGTTTTGAAAAGCGAGGGTTAGACCATTGGGTCTACTGAATTCCCTCTCAAAAACAGTTTAACACAATATAATTTTTAAATCACATAACTGTTACAATAATAAATTAAATAACAGTTAAGCATAAATAACCTCCACATACAAGGGTAATTGCACAGTGGTCTCCACGCCCACCACCTCCACGTGATGTCCTCACTCAGGGGCCCCAGTAGATCCCCACGCCCCCAGTAGATTCCATTACAGTGTGCACGAGAAACGAATTCAAGGCACACGGTTCAACCACACGCCAAGGATCCTCGATGATCCAAGGTACCATCAGCTCCACTATGCAACCCGACTCTACATAATAGTATATAATTGTTGGTCCCGAAGGCCTACATGAAAGCCAAGGTTCTAAATGACGTGACGCGTGACGTGGCAGTGAGGTCAAGCCTCAAGCCTTACAAGTTACGGCGAGGCCACGACGTTTTTTAAGGCGTGCCTTAAGGCGGCATATATATATATATATATATATATATATATAGGCTTGTATACATATAGATATATAGATACACACTTGTGTGCTAGTGTATAGAATAATAATGTAGAATAAAACAAATTCATGTAAAGTAATAAGAAAAGACAATTGTTACAAAATCTATAGAGCTTATGGAAATTATATCAAGAGTGTAAAATCGGGAGTAATTTCTTGAATCTCTACTCACTACCTTCTTCAATTTTCCAAGAATTCACGTTCGACTCTTCGTGTACGAGAATAGAAGTAAGTATTTACCAATTTTGGGTTTTTAGTTTCAAGTTTCCTTTAAATGTGTATTTAAGTTTTAGGTTGCATAAACAATTATCATTTGTTTATGTATTAAAAATAATCTCACACCTTACAAAATGTTATGTCGTAACGCATTGTAACGCATCGTAACGTGCAATAACATGCCATAACGCGTTACAATGCAAGCCAAGCCTTAAGGTGGATCCACAGGGGTTAACGTGGCGGCGACCCTAAGCCTTGACGCCATAACGAGGCCATAATGAGTTATTTCGAACCATGATGAAAGCATAGAATTCATGAAGATACGGTAAAACATGCTTGCATTAATAAAACAACACAACTCATTTCGTGTGCGTATCAAAATTGTGTAACCGTTATCAGACATTGAAAACGATTCATAAAAGAGTACAAGGGAACTCACCTGATTATCGAGATTAGAAGCACACGCACCTTACTCCCAGCTAATCAATACGAATACCTAGTTTTAGAAACAACAACAACCCAAGATCAGGACTCATGCCCGAAGGATTCGTAGCCTGAAGAAAAACTACCCGAAAACCCCACTTTTCCATAAAACTCACTAATATGGACTCTCCTATCCGGAAATCCAGTATCCGGTATCCGGAACCCACTCCCGGAAATCCCATGCCCGGAACATTTATCTGGAAGTCACACCCGAAAAACCTCAGTCCGGGAAATCCGAGTTGTCCGGACCCGGCGATTTCCGGAAGTTGCGAACTGCAAAACCTCAACATATCCTAAATCGACTGCACAACTGGTTTTCTTGCCTTAATCCAAACTCAACCTTATGTGACTCATACCAACAAGTGTATACATTAAAATAGTCCTGATTGAAACACTTTATTAATCCAAAATCACCTAAACTCTTCTTATCGAACTATGAGGAAAAGAAACGGTGAAGAAATGGAGATTTTCCTTTAGTCTAACAGCCCAACCATAGAAACTGATTTAGTACAGAAAGAATGAGAGAATTGATGAAATGATTACCTCTTGATGAAGAATGTTTTGCTCTTCTCCTTCTCTTTTGAATAGCCGCAAACCCCAGAATGAATAAGAAATTAGGGATTTGATCCCTTTATATACTTCTATCATTTTACATTTCAGCCCCTCAAGTTACCACCTTTCATTCTTCGACCACACTTTATCTAGGTTTTTGCCAATTTAGATTTTATGGTTATTACAATTTCACCAGACGACAAGCTAATGGAGTTGTTCATGCATTAGCACAGGCAACTCGGTTATCTTCTTGCACGACTGTCCCTGGGGGGAGGGCGGACCGGGCTTACGCCAAGGGCCCAAAGGAAATAGGGGCTCAATTTTTTTAAGTATGTATTATATAGTAGCATTTATAAAAAAATTGTAAATAAAGAAGACAAAAAAATTAGTATATATTAGGCCCAAAAAGAGTTTAGCATTATATTAAGTGTCTAAACATGAATTACTTGATTACATTGGACAATACATTTTGTAAAAACTTAATTAGTCTTTCATTTGCTCATTATTTCTCTAAGTTTTTTTTATGTAGTGCTAGTATCTAAAAACTATTTTTGTCTTGAAACGTTGCTATATACTCGAATACTCATCTTCCACATACTCTTTTGATTATTCCAGCCACATAAATTTTATTTATGTGTTAAAATATAGTAGATTTCTTGTTATTAACTAAGAAAACTTCTATCTATTGAAAACAATTACTAACTATATGAGACGACCTAACTTATATATCTTCAGAATTTCAAAACTATCTTCTTCTTTTTTCATACATTATATGAGACGGCCCAACTTATTACGTAATATTAAGTGCATGGATCTTAAGTCTCTTATCTCTAAATCGAGAATGGATTCTCAAACTATAACACCAACATTGACGGTTCTAAGAAAGTTTGTTTCAACTCTTAAAGTTTAAAACGGTGATAAAAACCATTAACACCAGGTAACATGTAGAAACTCAACTGATTTATGTTGTTTTACTTAAAGTGTTTCTCCGAATGGTCAACATAGTGACCTCAAATGATTTCAATCTATATATTAAAGGCCTATCATAAGATGTCTTTGATGGTGGAACGGATTGACGATGTTATGTAAAAATAATATGGTAGATAATATTAATTTAGAAATAATTATTGATTGATCTTGCGCTAGAAATATCGGGAGAACGGTTTTATATAAATTAGTATTTCTAAAATTCAATGTTATTTTTTATTATATCAACAATATATTGAAAAATTTATCGTTATCGAGGGCCAATTTTTATAACTCGTCCAGGGCCTAAAAAATGTCATAAACGGACTTATCTTCTTGTCCCATCTCGTACTTTGATACGTCTTAAACTTTCTTGCTTATTTTATGAACGATGTATGTCCTTTAAATGCTCATTAATATAAACTTATGTTTCTATTCAAAAAAATTACTAATTATATAATGGAGTTTAAAAGGGCTTTAGAAAATCGTATGTATACAATAATTATTTGTATTAAAATTTAAAAGAATATAAATTAATAAAAAAATCGTAATATTTGATAAGTTATTTTTAATACTTTGTAATATATTTAAAATATACACACTTCCACAACGAAAAAAAAAATACTTATAAATTGCAATTCATTATTAGTGTACAACAAAAGGAGCACTGAAATTGCATGTTACACTATAACTATTGATCAATAATCACTTATCATCAATAGTTGCATGATTGATCAAATCATTTCAAGAACCTATTTCTTTACATGCTTTCAATGTGTTGTCAAACAAATAATTAATAATAAAATAGAAGTTTTTTTTGTACAAATTCACAAATATATATTTTTACTTTGCAAAAACTTGAAACGTATCTTTTATACAGATAACGATAATTTCTTATAAATTTTTATTAAAAGTATTATTTTTTTCAAGAATTCATGATAATTTTAAAGTTTCTTAATAATATATATATATATATATGTGAGTTTCTTAATAGAAAACATAATATATTCAGGGTTCCAACTTCCAAGTAATCACATATCCGAGCTTTCATATGAAATTTGGATGTATTTTTACTAATTACTAGTGTTCACAAAGAGGGAGCCACCCATCCCGGGAAACAAAGTACGCTTTGGTGAGCGAGAAGCAACCAGGTATAGGGGAAGGGGCGGTGGACTTAGTAGATAGTATATAGTTCCACTTGGTGATTGGTGAATAGTGCCCCGGCTCGGTTGAGTCATTTTTATCTAATTTCAATGCTATCTTATTAACAGAAAATAAGAGATAATAAATATCCTGCAATATATACACACATCATGAATATATTACTTATAAAATTAAAATATTAAAAATAAAACCGTAAATTAAGTTTAAGGTTAAGTTTAAAGTTTGTTGAATATTCACAAAATAAATATTAGAAAACCCATTTTTTTTTTTAAAATATATAATATTTCTGAGTAGAAATCAAATTTATTCAATAATAAACACAATGAAATTAACTTGTGGAGTTAACTCAATTGATAATAAACGAAAGTTGTGTTTTAAGGATTCTTCTCAAGGTCACATGTTCGCGTCTGCAAACTTACTGCAATACTTTTGACTATTTTCCAAAGTTTTGAAATTAGTCGAGGTACGTATAAAGTAGTCGGAATACCAGGTTAAAAAACACAATAAAATGAGACAGAAATTTAAATGATCTCATCGACAACTAGCGGATTTTGGGTCCTACTAACATTTTCTGTCAAATGTGATTTTGCTTTTGATATCAAAACCTATGGTTTTTTCAAACACAAATTTCATTTTTCTATGATATATGTGTATATATATATATATATATATGTATGGTTTCTCTGGTCGGTTCAAAGATTTCAAAAACTTATTATATTGTATTACAATTATAACATCTTTTCAAAACTCACAATGGGCGAGAACTCATCATCAACAACAAGAGGGAGAAACTTGAGAGATTTCATTGATCAAAATGCCTCACTCTCTTCCTCCGCTTCAGTAATGAAGCTGTTTGGTGTCGCCGTCACTGACGGCGGCATAGCTCCGGCCACACCTCAACCAGACGCCGACAACAACAACAAAAGATTCGAGTGCCAATACTGCAAACGGGACTTCGCCAATTCTCAAGCATTAGGCGGTCATCAGAATGCACACAAGAAAGAACGACAAAGATTAAAAAGGGTGCACTTCATGAGCAACCATCACCGGCGGTTTGCAGCGCCGGTGACCATTCTCAATGCACATGCAGCAAGATCTGTGCAGTTTCAACAACCGCAGATGGGGGTGGTGGATCATTATATATGTCCACCGTCAGCACCACAGGTTCTGTCGGGTGTTCCTCTAAGGTTACCTAGCAGGTTTTATATCGGACGGCCGTCGCAGTTCAACGGTGCCACCGCCGGAGTGAGTCGGAATTCAGCAAGGATGATTGAAGAAGCAGATGACATTAATGATGATAATGGTGATGGTGATGGAGTGGATGTTGATCTGCATCTTTGATAATTCCATCTCTCCAGCTGCTGAAAGTTTTTTACTTCTATTTTTTTTTAAATTCTAATTAATTAATTTTGATGATTTGGTTTTAATTTCTTGAGTTATTTAATAGTAATTCAAGATTTTGCTTTTAAGGGGGTGTTTGGGATTGCGGTGGAAAGCCGCGTTTCTGCTTATTGCGGTTCTACACCGCAGAGAAGTGTTTGGATTTGAGGAAAAAAAATAGCGTTTGCGTTTCTACACCGGAGAAACGGAGAAATTTGAGAAGCAGATCGATTGCTGCTTTTTCCCATCAGAGATGGAGAAACGCGAGATGGAGAAACGGAGATGGAGAAACGCAATCCCAAACACCCCCTAAATAGTTTCGGATGAATTAAGTAATTAGTATCTAGTAGTTAGCACTAATAAAAAGCTAAACCTTTTTGAGGTTTTGAATCAACTATTATTTTTCCTAATTTTTTTTAGAGTAAAGGTAATTATAATAAGTATACAAAAGGTTATGACAAAATTTAGGTATTAATTTTTGTGAATTTGTCCAACGAAAATGACTTGTAATTAGTAGATAAAACCTATTAGAACTAGTGTTATATCTATCCTTTGGTCGGGTATACATATAAACATATCGCCTCCCTTGTTATTATTCCACCATGAACAACATTTTAAGATCAGAAAGAATTCAGGACAGAGTACAATCTAGATAGAAGGCATAAACCAAACTGTCAAAAAATGAAATTCTGAACCATTAACCTGTAAGTAGTGGGCATCTCCAGAAACC
Organism: Saussurea involucrata; assembly: GCA_033807775.1. NCBI lineage: Eukaryota > Viridiplantae > Streptophyta > Magnoliopsida > Asterales > Asteraceae > Saussurea > Saussurea involucrata. The sequence continues at coordinate 104,614,138 of CM066321.1, read as the reverse complement.
AAAAGACAAAAGGAAACATCATAGATTGGTCACTTATTTCATCATTGGCGAATGTTTTTCAATCCAAGATAAGAACAATAGAAAACAAAAGTTCAAATAGGTTTGTTAGGAATATTTCATATAGATTTGATGTGTCAAAACTTCAACTTACAAGGGTTCGAATTGTAATATGTTTTTTTTATAGTTATCCTTGTAAATTCTAGTTTATCTAGGATTCCTAGTTTATCTAGGATTGGTAATTATCTAGTTTCTAGTTTATCTAGGTTTCTAGTATATAAAGAAACCTAGAGATATAGAATTAGATGTTCTTGAAACCCACGTTTAAACAAAAACGTGTAGATGTGTGTGCATGAGCCCCAAGGTTCTTAATCCTAATACTTGAGAAGAAGTATTCGTTTGTTGATAACTTAGGTCAACAAATTGGGGCGTGAGTATGTAATCAGTATGTTTAAATTAATGAACCTTGTTAGCTATACAAATCTGTCGTTTAATTCCGCTGTTCATGTTGTGATTTGTATATGTTTATTCCATGATCTAGAACTAATCATTCTTGAGCTTAAAGATCCGGTTTAGGGTTTATATAAATCCTATCAGGTGGTATCAAAGCACATGGTGCTCTCTGATCTGGAAGAAAAACAAGGTTTAATGGAAGATTTGAAGAGACGAAAGAAGACGAACGAAAGAAAGAAAAATCAGATTTTTCGCAGAAATTTTCTGGAAAATCACAGCCGGCCGTTTCGCCTATTCCCGGAGATTGAACCGTCGGATCGTCGCGATTTTTGGACAGCAGCTTCGGGACACATTGTTTAACATTATGTCTGGTTGGATTGGCCGTACGACGTCCAGAACGCTCCCAGAAATTCTCGAAATCCAGCAGTTTTTTTTTCTTGATAAAAATTGTTCTTCACTCAGAATTCCTCAAAGCCATGAAATCAAAGCCGCGATGCAATGGAGAATACATGTCACACACCATGTTAGGATCATGCTCGACAAAAGGAGGATGATTTTTGTTTGTTTCAAGAAAATTCACACACACAAGGTATGAAGGTTTGATGAACGATAGAGGAAGAATGCTTAAATGACTACTCTTTGATCGTCATCAGTTGATTACAAAAAGGAAGATTAATTAGAGTTTGTTTGAAGAAGAAGTGAAAGTTAGAGTTTGTGTTCTTATCATATCTTTAAAGGTATCATTCACCTGTTAAAGATAACCCGTGATATTATGAAGATTATTAACGTAATTGTTCGAAGAATGTGACTTCAATTTGACGAAATCTTAGAGAAGAAGATTGGTCGAAGGACAGGGATCCCCTCATTCATGAGAATGACGTTGTTGTTCACTTGGTTTCTACGGGATATAAGACTCAAGGTTTGGTTTTTTACTTCAACTTCAAATAGATAATGGTTGATTTTCTTTACAACGTAATTGATATAACCTCGAAGACACAAGGATGGTTAGCATAAATTCAGGGGAAGAAGAAGTGTTGATCATTCAAGGGGAAGATTCAAGTTTGATAAGTTTTGGATTTGATTATGTCAAAAAGGGGAAGAGCTACTTGAAGATTCTGATGCTAAGTTTTGTCATCATCAAATAGGGGAAGATTGTTAGGAATATTTCATATAGATTTGATGTGTCAAAACTTCAACTTACAAGGGTTCGAATTGTAATATGTTTATTTTATAGTTATCCTTGTAAATTCTAGTTTATCTAGGATTCCTAGTTTATCTAGGATTGGTATTTATCTAGTTTCTAGTTTATCTAGGTTTCTAGTATATAAAGAAACCTAGAGATATAGAATTAGATGTTCTTGAAACCCACGTTTAAACAAAAACGTGTAGATGTGTGTGCATGAGCCCCAAGGTTCTTAATCCTAATACTTGAGAAGAAGTATTCGTTTGTTGATAACTTAGGTCAACAAATTGGTGCGTGAGTATGTAATCAGTATGTTTAAATTAATGAACCTTGTTAGCTATACAAATCTGTCGTTTAATTCCGCTGTTCATGTTGTGATTTGTATATGTTTATTCCATGATCTAGAACTAATCATTCTTGAGCTTAAAGATCCGGTTTAGGGTTTATATAAATCCTATCAAGGTTTGAACAAAATAGAAATCATAGTCTGTAGTAAGCACAAAAAAATTGGAGTAGAAACCATATATCATTCAAAATAAGAAGTCTGGAACAAAAAGCCCAATCATAACAGTAGCCCCACCACTCAAACAGTCGCATTATAACATCCACATCAATCATCATCATCTTCATTCTACAAGAACACAAAACAAATAAAACAACACAAAGCTTAGAATAAAACAAAAGATAACTATATACTTATATTTAAAACCATACCTTCTCACTTACTTCCGCATGTTCGAAGTTATTAACCTCATACTTTGACTTTCCAGAATCATCAGGTTCGTGATTACGTGCAACAACCTAATTGTATTACATGACAACAAATATAAGGTAAATATTTTCATCTTTAAAATGATTTACCTCGGACTTAAGACTTTCCAGAATCATTGTTCGTGATTATGTGGAACAACCTAATTGTATTACATGACAACAAATATAAGAAATATAAGCTAAATATTTTCATCTTCAAAATTATTTACCTCAGACTTTGACTTTCCAGAATCATCAGGTTCGTGATTATGTCCAACAACCTAATTGTAGTACATGACAACAAAATTTAAGAAATAGAAGGTAAATATTACAAGATATGACAGAAAATGCAACAATAATTACCGATGTTGTTGATGTTGTAAAAAATGGAAGCAGTTTAAACAAACTTACGAGATATACATATATATACATGTATATATAATCCTTACATTGCCATGGGTTTGGGTGAAACTAAGAACATCGGCAATCATTTGAGAAAGGTTCGCCATCTTCGAATTAATGGTTCCAAAGTTGAGGTTAATTCTTGTGATGAAACCCCACTTATCAAACTTTGAGCAAATCTGCAAAGAAAGCAAATACCAACGTTAACATAAAAGTAAGAAATGCATGGATAGTTGTATCATACAAATCGCCGAAAGCACTATACAATGTATGATGATTAGTATTTTTCTAATGTTAAATGGCACAGTTTCATCAACATTCCATCACATATAGGGTGTGTGGGCATAGGTTTTGTTTTAATTTAAAGTAATGAATGTGGCATAAATCATAATCATTTGCTTAATATTAATCAAATGGTTGGTAATTTCTTAATTTCAATAAACGATTTAACTCTAAACTAATTCCAAACCTTCAAATCACAACAATCAGTTAGTATTCGAGTGAAGGAAATTTGTCAACCATGAAGTATAAAGAAAGACCAAAGCACATAAGCAGTACAATTTGGTCATGAAGCTGTTGTGAGTTATCAAGTAGAAACTCACCCTTATCACTCACCAGACAAAACCACCATAGTAAAACAACACAACCATAAAACTGATGCACATTTGTATGGTGATGGTGTAACCTGTCAATATAGATACCATCCTTATCCCTCCAAACCCAAAATTCAAGAAATTTGACAATGAACAAAGTATCATCGAACAGTTGCAAACAGTCCCAAATTCAATGAACATAAAGACCATAAGTTCCATGAACATAAAGATCAAACAAACGCAAAAAAAAACAAATCGATTTGAGATAAATAGAAACAAAGAAATCGTGAAGAAACCGGTGAAATCGTACCTGAGAAAAAACCGTGAACAAACCCTTGGTTCGTATCTGAGAAGAAACCTTGGTGATGACAAATTCCAAAAAACCCAAATCGATTTGAGATAAATAGAAACAAAGAAATCGTGAAGAACCCCTTGGTAATGGTGAAATCGTACCTGAGAAAAAACCGTGAACAAACCCTTGGTTCGTATATGAGAAGAAACCTTGGTGATGACTTGGTGCAGAATGCAAAATCTAAGTTTTTATTGCAAAACTTCCATCTATTTATAGGGGGAAAAAGAAAAAGAAGAAGGTTGAAACTCCATAACTGGAGGTTGAGGCATGGGGGAGTTGAAACGCCATAACTGGAGGTTGAAGTCCTGGGAGAAATCGTGTGCAGAGGTTGAAGATAACTCAGGCGAAAGTGTAGGAGGCGGTTAAGGGAGAGTCGAAGTTAGTCTTGTAAAAGGAATTTGAACGGATATGATTAAAAGTTAGATGATTTTAAACGGTCCAGATTTACGCATAAACGGTTACACGGGCCAGGGTCAATAGTATATATAATTTGTTTTTGGGGCGAACCATCGGGTATGCAGAGCCAACCATCCCTATATATCCTCAAGCGAACCACTGTATGTAACACCCCCCAAATTTGAAAAGAGCAACTAATTTAAAATTTTTGATATTACATCTGAAACAATAAGTAAAATACTTCCAATTACAAATAATGGTTATCTCCAAGCAAAACATACTACTTAAGTCTTAGTACCAAGACTAAACTCGCTTCGGACACCGCTTATTCCAAATACAAGTGCTACTTTCCAAGGGTAATTGCGGAACATAACTTAAGCTATTCACCTCTCGTGCACTATACTAGCATTCGCCACTTCACGGTGTAGCTAGAGTTACCCCAACCTGAGCCTGTTGCACATGCCGACAAAATAAAAGAAATAGAAAGTGTTAGGCTTACGCCTAGTGAGTTCAAGCGTTTTATCATGACTATATATAAAACATAACTCGTAAGAGTAAAAGCTATAGTCATGATTTCAAAAGAGTTTACTTTAAATCCAACCAACCATTTTCAATTTCCACATTTCCACGAGAAAGTCCTCAAAAGTTATAATACGTTTTCCAAACTGTCTTACTTTCACAAATAACTTGAAATACGTGAATAAGTCTAGTTTAGACAAATCCTTCAAATACAGTTGATAATATATATATCCAACTCACCAAACATGGAAATCGTCCCTGAAATATAATTCTTTATTAAACATAAAAAGAAACAATACTCACACAACCGTAAAATGTGATAAATATCAAATATCATAAACGGGAAGACACGTATCCGTTGAAGGTGGAGGTAACACAAATACCCAAACATCATATACGGATGAGATATAAACCACACTTACGTACCATGGAAAATAATTCATATAAATAGAACACGTCACCGAAAACATGAGTAGTAACAAATACCCAAAACAACACCTTTCGGTGACGGGGGAGACCCGTATACATCGCACGTGACGGAACACCAAAGTGGGTCACTTACTATGTAATAAAAACACCCACGTGGCTAATCTCGTAAACTAGGCTCAATCACTCCAGGTCTATTGCCCGCGAGACTAGGGAGCTCCCCAACTTCAACCACTCCAGGTCTATACGTTGGGTCACTCCAAATCCACAACAGCACATTGGGATTACACCTTACTACCCGTGAGACGACGCCCGACCATGTAGGCCCACGCCTTACTTATCACGGATCCTGATGCCTATCCCGTGCTACATGACTCAATCACTCCAGATCTATTGCCATTACTATGCCTATGGATCCATGGCTAACAAGGTCTAACACATTACACGACTCCAAACATATAAACAAATGCAATTAAACATGCAATTCCCAAATAACATAAATCATAATTCAAAACTCAACTCTGATGCTATCGACACGGACACTTGTTCTCAAGTCGTAATAAAGCCCAATACTGAGCCACAAGCTCAACCAATTCGAAAGATAATTCATAAAAGTCATAAAATGTCATTAAGTACAACAACACACACCGGTTGCCGGTGAGTACTTCAAATCCATGAAAACTCGAAATAAAATCTTGGATCGGGCTAACCCTCATTTCCAAAGAGGACTCACACCCTTAATATTCTCAAATGACCCATAACACTAAAAGTGCATTTCACAAATGGTTTATTAAAATCATTTACACAAACTTTATTAAACCATCAAATAATCTTCATTTTGAGCAAATAATCTTTTAAAGACAATTTATGGTTTCTAACCATCTAAACATCCAAAAGTCCCAAATATGGGTGTTTTACACATTTATGAAGATAACATTTTAAAAGAGTTAAATCTACCAAATAATTCAACCATATACATTTTCAAGTAAAATACACACATATTTGTAAAATACTCATTTTGGCATGTACAACGTTTTCGCAAAGTAACTTGAACTCACCTCGCTAGAATAAGCTAAATCTAGATTTTCCCATACGTATGCTCCTTTGATGAAGTTTGCATCCTCAAACCAAAACTTCCAAAACCTAGATTTATGAATTCTCAACCATCAATAATACAATCCAACCATAAGGAATCATCATCCATCCATAACATACTAAAATACCCATTTTATACTAAACCCTAGTTTTGTAGATGAAGAAAACAAGATTCCCTTACCCAATCATCACCAAAATCGGTCCACAACATCACAAGATGGAAGGAATATGAAATCAATAACAATAACAACTATAGGGTAGGGAGAGATTACCTTAACCATTTGAATCTTCCAAAAACGACCTCCTAATCTCCACAAAACTCCAGGCTTCCAAATAGGATCATTAATGGAGGAAAAGGGTTTGATTTGGTGAAGAAATGAGGAAGGAGAGGGGAGGGGTTTTAGGGTTTCTAGTGAGAGAAATCGATTTTTAGAGAGGGAGTTGAGAGAGTCGAGATAGATGAGTGAAATGGGAAGAAGAAAGAAGAAAAGGGGTTTAAAACACCCTGGAGGCCGTCAGCGATCGTGACATCGCGATAGTGACATGGTCACTATCGCCCGCTACCTCTGGACTCTCGGTACACTTCTCGCGATTATGACAGGTGCGATAGTGACATGGTCACTATCGCTGGGCACTATCGCCCAACAGGTACCGAGCTCAACTTTTTGTCTCGAATGATCCCGATTTGCTGAGCTTCTTTCACACACCTCTTCCCAACGTTAAACCTTCACTTTAATAAAATTCCGGGTGTTACAATCCTCCCAACCTTAGAATGATTTCGTCCTCGAAATCTACATCCTTTGCAACCCAAGGCTAATCGACTCAACGCCGACTATAATTTATCAGTTCCTAACTGGAATCTAAATTTCCCACACAACCATAAAGACGGTTCCTCGAACCAATTTTCTTATCAGCAAAACCCCCTTCCAAGTACACCGCACTTACGTCCGGAAGACACTCTAACCACTGGAATAATTCTTAGTTAGACGACTTCGGTTGTCTCCCAACCTTAAAGTGTTCCATCTTCCTCTATTTTAGATTCAACTCTAAATCATTTCACGGTTTGTTCACTAACGAACCCAACAGAATCATCAACTCCAATCATCCCTACCATTAACTGCCAATTAACTCCACGAGTTCTGATAGACTCCAAGAATCCGTTCCAAAAACAATCATAAAACCGACAAGCCCTTTAACCATACGCGAAGGTTATTCCACCAACACCACTCATCACATATGAGCATCTTACGGTTACTACCACTATCACCATCATTCTTTAAAAATCGGTTACAATCCCCCGATTACGCTAACGGTTCCCGACTTCAAGTCCACAAAGGTTGATACCTAATTATATCACCAAGCCTTGAACTCTACAGGACTCCACACATGAGTTCCTTTTACCGAGTGTTTCTATAAAACTAAAATTGTCAACAAACGGCTATCCAACCTCGAAATGCAATACCGCAAGTCTAACCTTCCGATTACCGCAAATACATTTACTTCGCTACCGATATCATTCGGTCTATGGTATCAACATGCGTGGAATATCCAACCTTCCACTGTCGAAGTGCTACACACACTTACCCTTTCCAATGTTCTAACGAGTTCAAGGTTTTCAAGCGCGTTATTCAATAAATATGCCAATTTATCAAAACCATTCACAAAATATTTTCAACACTAAGATTTTCATATCAAATAAATCGTACGCACAAAACTACTCTATCAGTTCGGTAGTTACGCAAAACTGGACACGCTCGTCCCACATATGAAAATCATGTTGAAACTCATTTCATTGCAGTTCAGTTTGCCCACAAAACGCAAAAGCGTAATAAATAATTTCTATAAAATGAACCGCCACGGTTCTAGTATGGATTGACTCATGACATGCATGTAAAGTGCCTGCTCGACCTTAAACGAGGTGCAACACAAGATGTGCACGTATTTCAAAGAAGTCCAAACGACATTTGACTCCAAAATTTCTCTTTTTGCCATAAAATGGCATGGAACAAAGTTTACCAACAAAATTTTGCGCGCGTCAGTTTATTATACAAAACAATGAAACGGTTTACAAATATTCCATAGTCAATTCACAACTAACTTGTGTAAGTTCCAAACTTAAAGACAAAAACCAACCCGTTCCCATTATTTGAAAGTATCGACTAAAACATTCTAAAACTTTAATTTGGGGTAGGCATGCAAGCTTGTAACACTTCCATTAGAAATTTTCTTGAAACGAAATAACATGCATCAAATGGTTCGCGACCAAATTTTAAAAGATGAAACTCTTTAAATCACTTTCCCAAAATTTCTCATCCGGTCTTATAATGACATTTGAGTTAAACGCTTTATGGCAAAACTTTCGAGTAAATAAGTGTTAATAATTTGTTGACACCAAAAAGGGTTCAAACCTATTTTCAAATCTCAAATTGCACCAACGGTGCGCATCAATGTTCAAACATAAGAATTCCACGCACCATAGTTTTATACAAACCATTTTTCTAAAATCTTTATCACGAAGCATTTTCCTCAAAGTTTCGTACTTGAAACATAACACGTCAAAACGTAAATGCTTAAAAATGTATTTGTCAAAATACTTAAAATACACCTTTCCTCCAATCCAAAAAGGTTTCCAATTTTCCAAAATACTTGGTAAAATCAAATTTGACCAATGTCAATGGCTCATACATTTGTGTTTTCAAAATGTAAAATAAGGCAACCCATGCATGATTTCCACAACACCAAAACACCCTTTGACCGAATGGTCATCATTTGCATAAAGAGTTAATAAGATAATTATACTCATGATTCGTTCAACAAAGTGATGAGAAACACTGGTTACCAAGCTATGCATACCCCTAAGTCGTTATAACATGTTTTATAAAAAAAATGATAATAAACATTTAACTGACCAAAAGCGTACCAAACAATTTATTATAAAATGCCACCAAAATGTTCTTTCATACTTCACTTAAGCCACGTATAATTCAATCCATACACCGAACTAATTGCAACGTAATATTTGATCACACAAACTCTTGAAAGAAAAGTTACGCGACACTAGAGTTCCAAAACTTATCTTTTCTTAGTCGCCTTGTGGCATAAAATTAACTTTACTCAACAAAACTCGAGTGAGACCAAATGCCCAACTTAACTCGTAAAATTTTCACATAAGCAAATAGAGTATGCACATTGTAAAATTGTACCCACACGACACAAAACGTCGTACAATAAAACTCCATGAAATTCCACGAACTCAATGACTCCAAGTCAACAAAATAGCACCAAACATTGTGCTTCCAAAGTTAAATTGCATTAAGCAAAATCATGGCTAAAATGCCAAAATCCAAAATCCAAAATCCCTTCTATGGTAATACCACATAAACAACATTGTTTTACAATTCACATTAAACAAATTCTCCAAAATAACTTTACATAGACGTAATGGAAGATAACTTTCCGTCCAAACTCTAACATATGTGGAGGAGATCCAATGTTAAAGTTATAAGCCGTAGTCACTTGCCCAACATCTTAAACGTCATAAAATATGGATATCACTGTATCATAAAGTAATGTTGAACAATAATAAAATGGAACAAGTTCCGACGGGCTCACACCTCCCGTAATAAAATACTTTCGTGCATGTTCAAAACCCATGATTTAAAATCTTGTGTGTGTGCTAAACATTTCCCAAAATTGTAACACAATCCATATATGGATTTGAAACACAAGAAATAATTAATGCAATTTATTTTCAAAAATAAATTTCGTGCATAATTTAGTCGGCACTCAATGTCTCAACTCATACTCCTCCAAAATCCTCCGGTCCACTATTTTCACCCGGATACTTTAACCTCTTAAGGCAAGTTGGGAAACACATCAATTAACTTTACGGTTTTTCCTCAAATCAAAATTTGGCTCAGAAAGTCTATGGTTCTAATCCAACCATCAATCTTGATCCGAAACGGTCTACTTAAAGCAAATATCATGCTTATCGTCACTCCAAGTGACTAATACTAGAATCGTCCATCTATTCCAACGACTACTAGCTTAGAACCTCCTTCACTACCCCGACGATCACCACAATAAAGTAATTCAAGTATGCACATGTACTAGTAGGTTCACCACGACACTGGCCAGGTGTCACTATGAACACACCGCACATGATTATCCTTGTTGCTCTCGACGTGATCCCCGTTTCTAACAACATCCATTGACCTCGAAACATCCTATCTTAAAGTGCCTAAAGGTGAATTTCACTCTCATTTACTTAAACAAACGCTAGTTTGAGTCTAGGTATCCAAAATCAACACCTAAATCTCTCAAACTTATGCTCTGATACCAACTTGTAACACCCCCAAATTTGGAAAAAGCAACTAATTTAAATTTTTTGATATTACATCTGAAACAATAAGTAAAATACTTCCAATTACAAATAATGGTTATCTCCAAGCAAAACATACTACTTAAGTCTTAGTACCAAGACTAAACTCGCTTCGGACACCGCTTATTCCAAATACAAGTGCTACTTTCCAAGGGTAATTGCGGAACATAACTTAAGCTATTCACCTCTCGTGCACTATACTAGCATTCGCCACTTCAAGGTGTAGCTAGAGTTACCCCAACCTGAGCCTGTTGCACATGCCGACAAAATAAAAGAAATAGAAAGTGTTAGGCTTACGCCTAGTGAGTTCAAGCGTTTTATCATGACTATATATAAAACATAAATCGTAAGAGTAAAAGCTATAGTCATGATTTCAAAAGAGTTTACTTTAAATCCAACCAACCATTTTCAATTTCCACATTTCCACGAGAAAGTCCTCAAAAGTTATAATACGTTTTCCAAACTGTCTTACTTTCACAAATAACTTGAAATACGTGAATAAGTCTAGTTTAGACAAATCATTCAAATACAGTTGATAATATATATATCCAACTCACCAAACATGGAAATCGTCCCTGAAATATAATTCTTTATTAAACATAAAAAGAAGCAATATTCACACAACCGTAAAATGTGATAAATATCAAATATCATAAACGGGAAGACACGTATCCGTTGAAGGTGGAGGTAACACAAATACCCAAACATCATATACGGATGAGATATAAACCACACTTACGTACCATGGAAAATAATTCATATAAATAGAACACGTCACCGAAAACATGAGTAGTAACAAATACCCAAAACAACACCTTTCGGTGACGGGGGAGACCCGTATACATCGCACGTGACGGAACACCAAAGTGGGTCACTTACTATGTAATAAAAACACCCACGTGGCTAATCTCGTAAACTAGGCTCAATCACTCCAGGTCTATTGCCCGCGAGACTAGGGAGCTCCCCAACTTCAACCACTCCAGGTCTATACGTTGGGTCACTCCAAATCCACAACAGCACATTGGGATTACACCTTACTGCCCGTGAGACGACGACCGACCATGTAGGCCCACGCCTTACTTATCACGGATCCTGATGCCTATCCCGTGCTACATGACTCAATCACTCCAGATCTATTGCCATTACTATGCCTATGGATCCATGGCTAACAAGGTCTAACACATTACACGACTCCAAACATATAAACAAATGCAATTAAACATGCAATTCCCAAATAACATAAATCATAATTCAAAACTCAACTCTGATGCTATCGACACGGACACTTGTTCTCAAGTCGTAATAAAGCCCAATACTGAGCCACAAGCTCAACCAATTCGAAAGATAATTCATAAAAGTCATAAAATGTCATTAAGTACAACAACACACACCGGTTGCCGATGAGTACTTCAAATCCATGAAAACTCGAAATAAAATCTTGGATCGGGCTAACCCTCATTTCCAAAGAGGACTCACACCCTTAATATTCTCAAATGACCCATAACACTAAAAGTGCATTTCACAAATGGTTTATTAAAATCATTTACACAAACTTTATTAAACCATCAAATAATCTTCATTTTGAGCAAATAATCTTTTAAAGACAATTTATGGTTTCTAACCATCTAAACATCCAAAAGTCCCAAATATGGGTGTTTTACACATTTATGAAGATAACATTTTAAAAGAGTTAAATCTACCAAATAATCCAACCATATACATTTTCAAGTAAAATACACACATATTTGTAAAATACTCATTTTGGCATGTACAACGTTTTCGCAAAGTAACTTGAACTCACCTCGCTAGATTAAGCTAAATCTAGATTTTCCCATACGTATGCTCCTTTGATGAAGTTTGCATCCTCAAACCATAACTTCCAAAACCTAGATTTACGAATTCTCAACCATCAATAATACAATCCAACCATAAGGAATCATCATCCATCCATAACATACTAAAATACCCATTTTATACTAAAACCTAGTTTTATAGATGAAGAAAACAAGATTCCTTTACCCAATCATCACCAAAATCGGTCCACAACATCACAAGATGGAAGGAATATGAAATCAATAACAATAGCAACTATAGGGTAGGGAGAGATTACCTTAACCATTTGAATCTTCCAAAAAACGACCTCCTAATCTCCACAAAACTCCAAGCTTCCAAATAGGATCATTAATGGAGGTGTTGATCCAAACCCTCAGTGATTTGATAATGACCCTCTCTTATACTTAGTGAAAATTGTAAGTAAACAATATGTATCAGAGTTTCACTATCGCTGATAAGTACTAAGATCTTCCAGTACCGCTGATAGGAACTCTCGCTCTTTAAGTTAAACATTCAGCGAAACTGTTCACCATTAATGCTCTGAGTTTGTTCAGTCATTATGATGATCGCTGATAAATTAGTTGTTTACTTATGATCCCTGAAGACAAGTTTCACGTCAACAAAGGTTCTACGCTGAAGTCGAAGATCAAGCTCAAGAACCAGCGACAAGTCTCCTAATGAACTGATGCGGATCAGCGAAGACTCAGATTTGTCCACTCAACGTGAAGTATCAAGTACAAGACTTCAGTTATCGCTGAACTTTATCATTCGCTGAATAGAAAATGATAATCGCTGAATCAACGAAAGCTGATCATGAAGTCCTCCGTACAAAGTACTTTTGTCTTAACCACCCTTGCACGTCTCCGTACGAAATGTCAGAAAAGAACCTCCGAAAATCTGAAATCGTACAACCACTCTGATACTACACTATTCATCCTTACGGCTACTAAGGTTGTCAACGAAAGTCAATGACATGCAACCAACCAGCTGATGACACGTGTAAAGTATATACTGACTTGCATTAAATGCATGCAGTATATAAAGAGATGAACTCACTTCTTTTGAAGTAACTTGCTAACTCTGGACAAGTTCAAATCTCTTATCTCAGATAGGTTATTATTAGTAATTTCCTTATCTCTCTTAGTGCAAGAAACCTTAGTGTTCCAACTTGTTTAGATTTAGGTTTATCCTTAATCTTGTTTCCGCAACAAGCTGTAAATTGTTAATGATTTATCAATAAACAATTTAGAAAAGTAAAATCTGTGTGTTTGTATTCAACCCCCCCCCTTCTACAAACTTGTATAGGCCTTCGGGACCAACAAGTGGTATCAGAGCGGATTTGTTTAATCTCATAAACAAGATCTAATCTAAGATATTTCTCTTCCTTGCTATTATCTGAAAATGGCCACCAATACAAACACAAATTATATAGACAATGGTTCTCTTGCAAAACCCCCTAGATTTTCCAGAGATAACTTCAACTTATGGAAAAATAGGATGGCACTCTTCTTAGAAGGTGTAGACCCTACTATGCCTTACTATCTTGAGAATGGTCCATTCATCCCTGTAAGAATTGATGCTGCAGTTCCAGGCGATGAGAATAGACCTGCTATTCCAGAAAGGCTGGTACCTAAAGAAATCCATCAATGGACTGACGAAGATAAGAAGAAAGTGGCTATAGATACAAAAGCCAGATCCATACTATCCATGGCTCTTCCTGACGAAGTCTACCATTCCGTCATGAATCTGAAAACATCAAAAGCCATGTGGGACACAATATGTGTTCAGTATGAAGGAACGTCTGAAGTCCAGGACTCAAGAAAGATCAACCTGGTAAGACAATACGAAAGCTTCATTTCTGGTAAGAATGAAACTCTCTCTGAAGTTCACCAACGTTTTAATTGTTTAATTATAGATCTGAAAACTGTTGGTAAGGAATATTCTAACTTTGAAGTGCTGACAAAGTTTCTAGAATGTTTACCTGAAAGCTGGGACAATTATTCCATGTGTCTCAAGCTGTCAAAGGATCTAAGATCAATGACCCTTGCTACCTTATATGGCACGTTGCTGAATCATGAGCAATCAAGCCATCTTAAGAAGAATCTTGTAAAAGATTCCAAAAGCACCCCTGTTGCTTTAATCTCAGAGGAACTTTCTACTCAGCGACCCTCGGTCACTATCACTGAGTTAGAGAGTAACTCTGAAAGGTCAGCAGATTCTGTTTCTTCAGATGATGATGAATCCTTGGCTCTCCTAACTAAAAAGTTCAGGAGATTTGCCAAGAAGAAAATGTTTAGAAAGAACAAACCTCTTTCCATAACTGACAAACCTAAATCATCAGTTTTTGTTGATAAGGCTACTGCTACTTGTTTTAACTGCGAAAAGATAGGACATTTTGCTAACGGGTGCAGGTCTAAAAAGTTTCTAGACCCTCAGCTTTTACAAAGAAAGCCTTTGTTCCAAGGAATAAAGATGACAAATACTCAAAGCTGAAAGAAAAATATGCGAAGCTGAAAAGCTTTAAGAAGAAAGGAAAAGGCCTGATGGCTGACTATGATTGGGCTGCTTCTGATGAAGAAGCATCATCATCTGATTCTGAAGATGATGAAGCAAATCAATGTCTCATGGCCAAGATTGAAGAGGAAGAAAGTTCAGACATTCCCTCCACTTCAACCTCTGCTATTCAGGTATCACCTTCTTTCTTTACCAATATTGCAAATATTGATGAAACTGATAGTCTCCGTAAGATCGATCTCTTGACTAGAAGTTTATACGAAGCCATGAACGGCAAAACTGTGGTTGAAAACCAAAACCTTGATCTCGCTGAAAAGCTTAAAAACTGTCATCTTCAAATAGAAAAGCTTTCTAAAATTGAAGAAGATTTTAAAGATCAAGTATATTTAAATCAGCTAGTCAAAATCGAACGAGCAGAAGCTATCGCTGCATTAAAAGCTGAAAAAGCTACTGTTGAAGGATGGTGTAATTCCTCAACAAAGATCACTGAGATAATAAAGTCTCAAATTCCACTGAGTGATAAACGTGGTTTGGGTTACAAATATGAAACTTCAAAACCAACCACTGAGCGTTCAATGCTTAAATTTGGAACGTTCGTATCCTCAGTCGCTGATACTTCATCTTCTCAGTGCTCATCGTCCATTACACCAATCCCTGAGGAAACTCCTACCTCCTCAAAAGGCAAGGAGAAAATGGTTTATTCAAAATCTACCTCTGTCTCTAAAGACAAAGGTAAAGGAATTGTTATTTATCAAAATCCTCAGAAGGGTACTTTAGTACCAAAGCTGAATGCTTCTAAAGCTTCAGTGACACATCCCTCTGGATCAAGGAAGCTGATCTCTGGATCTATTCAGCGATCTACTCCTAGACTCAGAGTGGATGTCCTTGGTAAGAAATCTGAAGAACTGAATGTTCGTCCCATTTCTAAAGCCAATAGTTTACTTGGTGCTGGCTCTTCCAATTCAAAATTAAAAGCTCAACATTCAAATGGTCCTAGAACTACTTTTAGCTATAGGAAATGTTATCACTGTGGACTCACTGATCATATTGCTAGTAAGTGCCCCACAGCCACCAAAGCTGAAAAGATAGCTAAGGTGAAGATTGCCCCCAAGGCAAAGAAGACCAACCCTGGTGCAAATCAGGTCAAGGTGAATTCTACCACTGAGGTTAAGAAATTAACCAAAGTGAAGAAAGACAAAGCTGAATCTTCAAATGCTGCGAAGACTGCTGAACCTTCCATTCCAACTACTTCCACTGACAAACGTGTATACATGGTTAAGTGGGTACCTAAGAAAAACTAATCTTCCTTTCTATTGCAGGTTAAGAAGGGTATCTGGTGTCTCGATAGCGGATGCTCTAGACACATGACTGGTAAGAAAAGCATGCTCGCTGAATACAAGGAAGAGAAAGGTCCCTCTGTGACTTTCGGTGGAAATGGAAAAGGACATACCCGAGGGTATGGTGTACTTTCAAATGGTACAACCTCCTTCAGAAGAGTCGCATATGTTGAAGGGCTGAAGCATAATCTTCTAAGCATCAGTCAGCTTTGCGACATGGATAACAAAGTAATTTTTACTAAGGAATCCTGCTTTGTCTCTGACAAAAAGGAGAAGATAGCTCTCAGCGGTTATCGTTTGGAAAATGTTTATGTAATAAACATGGACTCAACAACCACTGAGAACTCTTGTTTCTTCTCAAAGGCCTCATCTGATGTCAACTGGCTATGGCATAAGAGGCTCTCTCATCTAAATTTCAAGACACTGAACACTCTTTCGTCAAAAGAGTTAGTCACTGGTCTACCTCAGCATTCATACGCCAAAGAGTCATTATGTTCAGCGTGTGAAAAAGGGAAGCAGACCAAAGCAAGCTTTAAATCAAAGCAAGTTTCTTCAGTGTCATCTCCTCTACAACTACTCCATATGGATTTGTTTGGCCCTGTTAACAAACAATCCATCGCTGGAAAGAAATATACGCTGGTCATAGTTGATGAATTCTCACGCTTCACTTGGGTAATGTTTCTCCGTTCTAAGAGTGACACCCCTGAAGAACTCATCACCTTTGTTCGGAAGATGGAAACCCTGAACAATCTGACCGTTCGCTCAATAAGGAGTGATCATGGGACTGAATTCAAAAACAGTTCTCTTGATTCCTTCTTTGAGAGTAAGGGTATTTCTCACAACTTTTCGTCAGTGAGAACACCGCAACAAAATGGAGTCGTTGAAAGAAGAAATAGAACAATTATTGAAGCTGCACGTTCAATGCTCAGCGATTCTCACCTGCCTACTCAGTTTTGGGCAGAAGCTGTCAACACTGCTTGTTTTACGCAAAACAGGTCGCTGATAGTCAAAAGATTCAATAAAACAGCCTATGAACTTTTTCATGGGAGAAAGCCCTAAATCAGCTTTCTTCACATCTTTGGTTGTCAGTGTTTTATACTGAACAATAGAGATGCTCTTGGAAAGTTTGATCCTAAGGCTGATGATGGAATATTTCTTGGATACTCCTCAGTTTCCAAAGCCTTCAGAGTCTTCAATCGAAGAAGACAAACTGTAGAAGAAACTATTCACGTCACGTTTGACGAATCCCGTTCAGCGAACTCTAAACCGAACGCTGATACAGAAGAACTGAATCAATGGATGTTTTCTCATCTTGGTGATTCAGAAGATATTCCCACTCCTCATGCTCATCCAGTAGAAGATGATAGTCCCACTATCATTCCAAACATGCAGAATAGTGAAGATGAAACATCATGGGTCTCAGTTGTTCCTATAAACATTATACCTGCAGTTGATCCAAATATCTCAGACATTCCATCTACCTCTCAGCAATCAGTGAATATAATGACAACTGCATCCATTCCTCTCTTGGCTGATACTCCCGAAGTCGCTGAAGCTTCATCTTCACAAGATCAAGTTGAGTCAGCATCTCACGCTCCGGCTCAGCGATGGACCATAAATCACCCAATTGATCAAATTCTTGGTGATCCAAACGCTGGGATTCAGACTCGACGAAGTGCAGGTAATATTTGTCTATTTGTAAATTTTATTTCACTAACTGAACCAAAGAAGGTAGATGATGCCCTCAAAGATCCAAACTGGGTCAGCGCCATGCAAGAAGAGCTGACTGAATTTGAAAGAAACAAAGTTTGGAAACTTGTTCGAAGACCAACTGACAAAACTGTGATAGGCACTAAATGGGTCTATCAAAACAAGTTGGACGAACATGGTACTGTAACCCGCAACAAAGCTCGTCTTGTTGCTCAGGGATACAGACAAGAGGAAGGCATAGATTATGACGAAACATTTGCTCCTGTAGCAAGACTTGAATCTATTCGTCTATTCTTAGCATATGATGTACACAAAAACTTCAAAGTACATCGGATGGATGTTAAGTCAGCGTTTCTAAATGGAAAGCTGAATGAAGAAGTCTATGTGGAACAACCTCCAGGATTCTCAGATCCTAAGCATCCAGATTATGTTTATAAACTGGATAAGGCACTTTATGGCTTGAAGCAAGCTCCACGTGCATGGTATGACACTCTTTCCACTTATCTCCATATTGAAAAATTTGAGCGAGGTAAGATTGAAAAAACTCTATTTTTTAGAAAAATGAAAGGTCATATCATTCTAGTTCAAATATATGTTGATGACATTATATTTGGTTCTACTAACCCTGAGCTTTGTACTCGTTTCGCTGATAGAATGAAAGATGAGTATAAAATGAGCATGATGGGTGAACTAACATATTTCCTTGGTCTTCAGATTAAGCAAACTGAAAAAGGAACTTTTATAAATCAGGGAAAATATGTTAAAGATATGCTGAAGAAATTCGACTTAACTGAAAGTTCAGCTATGAAAACCCCTATGGCACCACCGCTGACACTTGATAAGGACACAAAGGGTGTTCCTGTCAATGTTACGTTGTACCCTGGGATGATCGGCTCACTATTGTACCTTACAGCTAGCCGACCCGATATTATGTTTGCAACATGCTTGTGCGCACGATATCAAGCTGAACCTAAGATATCCCATATAAAAGCTGTAAAGCGAATCTTTCGATATCTTAAGGGTACAGCGAATCTAGGTCTTTGGTATCCCAAAGACTCAGGATTCGATCTAACTGCATATTCAGATAGTGATTTTGCATGTTGCAAAATGGATAGGAAAAGCACCACAGGAGGATGTCAGCTCCTGGGTGGAAAGCTGGTAAGTTGGACAAGTAAGAAGCAAAACTCAGTGTCCACTTCCACAGCTGAAGCTGAATATGTAGCCGCTGGAAGCTGCTGCTCTCAGGTCTTGTGGATGAGAAATCAGCTACTAGACTATGATCTTCAGCTCTCCAAAATTCCAATCTATTGCGACAGCACAAGTGCCATCGCTATAGCCAACAACCCAGTGCTACACTCAAAGACAAAACACATCGAAATCAGATATCATTTTATCAGAGATCATGTGATGAATGGTGATATAGAACTTCATTTTATTCGAACTGATTATCAGTTAGCTGATCTGTTTACCAAACCTCTTGATGAGACAAGATTCAACTTTCTCATCAGCAAGCTTGGAATGCTGAACTTTGAAGGATAAAATCCTCAGCGATAGGATAAAATCAACTTATATAATCCATTTCATCATATTCTCTCTGAATAAACTTGATTCGCTGATATCAAGGTATGTTTTCTCTCTCTGACATATCGCATGTAAATGCAAGATTTCAAAATAAACTGCATCGCTGAATATCTCTTCCTTAACAGCGACTTTTTGAAATTTCTTAAAACCTTCACTGATATTTCTATTCAGTGCTTCATGTTTTCAAAGAGTCCCTGAGTTTTTCAAAACCTCAGAGACAACCAAGAATATGAAAGGACAGTTGTGACGTCATTGCAACGGATAAACCCCGGCACGTTCTTCTTTCTGACACACGTTTGCACGTTTCGTTCGTTCGCCAATCAAATGCAAACACGTGTCCGTGTCATGATGAAAATCTTTTCCCGCTCAAAGATTTTCTCTTTCTAAAATCTCTATATAAACAAACTCTTGGTTTATATTTGTTTTTTTACGCGATCAAATCTTCCTCCGCAAGAAAGAATCCTCTGTTGCATTTGTGCTCTCAAAAACCTCAAGAACTGTTCATCATCTTCTTTATCAAACATCAAGGTTAATATGTTCTTATTTATTACCAAATGCGTATAACTTGTTTCCGATCTTCTCTTTTGTTTTAACAAGATCAAACAAAAGAACTTTGTAAAATGAAATCATTTCTTTCATGGTTTTATGAACACAACCATTTCATGGTTGTTCTTCAAGTTTAAATGCAAAAATCTTAAACTTGTTCTTCATTCGTTTCCAGAATCTAATTTCTTCATAGAAAACTGGATAACAAGATTCAATGGGTTTTACATTTCTGTCAAAAATCAAGAAAAACCCTAATCTTCATTAAGACATTTTTGTCTGAATGAAATGGATAAAATTCGAAACATCTTAATGGAAATTTCTTTCCACATTAAGATAATTCTTATTTGTTAACATCTTTGGTTGAACTGATAATACAGAGAAATGGCAACTTCCAAGACTCATGCCGCCGCTGAGAACTTCTCCACTGACTCTGAAGAAGTGGATATCATCATGGCTCCACAGGTTAAGTTTTCTATGGATCAACTTGACTGGACCAAGATAAACAACCTCTCTGCGCTTTTCGAGTTTTCTCCTCGAAAGCAAGTTACACATCTGGATGATGCTGTAAATTTCCTTAAGAATAGCTGCATTTCAACAGCCCTGACAATTACACCTCCTGCAAGTCAGCTATTGCTATCCCAGTTCTGGTACTCTGCCAGACACTCTCAGCTACCATCCGCCAAAGATCCCTCCAAAACAATTGATTGTATCCTCTGCGATACTGAATATGGCACAATAAAGATCACACCAACCATCATTCGCAAAGCTCTAAACTTTCCCATCGCTACAAAAGAAAAGCCTTTTGTTCCATTCCCTGACCACAAAAAGCACGCTGACAAAGAAGCTCTTATTGCATTTTTTGATGCAATGGGCTATGTATGGGAAATTGGCAGAGACAAGAAGCCTGAGAAGAAGCTGACCCTGCTGAAGAAATCAAAAATGCCCAGCGAGATGAACTTCATCTTCGCACACCTTATCAGCTGCATGACTGCTAAGACCGGATCCTCTGATCAAGCCGCTCAACCTCAGCAAGCAATGGGATACGCTCCGCTGAAAGATCTACACGTTGATTGGGCATCTCTCATTTATGATGACTTGCTGCAAAGAGTAGACTCTGCCGCTGACAGACCTGCATGGGTTCCATACCCAAGATTCATCAGCGCCATCTTTCAATATGGCCTGAAGGACAGCTACCCGAAAGAGGGAGACCTGAAACTCTCTCAGGTTGGCCCTAAGGTGCTCGACTTCAAACCTGTCGAAAATGAGGTACGTCTTTCTACCCTTCTCACTCTTCTCAACCCTACTTCTTCGACTTCTGTGGCTCCTTCAGCGACTATACCCATCGCTGATACCCCGGCCACACAATCCTCTCCTTCTAAGAAAAGGAAACACTCTTCAATCCAACTTGGTTCCAAAAGGATCAAGAAAACCAAGGAGCAGCCCCAGCAATCTCTTGCTGAAGACTCCTCAGCTCATTCTGCATAGCTGAAGGAAAGTTCTGTGGTACGCTCTGCCACACCCATTCAAACCATCCCTTCAATCCCGGCTTCAGCGTCTCTAAACGCT
Source organism: Saussurea involucrata (assembly GCA_033807775.1). Lineage (NCBI taxonomy): Eukaryota > Viridiplantae > Streptophyta > Magnoliopsida > Asterales > Asteraceae > Saussurea > Saussurea involucrata. The sequence goes on along the minus strand of CM066321.1, from coordinate 104,592,504 downwards.
GAGGTTAGAAACTTGGAACCTACCCAACCTTCTTCAGTCTCTCCAAAGACTGATGAAGTGATTATCAGCGAATCCAACGCTGAACTCAGTACCCAAACCCAATTCTTATCCTTCGCTTCTCCCTCTACTCACTTGGACTCTCCTCCAAAGAATACTGGAGATGCCATCATTCCAGAAGCCTCCGCTGACGCTTCTCAAAGAATGATGAAGACATGACCTGCAGAGATCACCATTCCTCACGGAACTTTTGAGGAAGATATGGAACATTTTTCAGGAATCCGCAACTTTGACGAGTTCATCAATCCTCCTACAGGTACAAATCAACCCATATACACTGTAACTAAACCTGAAACTTCTGAGCTTTCCTTTGTTCACAAGTACTTATGTGTTACAGGTCCTAATTTGGGAGACATCAACGCTTCTCTGAAGTCCGTGGAAACAAAGCTGACAGATCTCACCACCACACTCTCCAACAACTCTACAGCTGTAACCACCGCTGGAGAAAATTTGACAAAGCTGACAACGGTGGTGGAGAAGAAGGCTTCCACAGATGACTTGAAGAAAGTTGATAAGACTCTCAGCGATTTCGCTAAGGTGCTCGCTGATATCTACACAAACTACACCTCACTCAAAAACTCAGTTTCCTCCATGTCCGGCGAACTAACAACGTTGAAGACATCTGTTGGAACACTCGAGGGAAATATGTCTGATGTGAAGACAAATGTCCAAACTCTGACAACTGACTTAGGCTCTGTAAAGACCGATGTTAGTTCGATAAAGACAATGGTCGAGCAGCTGCTGAACAAAGCCAATACTCCTGATCCTGCTCCTGCACCCGTCCCTGAAATTGAAAACTTCACAGCGGCAGATCGCACAGAGCTGAAGAAGATCAATCCTGCTATTTCTGGCCTTGAAGACAGATTAGCTAAGATTGAAGTTCGCGTAGGTCTCTCTGGCCAAGAAGACAGAGAACCTACCCATGCTGCTGAATCTACCCATTCCTCCCCCAGTCATCATGAAAAAGAGGGGGAGAAGAGCGCTGAAAACCCTTCCAAGAGCGCTGAAGACCTTTCCCATGATGATTCTATCAGGGGAGAGAAGAACGAAGACCTCACCTTCGCTGAAGAGAGTGAGAAGACTATTGAAGCGGAAGCAGCCGCTGGACCTCAGGGAGATGAAAACCCTGAGGGAACCGAGAAGCTCGCCTCTGTATCTGAGGGGGAGCGACTCGAAGAAGACGCTGAAGAATCCGAAGCAGAAGATGATGAAGACGTCGACATCCCTGATGATGAACCATCTCCTTCTCCAAAGAATGATGATGATGACGAAGATGACGATGATTTCTTTATCGTCAAACCTGCTCCAAGGATTAAAGCTCTTAAGGGAATCTCGATAAATGAACCTTCAGGGGAGCGGACAAAGACAAAGCCCTCAGCCTCTGGAGCTGAGAAAGGCAAAGGCAAAAGCGTCGCTGAAGATGACAATCTGACGATCTTGCTTGAAAAGCCGGTTTGTCAGGTACACTAAACATCTCTTACTCCATCCCTCCTCTATCATACACTATCAGTTCCTCTACCCAAGCCTATACACTTGAACAATTTCTCTATCTGTTTCTACCCAAGTTCTTACTGGTAAGATCGCTCTGTTTCAGCTAGTCCTCTCCCCTGTTTGAGGATATCGCTGAAGGCTCCACAACTGCGACTTCACCAAAAATACCAGCTGACGCTGAAGAAATAATCCCAGTCTTGGATTTGATCTCTGAGACTGATGAACCTGAGGAACAGACTCTCTCTCACAAACACAGACCTTCCTTAGCTCCTCAAAAGCTAAGTGAAGAGGAACAAAAGAAAAGAGAGGAAATAATAAAGCGATTCGAGGATCAGCGAATCATTCTGAGGCGTGATCAACTTCCTTCAGTTCCTCCAAAGTTCAGAATCTCAAAAGCTGAATACAAGGAACACCTCAGAGCTGAACGCCTATCGCTGAAAGAAAGGAAGCTGAAGAAAAAGACAGAGAATACGCCATCAAGCTTACTCAAGAATCTGTCAAAGACCCCAAACTGAAACGTGTTCCCATTCAAATCCAACGAAAGCTTTGGGAAGAAGCCCAGAAGATCGTGGAAAATAAAACTGAAGTTTCTCAGACCACCCTGATCTGGTGTAAAGAGAAAATTCACTTCAGATATCGTCCAACGAAGATCAACAAGGTATTCATCTCTGGAAGAACCTCTATCGGAGTACCTATTGTTGACATCAAACTTTTCAGAGAAGATGGCCAATCTGAAGCCTTTCGCGCTGACAGTGTAAAAAGGTATGGTCTCTCTGAATGGCTGGAGATGAGGTTAGCTATCCATTCGTCACAATCTAAGTACAAGGATCATTTCGAAAAGCTGATAAACAGACAGATCGACTTGATATCTTCGTGTGTGGACATTCCTCCTCTTCTTGATCTTAAGCTGAAAAGAAAAAGGGCCTCTCCAAAGAAGAAAGGTCAAGATTCAAACTCAGGTCCTGTCATACGAAATGAAACTGGAATTGGTTTCTCTCGCGCTGAAGTGCTTGGTCCTGACCCTGATCTATCTGCCCTTGACATTTCTTTGCCACCATGTGAACTTTTCGTCCCTGGTAAAGTCATCAGTAATCCTTATGGAATATTCTTTCACGACTACGACGGACGTAAATGTTTTCAACGGATCGCTGAGCTTACAATCACTCCAATCGAACAGCTCAGAGATCTTATCTACTGGTGTGACTTCAGAAAAGGCATTCAGGCACGACACCTAAAACCCTTGATCTTTGAAGAAGCGCTGAACAAAAGAAAACGAGGTGTAACGGTTCCTGAGTGGATGATCCCCACTGAAAAGACCCTTGATGAACTTCTCATTAAGGAAGAACCTCTGTAAGCTGATAAAATCGCCTCTTTCATCTATTTTATCAGTTATCCTTTTGTACTTGTAATTTATTTCGCTCGTACTTGTAATATTTCCATTTCTCTTTGTAACCCGATTCAAAGTTTTAAAGAAAGATTTCAGCGAATGTACTTTACTCCATCAGTACTGAAAAGATCCCAGAAAACAATAAAAGGGACAAATATTTTATGAGTTCTTTTTATCCTTATGTTTTCATTAAATAGCAATTTTCTTTGTTGCTATGTCATAATCAAATAGGGGGAGATTGTTGATCCAAACCCTCAGTGATTTGATAATGACCCTCTCTTATACTTAGTGAAAATTGTAAGTAAACAATATGTATCAGAGTTTCACTATCGCTGATAAGTACTAAGATCTTCCAGTACCGCTGATAGGAACTCTCGCTCTTTAAGTTAAACATTCAGCGAAACTGTTCACCATTAATGCTCTGAGTCTGTTCAGTCATTATGATGATCACTGATAAATTAGTTGTTTACTTATGATCCCTGAAGACAAGTTTCACGTCAACAAAGGTTCTACGCTGAAGTCGAAGATCAAGCTCAAGAACCAGCGACAAGTCTCCTAATGAACTGATGCGGATCAACGAAGACTCAGATTTGTCCACTCAACGTGAAGTATCAAGTACAAGACTTCAGTTATCGTTGAACTTTATCATTCGCTGAATAGAAAATGATAATCGCTGAATCAACGAAAGCCGATCATGAAGTCATCCGTACAAAGTACTTTTGTCTTAACCACCCTTGCACGTCTCCGTACGAAATGTCAGAAAAGAACCTCCGAAAATCTGAAATCGTACAACCACTCTGATACTACACTATTCATCCTTACGGCTACTAAGGTTGTCAACGAAAGTCAATGACATGCAACCAACCAGCTGATGACACGTGTAAAGTATATACTGACTTGCATTAAATGCATGCAATATATAAAGAGATGAACTCACTTCTTTTGAAGTAACTTGCTAACTCTGGACAAGTTCAAATCTCTTATCTCAGATAGGTTATTATTAGTAATTTCCTTATCTCTCTTAGTGCAAGAAACCTTAGTGTTCCAACTTGTTTAGATTTAGGTTTATCCTTAATCTTGTTTCCGCAACAAGCTGTAAATTGTTAATGATTTATCAATAAACAATTTAGAAAAGTAAAATCTGTGTGTTTGTATTCAACCCCCCCCCCCCCCCCCTTCTACAAACTTGTATAGGCCTTCGGGACCAATAGGAGGAAAAGGGTTTGATTTGGTGAAGAAATGAGGAAGGAGGGGGGAGGGGTTGTAGGGTTTCTAGTGAGAGAAATCGATTTTTAGAGAGAGAGTTGAGAGAGTCGAGATAGATGAGTGAAATGGGAAGAAGAAAGAAGAAAAGGGGTTTAAATCACCCTGGAGGCCGTCGGCGATTGTGACATCGCGATAGTGACATGGTCACTATCGCCCGCTACCCCTGGACTCTCGGTACACTTCTCGCGATTATGACAGGTGCGATAGTGACATGGTCACTATCGCCGGGCACTATCGCCCAACAGGTACCGAGCTCAACTTTTTGTCTCGAATGATCCCGATTTGCTGAGCTTCTTTCACACACCTCTTCCCAACGTTAAACCTTCACTTTAATAAAATTTCGGGTGTTACACTGTAACATTTTACATTTAGATATCTCATGAAGTGGTTGATATTTAGAGGATGTTGGTAAGATTTATTTATAATAATATACTAAAAGATGTGTTAGAAAACTTTTGTTTAGTAACAATTTATAAGGGAATGTAGTTTACTTTAATTCCAGGTCCTACAAATCAATCATATCAAAGATTATATATCTTTCTGATTCGAAATCATTATACAAAATCTAAATCCCTCAAAAATATTTCGACAAACCAAACACCGCCCTTAGCATCCATTGAGCCAACTATCATGATATTAATTAGATTTACAAACAAATACCAATTACTTTTAAAAAAGGCACAACTGATAATATTTTAGGAGTGCAAGTTCGCCTCCATCTTGCACGGACTCGATTTCTCCAGACTTCATCGCATCGATCTTGCACAAACTCGATTTCTCAAGACTTCATCGCCTCAATCTTGCACGAACTCGATTTCTACAGAATCAGGTACGGTTTCTCCAAAACCTCGAAGTAGAATTCCATTGTTTTCAATTTCTACATGGTTGTCGATTTTTCCATGGTTTTTGATTTCTCCATGTTGGTCGACTTCTATGGTTGTTGATTTCTCCAAACTTCATTGCCTTCACTTTCACCCTTTTCTCTTCGTTTGCTTCATGAATAACTAGTTAAGGCAACCATGGATTTCCTCTTATTGCTTTTCATGATTTGACAAATGTGAATGGTTCAGGATTTTGAATGCTTGCTATTGTTTCTGATTTTGAATAGCTACAGTGAACGGTTTATGATTTTGAATGTTTTCTATGAATGCTTTCTTACTTCCTACCACAAAATCTGATTTTGAGTGGCTACTATGAATGGCTTCTGATTTTAAATGCTCTCTGTTGGTGCAAGTGTACCACATCTCTATATATTTATATATATTTATTTTGATGATTACAAACACACCGCATTATTGTTTATCTAACAATTTAATCCAAGTGTGCAGTTGTTGAAGAACACGAAGATTTAATCTGAAGGGTTCAAGACGGAAGTGTTTTGTTTTAATTATTTTTTATAACTAATAATGATAAACACCCTAAAATAATATACCACTTGGATATTTCTAAAACCCAACAATTTATTTTAATATGGTTTTGAGAAGATTCAGCAAGATTTGGTTGCAGTTCTGGAAGGTCCTTTTCTGACGCCGGTATACCGTGGAGAATACCCGGTATACCGCGGGTACACTTTTGGCGGTATACCGCGGTGTTCAGCCGGTATACCGCGGCAGTCCGTGTGCATCTCTGATTGGTTGAAGTGGCTTTTCCTGACGGCGGTATACCGCGAGTCCCAGCCGGTATACCGCGGGTACTTTTTCCTGCCAACTTTGCATGTAGCCGTTGGTGTGTCAGCACACTTTTCTGACGGCGGTATACCGCATGCTTTTGGCGGTATACCGCGGATGCACAAAGCCGTTGGAGCTTCCTGATATATATACATGCATGCTGGAGAAGAGAAGAAAGACCTCAAGACACAACAACAGTAACAAGCAACAACAAACAGCACCTCTCAGCTCTCTCATCTATTTATAATATATATTTTATAAAACATTTTTTATAAAATATCCAAGTGTGAGATATTATACAAGAGTGATTACCCATTGTGAGTTATACTCCTCTTGTAAGTATTTGAATAACGGGTGTGTGATCCTGTACATCTCATAGCAGAAGCTTGAGAATCAATTACGTTACCTTTGTACTTGGTTTGTATTTCTACCGTAAAGAATACATTTATTGGATCGTGTCGGGAAGTGTCTCGGCTGCTGGTTTATCACAGTTGGTGGTAAATCAGTAAATCTCTGTGTCAAGTATCTCTATCCCTTATCTCTTTATTTATTCCGCTGTGCTATATTATATTTATTTATATAAACTGCTTTGCATTTATATTTATTTATATAATCTCTGTGTATTTAAATTATATCTGTTTATATAATTGTTGTATACTTATTTATTTATACTCTGCTTTATTTATTCTGTATTTATTTGTAAAAAGAATTTTTGAAAGTAAAAGTTTTAAAATACAACCTTACCCCCCCTTTAGGTTGTCTAACATTTGGTATCAGAGCGGGGCTTTCAAAAATTTTCTGTTTAAATTTTTAAAAGTTATATCTTTTATATAATGGCTCAACAAACTGTTTTGTTTTCAAAACCTCCTATTATAGATACTGAAAAGTTTGGCATTTGGGCCGAGCTATTTGAATGTCACGTTCGTGGCAAAAGTCAAAAAATTTGGGATATTATAGAAAATGGGAATTTTAGACCAACCAAAGTTGAAAATGATCTTATTGTTGATAAACCCATAAAAGATTGGACTCCCACTGAAGAATCTCATTATTGTTTAAATTTTGAAGCTAAAAATATATTATATGCTGCTTTAACTTCCGATGAAATAGAAAGAGTTTATACTTATAAAACTGCTAATCAAATCTGGCAAAGCTTGAGCGACACTCATCGTGGAAATACTCAAGTTAAAAGCTCTAAAATAAATATTCTTGTTCATGATTATGAATTATTTGAAATGTCAAAAGATGAGTCAATCGACTCAATGTTTAAACGTTTTAACCTCATTATGACTACCTTGAAGGGATTAGGTCGTACTTATCCTAATGAGGATTATGTAAGGAAAATTCTTCGAGCACTTCCTTCGGAGTGGATGGCAAAAATCACATCCTTGGAAGACTCCCGAGATCTCGCAACTATGAAGCTCGATGATCTCATCGGCAATCTTAAAGTGCACGAAATTGCACTAAGAAGAAATCAAGTCCGGGAGCAAGTCAAAAAGAAATCCATCGCTCTCAAGGTCGTTGCCTCAAAAGAAAAGGAAGAGGAGGAAGATGCAAGTTCATCCGATGATGAACCCGAAAATCTTAACGATTTAGTCAAGTTGGTAAGAAAACTTTCTAAACTTCTATCTAACAAAAAGTTTGCCAAAAATGATAGGTTTCAAGAAAATGGAGACTACCGTCGTGGTGGTAAAAACCAAAGTCGCAACGTCCACAAAAGTGAAGACAAATATGACGAATCTAGCGACGATGAAAAAGCCAATAAAAAGAAAGGCTTTTGCTATGTGTGTGGTGACAAGGATCACTATGCAAGTGTGTGTCCGAATCGAGCAAAACAAATCAACACACCAAAAGCTTTAGTTGGAGGCGCGTTGAGCGCAAGCATAAATGAGGCCCAAAATTTTTGTTTCATGGCCGACCATGATAATGAGGTATCTTCATCATATTCTTCTAAAAATAATTATGATAATAATTATAGTGATAATTACTATAGTGACGATGAAAATAATCTTGACGAATTATATAAATCATTTCATGCTATGGCCGCTCTCGCAAATAAATATAAAGATGAAATCTCTAATTTAAAAGAAACCGTATCTGTATATAAAAAGGAAATAGATGACGGTAAACAAAAATCTGCTTATGATTTAGATGTTATCACTAAATTAGAAAATAAATTAAGTGAAAAAGATGTTTGTAAATCTTGTGTTATTTTAAATGATAAAATTGCATGCTTAAGTGAAAATAAAAAGGAAAGTGTTGCATGTACAAAATGCGAGTCTCTTGAAAATGAAATTGCATGTTTAAATGCTAAATGCAAATCGCATGAGAAAAATGACTTATTAGCAAATGCTTTTAATAGTAGCAATGATAAAGTGCTTAAAATGCTAAATATATCAAATCGTATAAATTGCCGAAAAGGCATTGGTTCAAATACGTGTATTGAAAAATGTGATTGTATGCCAATTAAAAAGGTTTTTGAAAAACCTAAATTTGTTGTTAAAAATAAAACGCAAAAACCCCCATATATGTCAAAAATGAAAAATGTGAATTATGGGAGGAAACCGTATGCTCGCATGTATAATAGCAATTTTTCTAGACCTAATGCGAATATAAATGCTTCATTTTATGTGTATGATAAATACAATCGTAAAATTAAAATGGTTAGAAAATGGATTCCGAAAGGAATGTTTAATGTTGATAATCCGGGTGGAATGCGTTTATGGTTTTAAACCATTTTTATGATTTTGTATGTTTGTCGTGTTTGTTTTATGTCGACAACATATTTTTTTTTGCAGTTTATGTTTTATACTAACTGTTAAAAGGACCCATAAGAAAAGGGTACCACGAAATATTTTCTTTGCCTTTTGTAGGTGTTTCCTGACGAGGTTATAATACGTGGTTACCTGACGAGGTCATAATACGTGGTTTTTTTTAATCACATAAAATTAACCGAATATTGAAGCCTTAAGATCCGTTTTGGTGCAAGTGTTTCGTATTGGTTTGTATATCTTTGTCTCTATTGCTTTTTGCATTTTATTTTATCCCTCAAATTTTATAAAATCAATTTGATATCGTTATTAATTTGAGGGGGAGCGTTTTAGCTCTTTTACCCATGAGTGTATGCTACCTCAATTATATGCATATTTTGAGGGGGAGCATCTCTCGAGGGGAAGCATACCGTCTCTCTTGACCCTTTTTGTTTCGACAAACGGGGGAGAGAAACCGCATATGCTCTTGCTTAGCGGTTGTGTTTGTCATCATCAAAAAGGGGGAGATTGTTGGTGCAAGTGTACCACATCTCTATATATTTATATATATTTATTTTGATGATTACAAACACACCGCATTATTGTTTATCTAACAATTTAATCCAAGTGTGCAGTTGTTGAAGAACACGAAGATTTAATCTGAAGGGTTCAAGACGGAAGTGTTTTGTTTTAATTATTTTTTATAACTAATAATGATAAACACCCTAAAATAATATACCACTTGGATATTTCTAAAACCCAACAATTTATTTTAATATGGTTTTGAGAAGATTCAGCAAGATTTGGTTGCAGTTCTGGAAGGTCCTTTTCTGACGCCGGTATACCGTGGAGAATACCCGGTATACCGCGGGTACACTTTTGGCGGTATACCGCGGTGTTCAGCCGGTATACCGCGGCAGTCCGTGTGCATCTCTGATTGGTTGAAGTGGCTTTTCCTGACGGCGGTATACCGCGAGTCCCAGCCGGTATACCGCGGGTACTTTTTCCTGCCAACTTTGCATGTAGCCGTTGGTGTGTCAGCACACTTTTCTGACGGCGGTATACCGCATGCTTTTGGCGGTATACCGCGGATGCACAAAGCCGTTGGAGCTTCCTGATATATATACATGCATGCTGGAGAAGAGAAGAAAGACCTCAAGACACAACAACAGTAACAAGCAACAACAAACAGCACCTCTCAGCTCTCTCATCTATTTATAATATATATTTTATAAAACATTTTTTATAAAATATCCAAGTGTGAGATATTATACAAGAGTGATTACCCATTGTGAGTTATACTCCTCTTGTAAGTATTTGAATAACGGGTGTGTGATCCTGTACATCTCATAGCAGAAGCTTGAGAATCAATTACGTTACCTTTGTACTTGGTTTGTATTTCTACCGTAAAGAATACATTTATTGGATCGTGTCGGGAAGTGTCTCGGCTGCTGGTTTATCACAGTTGGTGGTAAATCAGTAAATCTCTGTGTCAAGTATCTCTATCCCTTATCTCTTTATTTATTCCGCTGTGCTATATTATATTTATTTATATAAACTGCTTTGCATTTATATTTATTTATATAATCTCTGTGTATTTAAATTATATCTGTTTATATAATTGTTGTATACTTATTTATTTATACTCTGCTTTATTTATTCTGTATTTATTTGTAAAAAGAATTTTTGAAAGTAAAAGTTTTAAAATACAACCTTACCCCCCCCTTTAGGTTGTCTAACACTCTCTATGAACGCTTTCCTACTTTGGTTTCTGATTGTGAACAATTTCTTTACAAAATGATTTCCATGGCTATTGTGAATGGTTTCTTATTTTGACTGTTGTTTAATTTTGTGAATTTTGTAGTAACGGCTCGACACCATTTTGTACTCGTTAACTTATGGAATATTTACATTCAAATGCTCATGTATTTGCTTTCCCTTACAATTTGGTTAAATGGATAGAAGAGTACAAAAATGAAAGAGAAACATTGGACCAAAGAACTTTCATGAAGACATGTTGGACTATATTACAAACACATTAGGGTTATATGTGGGTTTAAATACTTTAATGTGGGAGAAAATTGTTTTGCATTGTGATGGGTGTGTGTTAGGATCAGTTGTAGGGTGTGTATTTCGTCCTATAATCAGTTTGTATGGTACTTGGGGAAAAATTGATAAAACCCCCATCAATGTGTTTGATCCTATCAACTGCTATGGTAATCCATGATAGTTATATTAGATTAGAAGAGAGTTTGAAGTGAGTTTATAGGTGATTCCAATGCATTTATGTAACCTGGGAGTAGTGAATAGTATGAGGATTGGAAATTTAGGGTTGTGGAGCTCGATCTGGATTGTCTAGGTGTTTGGTTGGTGAACTCCTAGCCTAAGAGGGTGTGTATATGAATGGACTTCATGTGAGTTTCCTCGTACCTTTTTTGAGTAGATGATTACTTAACTTATGTGTTAAACTATGTTGATTTTATGTCGAAAACTTTTATGTTCAGGATTGATTATTCTTAAGTGTGCATTCTCATGTAGGTGGGTAGGTGTGTGATGACGATTTGATCATTGGGAGGTGTGTACCCAAAAAATTAAAGTTCATGAATGTGTTTCATGCGACTCATAATAAAGGCGGGTGTGGTTCCCATATATTGGTCACTGGTGTGCGTGGCCATAAGTGTGAAAAATCATTGCCAAGGGTGTAAGTGTGAAATGTTATCTTTGTTCATACATTAATTGATTTTAAATTATGATTTAAAAAACTGATATCCATGTGTGGGTTAGAGGGGATTCACTAGACCATCGGTATAACCCTCGATTTTATAAAACTGAAAATCTTTTAAGGGAGGTATTATTAGAAATGGAGAGCCGATTGATAGATTGAGAGACAGACTTGAGATGGCTGAATCGACCGGCTTTCATATATTGAGAGAATTACAAAAGAGAGTCTACCCTAATAATGAACCCTAAGAGATCTATTTATACAAGGTAAGTTACACATAATTACAGAAAGGACCCTGAACTATACATATTAACAATAATACTCTAACACCCCCCCTCCCCCCTCAAACTCAAGTAGGGGAAGAATGAGCCAAATTGAGTTTGGAAACAAGAACCCGAAAACGCCCTGGAAGATGAGCTTTGGTGAAGATATCTGCAGTCTGATCAATGGTTGAGATTGGAAGAAGTTTAACCGTCTTGCGAAGAACATGTTGACGAGTGAAATGACAGTCAATCTCGATGTGCTTTGTACGCTCATGAAAGACATCATTGTGAGCAATCTGAATAACACTATTGTTGTCACACCATAATGGTGTTGGGGAAAATTGATGAGCACCCATATCAAATAGTATCCAGCATAGCCATACGAGTTCTTGTGTAGTGTCAGCTAAGGCTCTATATTCCGCTTCAGTACTGGACCGAGCTGTCAGCGATTGTTTCTTGCTGCGCCAGGAGATAAGAGAGTCCCCAAGGAAGAAACAATAGCCGGTGGTGGAACGACGGTCTGTTATGTCACCATCCCAGCCAGCATCTGAGAAGACACGAAGAGTTAAGGATGATGTGGCTGAGAAGTGAAGCCCATGAAACATTGTCCCTTTGAGGTACCGAAGTATACGCAGAGCAGCGACATAGTGATCTGAGCATGGAGCAGCCATGAACTGGCTAACTATATGAACTGCATAGGCAAGATATGGTCGAGTAACGGTCAGGTAGACCAGAGATCCAACCAGTTGACGGTACCGTGTAGGATCCCGAAGAGGGGTTCCAGCATTGGGAGCAAGATGCAGATTTTGCTCAATAGGTGTAGAGGCAACCTTGTTGTCTGTAATCCCAACTTTGGACAGTAGATCTGAAATGTACTTGGCTTGACAGAGATAGATTCCGGAAGAGTCTGATAGAACTTCAAGACCAAGAAAATAATGGAGCTTACCAAGATCTTTCATCTCAAAACATGAGCTGAGGGAATGTTTGAGCTGGGTAATGCCTGCAGAGTCACTGCCGATAATAATCATATCATCAACATACAGTAGGAGTAAGATAGTACCTACAGCAGTGGTCCGAGTAAAAAAGCCAGAATCATAATTACTCAGAGAAAACCCCAATGAGATGAGAGTATTGCTAAATTTTTCAAACCAAGCACGAGGAGCTTGTTTGAGGCCATAGAGGGCTTTTTGAAGTCGACATACATGACCCTGACGGGATGTCACACCTGGAGGGAGTCTCATGTAGACTTCCTCTTCGAGATCACCATTTAGAAAGGCATTCTTGACATCCATCTGATAGAGTGACCATCTCTTGGTGGCATCGATAGCTAGAAGGCTACGAACCGAGGTGACCCGAGCCACGGGAGCAAACGTTTCCTCGTAGTCAATGCCATATTCTTGATTGAAGCCTTTTGCCACTAGACGTGCTTTGTAACGATCAATAGAGCCATCAGACTTCGTTTTGATTTTGAAGACCCATTTGCAACCAATGGGTGACTTGCCCGGTGGGAGAGGAACAAACTCCCATGTATTTGCTTTGTCAAGGGCCTGAAGTTCCTCAATCATAGCTTGCTGCCAAACAAGGTTAGAAGCGGCTTCCTTGTAGAAAGTGGGTTCATGATTGGACAACAAAGTGGCATAACAATGATAATCACGAAGGTGAGGAGGAACTTGTCTTACCCGATCAGAGCGTCGTACTTCATCTTGTGGTTAAGAGGAGCTAGGATCCATAGACTCAGCAGATGGCTCAGAAGTAGTCCTTGGAGTTGGTGCAGATGATTGATCATGATCAGATGGCATAGATGGGACAGATAAAGGCTCAGATAAGACAGGTGAAGGCTCAGATGAGACAGGTTAAGGCTCCTGTGGAGAGGAGACGGAAGAGGGTGGATCAGATGGTAAGGAGAGTATGGGATCTAATAGGAGTGAGTCCAATGAGATAGACGTGTCTGTGAAGAAAGAAGTAGAAGGGGTGGGTGTGTCCTGGAATTTTGACACCGTAGAGAAGGGAAGATGTTCCCAGAAGGTGACATGACGGGATATACGAAGTCTCTTAGAGACTGGATCCCAACAACGATAACCTTTATGTTCAATTCCATAGCCAAGGAAGCAGCACAAACGAGAACAAAGTTCAAGTTTGGTGTGTTCATGAGATTGCAGCTGAACAAAACAAGCACAACCCCACACTTTGAGTAGTTCATAGGGAGGAGAGACTTCATAGAGTACTTCATACAGAGACTTTTGATTGAGAATATGTGTCGGGGTGTCGGGGTGTCGGTTGATGGTGTAGACAGCCGTGAAGGCTGCTTCACCCCAAAAGCATTCGGGACACTTGGCTGATATTAACAAAGTACGGACAGTGTCAAGGATGTGACGGTGTTTGCGTTCTGGACGACCATTTTGTGGAGAGGTGCCGGGACAGGAGTACTGAGAAAGAGTACCCTGAGATTGAAGAAAAGAGAGAAGAGACGTTCTTTGTATTCCATAGCATTATCTGCTCGAAGAACCTTTATAGGCTTGGAAAATTGGGTTAGAATCATACGAGCAAAGGTGATATAAATTTTAGGTAACTCTGAGCGTTTTTTCATGAGATAAATCCATGTAAAACGTGTGTGATCGTCGATAAAGATAAAAAAATATCGAGCACCTCCCATAGATGGGTGTGGTGCTGGTCCCCATACATCAGAATGAATAAGATCAAAAGGAGAAGCAGATTTAAAATCATTGGTTTGAAAAGGTAAAGCATGATGATTGCCAAGTTGACAAGATAAGCAAGAAACATTTTCAGAGGAAGTGTTTCCTAACAACCCTGAACTAGCTAACACTTTTATTCTAGCTAAAGATAAATGGCCTAGGCGCGCATGCCATAGTTCAAAAGAAGGAGTACTAGAAACTTAAGCCGCAAAGTTTGATGAAGGTAATGGGAGACGGAGGTAGACCACTTCAACCATCCGACCAACTTTACGGCCTACTCCAAGGATCTGCTTGGTCTTTGGATCCTGCACAACACAACCAGAAGGATGAAACAAAACGATTAGACCGGCTTCCATAAGTTGTGTAATTGAGATCAGGCTCAGAGATAAGTTAGGAATACGCAGCACATCAGATAATTGAATGTTGGGGGTAGATACAGTCCCACTGAAAGATACAGGTAAACGAGTATCATCAGCGGTACGGACTGAGGAGAACATGCTGGAAGTTTGTTTAGAGACAAAACCGTCAGCCTTAGGTGTCACGTGGTTACAACAACCAGAGTCAAATAGCCAAGGGTTACCTGATGCGGAGGTATTGCATTGAGAATTCATACCCATAGAACTTGTCATGAGTTGCTCCATGAGCTCTTGATTTCGACGCATGAGTTCCATAAGGTCAGGCGTGGAGTTGTTGCTATGCTGTGTAGGAACTGCTGGCGATGGATAATCTTGAGTGATGGAGCCAGCAACTGATTGAACTCGGGACTGCTGCCTTTGATTACTGGAGTGCTTTGGATGTTTTGGGCAATCAGACCCATAGTGACGTGGGTGTACGATCCCACACCAGCGACATTTCCGAACTGGACAGTTGAGGAGAAAGTGAGAAGTAGAATGACAGAATGTGCATTTACTGTTGTTCCCCTTTCCCGCATATTTAGACTGGTCATTGTTGCCCCATTTACCTTTTGGTTTTCCTGAGTTGGAAGTGTAGAGCACAGTATCTGATGGTAGTGGAAAACGTTGTTGAAGACGAGTTTCTTCACTTAGCAGTTCAGTGATAGCTTCTTCAAGAGTAGGTAATGGATGCCGATGTAGAAGCGAGGCTCGAACGTTCTCAAAGCGATCAGTGAGACCCATGAGAATAGTAACCAAATGCAATTGGCTAAAGTAAGCAGTGAACTTCCGAGCAGTTTCATCAAAGATTTGAGGTGCACCCAGGTTCAGATGATCTCTAAGAGCTTGCATCTCAGAGATGTAGGAGTTGATAGACTGATCAGACAGTTGCCTTTTGTTCTGGAAGGTAGTCTACAGTTGATATTGATGAGATAAGCCTGTAGAAGTGTACCTGTTTGCAAGAAAGTCCCATAGTCCTTTTGTTGTGGTATAGCCAAGGAATTGCTGATTGATCTCAGTAGTGGTAGAAGCGTTTATGAACCCGAGGATGCGAGCATTTGCGATGTCCCAATCATTCATACGTTTTGCAAAGTCGACTGCACTTTTCTTTTCCTCTTGAACAGGAATGGTAGACGTACCAGTGACATAGGTATAGAGTCCATGAGACTTTAGGAGAATGGACATATGGTGATGCCACAGGACGTACTTGTTCCCATTGAGAACGACTGAGATGGGATTGGAGTGACTGAAGTTGTGAGCCATTCGAACTGATTCAGGGATTTGATAAAGCAGGTTTGTCGCAGCCCACTCTTGTCGCAACCAACTGATATCGCAACACACTAGTGTCTCAATCAAGGTCTTGTCGCAATAGGGAAAGTTGTCGCAACAGAGTATTGCGATAAGGTACTATTCAAAAGATGAAGGTTGCGATAACTAAACTTGTCGCAAGTGAAGGTTGCGATAGAAACAACCTTGTCGCAAGTAACAGTTGCGTTACTTAAGAAGGTCTGAGGGTTGCGATAGTTATGAGACTTGCGATACTTAAGAAGGTCTGAGGGTTGCGATAGTTATGAGATTCAAGATGTTCTTGAGTCGAAATTTCAAAACTGATCGGAATTTGCTGAAATTTGGTACGCAGGTTCGTGACACTATTCTGGACAACTTTAATGCTTGGTGTTTTGTCCGAAAAACAGCAGAAGATGGTTTTTCGAAGCAAAACAGAGTGCAGTGAAACAAAGATGTAAAACTCCAAAAATAAAATCGAATGATACGTACCTAGAGCTCTGATACCATGTTAGAAATGGAGAGTCGATTGATAGATTGAGAGACAAACTTGAGATGGCTGAATCGGCCGGCTTTCATATATTGAGAGAGAATTACAAAAGAGAGTCTACCCTAATAATGAACCCTAAGAGATCTATTTATACAAGGTAAGTTACACATAATTACAGAAAGGACCATGAACTATACATATTAACAATAATACTCTAACAGGTATAATGTAGAGAGCTCAAGGAAGGCCAAAGGAAAATTGTGATTGGCACACCATGAAGGGTGTGGACGTTATCGGCTTAGCAAGATAATTGCCTTACATCTTTTTATTCTCTAATAATCTCATTAGCATACTTTATATTCCGCTGCAACTTTGAGATGATTGGAGATTGCTTTTACTCACGAATTGAATTATCGGTTGAATATTTATGCTATGTTTTGTTTGTTTCAAGGTTTTGGGTTGTTAAATGTTTGAATCTTGGATGTTAAGCCGCAATTGAGATAATTGTTTTCTTTGGTATTTGTTATGGATTGATGTTTGTAATGGAATAATATTTGTTTATTTCTTATACCATCCCCGACCCCGAACCCGCTTCGGGTATGAAAAACATTACCCGTCCCCGTAAACGAACATTGAGCTCGGTAAATAAAAAAATATTCTAGCTTGAGCCATACCTTGAGAAAGTTATTCGAGCTCGAGCTCGAACCTAGTATAACTTTATTTTTTTATTCGAGCTTGCAAAACCTACAACTCGTTAATTTATCTTTATTCGGTAAAAATTCAACTGAAAACCGAACCAAATAAGTTTATATTTATTCGGTAAACAAACCGTTTAAGACGAAAACGAAATCTCGAAATCGTTTTGGTCTAGATGAATTATTCAGTTTTGAATTTTTTTTGACACCCTTAAGTGTGCCCCCAGCCATAAATTTTTGGACTCGCCACTGGTATGAGATGGTTTGCATGCACGCCTCGTTACTAGTGATGGACATTCTACCCGTCGGGTCGGGTACCCACGGGTACCCGCCCCTAATGGGGCGGGGATTCCCCGGCTAATCAGGTAACGGGGCGGGGACGGGTAATGTTTTTCATACCCGAAGCGGGTTCGGGGTCGGGGATGGTATTACCCGCCCCTATTAATACCCGATATATATTTTTATATATACTTTAATTAGTTTCTTATTCATTGTTTGATAATTTTATACTTTAAAATTTATCATGAACTATGATTACACATGGTTGATTATATCATTATATGTTTTTGAAACCTGAGGTTTATTTATTTGTTTTAAAAAATTAAAAACTCGCTAATTTCATTTTCTTTAAAAATAGCTTAATTATTTTTTTCGTAAACGGGTACCCAACAGGTTCCCCGTACCCGTCGGGGATTTTCTCCTCCGAACCCATCGGGGATTAGTCGGGGCGGGGACGGGGACGGGGGGCTTCAACGGGGGTCGGGGACGGGGGATGCATTACCCGCCTAATACCCGCCCCGTTTCCATCCCTACTCGTTACCTATACGATTCACATACGATTCACATATTAATACAACCAATTTTACCAAGGTTGTAGATAAATTTTCTATCTTTTTATACCATCAAGAACCATTCCAAATGTAGGTATATCTAGGGGTGAGCAATACCGGGTACCCGGCCAATTTTCATGGAACCGGAACCGGAACTGGCGGTTCCTAGAAAGAAAGAACCGGAACCGGAACCGATCCCGTCGGTTCTTTATTTTGGAACCGGTCCCGGAACCGCTGGGAACCGGTTCCGGTTCCGGGTACCCGTTGTCAATTTTTTTTTAATTTTTTAACATTTTTTGCAATAAAACGTAATTTTAAAACACTTGCATAAACAATGAATCATATCTTCTTCAATTTAGAATCTCCTAATTCATATATTCAAAAACTGAATGATATTTTTCAAATAAAAAACGAACAACAAATATATTGACCAAAACGAACAGCAAAATAAATCGATGAAGCTTTGGGGCTGAGTTTTTTCATATGAACAGCAAATCAAACGATGAAGCTTTGGGGCTGAGTTTTTTCATATGAACAGCAAATGGAACAGCAAATCAAACGAACAGCAAAAAACAAATAGCAAATGAGCAAATCGATGAGCAAATAAAACGAACAGCAAATAAAACGAACAACAAACGAACATCTTTAAACTGAAAAATGAAAATCGATGAAGCTTATTGTGTACATCTTTAAACTAAAAATTGAATATCTGAGACGAGACTAGAGCAGGAGCAGACCTTCAATAAAGCTTCAATGGGGATGAGTTGTTCGTTCGATCGATTAGTGAGTGAGCAGCTGAGCATCGATTTCAAATTTTCAATGGAGATGAAGAGAGGCGGCTTTAGAGGGTGTTTGGGAGTGTTTTTTTAGTCCAAAAGTGCTTCTGGCCAAAAGTGCTTATTGACTTATTGCTTTTGGAGAAGGAGTTTTTAAAAAAGTGTTTGGATTAGCTTTTGAGATAGAAAAAGTCAATAAGTCAATAAGTTATTTTTTTAAAAGTGTTTGGCTTAGCTTATACATGTAAAATGACCAAAAAGGACATGCCTACATAAATCCCTAAAACTCATCATCTCTCTATTCCTCTGCAATTCCATAACCCTTTATCTCTACTTCTCTTCTCACCCTGATTACTTCCGCCGTCCTCCTCCTCCTTCAACCCCAAACCCTCGCCATCTCCGTTCATCTTTTCCTCATCACACAGCTCTCGTTTCTTTGTGTAACCCAGAAATCGATTTCCCAAACCCAGAAATCGATTCCAACAAACCCAGAAATCGATTTAAAAGTGCAGATCGAGATCGATGATCGTGAGCTGCAGACTGTGGATTGTGATGATCGACGATTGATCGAGATGATGCAGACTGGTGGATGATGATGATGATGATGATGATGATTATAAAAAGTGAGGTTATTTGTGTAATTTTGTATCAAAACGCGATTTTTCAATCAAAAAGCATCAAACCCCTGACTTTTCCAAAATCGCGTTTGCTGTGGAATCAAAAAGGAGTTTTGAAAAGCGCTTTTGATTTGCCAAACACTATTTTTGGCTTATTGGCTTCTTGAAAAGCCAATAAGTCAATAAGCAGTTTTAAAACGCTCATCCAAACACCCTCTTAGTTTAGAGATGAAGTGTAAACAATAAAAGCTATAAACCCCTAAAAGGTAAAATTATTAATTTTTTTAGTTTATTAAATATTTAAATCTAATAAGTAATAAAGAATTAATATACAAATATTTTTTGTTAAAATACACCAGGTACCCGTCGGTTCCGGATCTGGGTACCCAGCGGGGCTGAGAACCGGGTCCCGAAACCGATACCGGTGGGTACCCAACGGGTAACGGTTCCAAAAAATGAGAACCGGAACCAGTCTTAATCGGTTACGTATTTTAGGAACCGGAACTAGAACCAATCACATCGGTTCCGGTTCTGGAACCGACAGGTCCGAAGCAGCTCCGATTTCAAAGGCGGGTACCCAGTTCCGCTACTCACCCCTACTTATATCTACCTTTCAAACGAATTTACAGAAAGTAATTCTTATTTTTCGTCTAGAAACAGGCATGTTCTGTACGAACCCCTTTTTTGACCGTTTTAGAGTCATAATTACATCAAATATTCTCTTAGTGATTTATGGTAGACGTCCTAACCTTTTCAGAAAGGTCGTACCAACTTAAATCCGAGTTACGACTGAATTGTTGTGATTTTTACAACTTTCAACAACAACCAAAATAATAATTTCGACCAAATCACTTAAAGGTTGAAGTTATACTTTCAAAACTCATCTCCACACATATTTTACCTATTTCAACCCATGTAGTTCCCACATTGAGATCTCGACTAAATAATTCATAGTTCGGCTTTATCCGAGTCTCATTACATCTTGTATAAACTCAAGGTATGCGTAAAACATGTTTTTGACATAAAGTTTGTTTATTATCCAACCTACCATCAAATACTCATTTTCTCATTAACAAACTACTATTGAAGTGAAGGTCTTCAAACATGCTTATTAAACTTTTATAAACATGTTTAGATGGTTCACACATCAAAATCCTCCATGAGTTTCAAATAACCTATAAAACTTCACCTTTTAGTTCAACCGGACAAAAACAAACCTATAATTTTGAAAATGTAACACACTCAAATTTGGAAAGAGCAACTAAAAAAAACTTCAATAAAATAACCAAACAAATGATAAAATCCTTTCTACAAAACCATCATTGGAAGTACCTCAACTTTAAAACAAAGGATAAACCACCAGCATTCAAAGTTAAGTCACTTATTGAGACTAAAACAGATCGGGTGTTACTCCACCCAAATACAAGTTGCTAATTCCCAGAATAAATGGGAAAAATTCACCAAGCTAGACCTTTCTCGAGTATACAACTAGCTCTCGTCACTTCACAGTGTCACTAGTACTATTCCTTAACCGAACCTGTTGCACATGCTGACAAATAAAAAGGTTAGGCTAACGCCTAGTGAGTTCAAGAGTTTTTATTATGATTATATAATTCGTAAGACAAGAAAAGTGCAACTTAAATCATGAGTTCCAAAAAGGATTTATATTAAATGCAAACCACCCATTTTTCCAACGCACACAAATCCCGTGACGAAAGCTCCAATATAAAGCAATTCTCAAAAATGGACTCAAACCTAAAACTCACTTAAAATGTGAATAATCATTTGATTTCCAATTATAAGAACATGAATAAATCCCTAATTATTCAAAACATCCCAAACACCGATGAGGCATAAATCACAACCCATAAAACATGAAAAGCAATCTATATAAATATAATACGTCAACGAAAACATGGATAAAAGTATATACTCAAACAACACCTTTCGACGATGGGGGAGACCCGCTTCCATTATATGTGGTGGAACACAAAGTTAAGCCGCATAACAATGTTATTGAACTACACCTCTGATCGTGACTATTGTGTGCTTTAATAAGCTCCAACTTGAGTCGGATTTTATTGCCTGCTATAATAAGCTACACCTCAAGTCCCACACCCAACAACGGGTGGCACCACCGTATCCTTTATTGCCTATTGTGCCCAGGTACACCTCAAGGATACACGATCTTATTGTTTGTTCATTCTCTAGTAAGTTACACCTTTTCTATTGAACCTTTATTGCCTACTTACTAGTATTCAAGAATTGGAATCTCGGCTCCATACTTGATAACGCAAAATGCTCAACCTTCGTGCACAAGTGTTAGAACATCAAACCATAAACCCAAATTTCCGGAGTACAACCCAACACGGTTCCTCTCCACAACATTGGGACGTAAAATGCCAAAATGGCATACTTCCCAAAGTGAGAATACCAAGACTCTCCACTATATAAAACGACCGACTCATATGTCTATAGATCCAATGCATTACAGTCTAATGGTACATGACTCCACTTGAATGACACACTCGCTCAACACATGTACTCTCCAATTAAAATGCAATAAATGCAACCCACGTCCAAAGCTCCATATTAAGTTATTAAAACCCGGAAAAATGTCCTCAAGACTCAATAAAGTCGTAAACCGAGTCACAGACTCAACCAAAATTAGCTGATTGCTTATAAAAAGTCAAATAATGCAATAAAACGTATTTAACTCACGTTTATGCGAAGCATGCTCCATAGACATGAATAACTCAACACAACTCTAGATTAAGACACATCAATTTCCAAAGCACACATCAAAGTGCATTTATACCAAAAGATTTACATTCGTAAGATAAATAATTTAAAATACAATACTTAAGATTTATTCATCAAAAATACCCAAAGTACATCTTTTCTCAAAACCAAAGGTTTACAACTTCAAAATGTTCACAAAGTCGGGATTGACCGAAATCCAATGACCCACACATTCGCATTTTTTCAAAACGTAGAATAACCTAAACTATGCATATTTCCAACAAACGCTAAAAGTACATTTTTACTAGAAAATCTTTGTTTATACAATAAATTATCAAAACACCTTCATTTGTACTGTATTCACCAAATTACCCAAAAACCCCAATTGTAGGTGTTTTACAAGGTTTATACAGTTAAACATTTCAAATAATCAAAATTCACCAAATAACTCAACAATGGATAATGTAAATGTAAAACACATAAACACTTTAAAATTGATATTTTTTGCATGTACAATGTTTTCATAAATCAACTTGAACTCGCTTTGTTAAATTTAGGCTAAATCTAGATTTTACCCCGTTTTGCTTCCTTGAAGAATTTGAAATTCATGAGCAACCTTCCAAAGAAACCTAGATCTACAAACTCCCAACACAAAACAGCAATTCCAAGTGCTTAGAATCATCCCCTAAATATTATACATCTAAATCTCAATTTATGCCAAAACCCTAATTTCTTAGGTGAAGAAAATAGATGATTACCTTAACCACAACTTGAGTCCACCAACCAAAACACCTCTTGTGCCACCAAAATGAACTTCAAACTCCAAATCTTCAAAATGGAGAAAAGGGGTTGGATGAAACCCTAGAAAACTTGATGGAGAAGATGAAATGAGAAGATTCTAGGTTTAGCTTCCAAAATGTAACTCACGTAATTTTTGGGTAAGTACAATTTCAAATTAGTGTATAAATCGATTTTTAAGAAAAATAGACAAAATATGAGCCTGGGCTGAAACCCTAGAAGTTATGGCCAAAACGATGTTCGGTACTTTCGGTAAGTAAATATCACCCGAACGTTTTTTCAGCTTGAAAATGGTGGGATTTATGTTGGGAAGACATTACTTAAAGTCCCTAAGAGTATCGGAAGTATTGGCATGGAAGAAGTTGAGTTTCGGGGCTTGGTACAGGTCCGACTACAATGGCCAACGACATTGACATGTGTCATAGTCGCTGGTCAATGTAGCACCCAGGGGCAGAATGCTGTCAAAAACGGGATTTGAGCCTCTTTCTCATTTTCACTTCTCACTTTCTTCCTAAACCTCTCTAAACTCTCCCAAGGTGAAACCCATTTCATTTGTGTTTTTTTGGAGCATTAATGGCTCAAATCCTTGGGTATTATGGTGGTAAATCATCATCAAGTTAAGGATTGGAAGCTCGGAGCAAGAGTTCATCACCTTCATCCATTTCTTCAAGTTTGTGGCTAGGGTTTTCTAGGTTTTCATCAAAACCTAAGTGGAAAGTTCATCCCCTCCATTTCCAAGCTTCTTTATGAGTTATAAATGCTTTATTGATGATTTCTTAGTGTTTTATTTCTCCAATTTCGGTTTGGATGATTTTGAGAAAAGTTAGGTCAAATTGGGGGTTTTGGGTCAAAATGGAGATTTTGATGTATTATGTTTGGGTGAACGATTCTAAGTATTTGAGGATGAATATTGATGGTTGGAAATTTGTGGATCTAGGTTTTTGGGAAGATTTGACTTGAAGAACCAAGTTTTTTTCAAAGGTTCTCAAGTTTTGGGTAAATCTAGACTTAGCCTAAATCTAGCAAGGTGAGTTCAAGTTGCTTTGTGAAAACGTTGTACATGTCAAAAATTTCCATTTTCATGTGTTTATGTTTTTTCCATGAAAATTAATTATGGTTGAGTTATTTGGTGGATTTTGACTAATTGAAATGTTTAACCTTGAAAATTTTATAAAACATCCGTATTGGGATTTTTGAGTAATCTGATAATTATATCTCAAGAAAAAGTGTTTTTTTGTATAAATGGGGGTCTTTAGTGAAAAGACACTTTAGTGTTGTTGGCAAAATGCATATTTATTGTTATGGATCATTTGTATACATATATGGTTGTGACTTATATGGAAAATGATTTGACCAAATATATGATGGGATTGTGGATTTATCGTATCTTAGAGGTATGTATGTGCCTATATGATATTTAAATGCATTTTATCGTATTAGTGGTCTTTATTATTGGTCAATTGTAAGCCTTTGTCATATTTGACTCAAGTGAGTCTTGAGGACCTTGGTCCAATGTAAACTACTCTATGTTGAGTTTGAGATTATATGTGTTTGAGTCATAATTATTAATTGATTATATGTGTTAAAGATGTTGGACATTCTTTTGTGGGTCATGTAACTGTTAGACCATGATGCATTGGATGCATATGCATATGGGTCTGTCTTGTTTATGGGGTCGCATGGGTATTGCGGGGTTGGACTTCGGGACCCATGTTTATGACCTTAAACTTTTCAAGTGGACACTAGGAGGGTTGAGTCTGGAAGTGCTAACTTGGAGGTGATTACTAGGACCTTCGCCGCTGAGGTAATGCCTTGGAGGTAGTCCTGCAGTGTGCCAAGCCTTGTGGTTAAGGTCAACTGTCTCTTGAGGTGAAACTTGTCGAGAAATCGTAGGAACACTTGGACATATAGTCAAGAAGTGTTATACGATTAACATTGTACGGGTGGTATACTTACGTGTTTCCTCCACCCTCAATGGATACGTGTCTCCCCCCTTGTTGTCAATCTTATATTTAATGTTGTGATATGCATGTTTTAATTATAGTTGAGCCTTGTGCGACTAATTACAAGTATTGACTTTAATATTGGAACTCCCTCCACGTATATTAAGGTTTTCTTGAATGATTACTCCAATGCTTGGGTTTTTGGACTTTATTTATATTTACGCTTTGCGTGGGTTGTTGAGTCGGTCACATGCTTTCGGGAACGTATTATATTTATATGGATTGTTTTTCATGTTTTTATGGGCGGTGTATTATGTCTCCTCCTTGTTGGGGCGTTTCGAATAATAGAACTTTATTCAAGCCTACCTTATTTGGAAATTTAATATTTACTCATGCTTAAATGAGTTTTTGGATTTGGGTCAATTATTGAGAAATGTTTCATTTTGGAGCTTTCGACACGGGTTTTGTATGCGTTGAAAAATGGGTTGTTCTCATATTTACATATAACCCCTTTTTGGAAAATCATGATTTTTAGTTGTACTCCTTTTGTTTAACGAACTATTTTAATCATCATGAAAACGCTTGAACTCACTAGGCGTTAGCCTAACCTTTTTATTTGTCGGCATGTGCAACAGGTTCAGTTGGGGAATAGTTCTAGTGACACTGTGAAGAGTGGAGAACTAGTTGTGTGTTCAAGAAGTAAGTGGCTTAGTGAAGCCTTCCGCATTTTGGGAATAACAACTTTGTATTGGGTTGCGTAACACCAGACCTTTTGTAGTCTTGGTGTAGGACTTAAGATATTGAATTGTTGAAGTTATTATGTTTTTATGATTGAGGTATTTCCAAGGATGGTTTGTAGAAGGAAATTTATCCTAATTTGATTATTTAATCGAAATTTTGTTTAGTTGCTCTTTCCAAATTTGAAGGTGTTACGCAAAACCTTGCTAGAGGGAGAAGAATGTAACACCCCAAAATTTCATGTAAGTAAAGAAATATTTCCTTCTTATTTAATTGTTGTGTCCCACGGTTTAATCTCGTCACATTAACCATGATACGATTTAGTAAGCACAACCATGGGTTTCTAACATTCGTACGTGCATGGTTATGGTTAGCAAAGTTGACCATGCATGGGTTTAGAAGGGGTTTAATCCTCACTCAATCATATGCCTTTCGTGTGGGTCGTTGGGAAGCTTTGTGGCACGAAATCGGACTCAAAACAGCAGCTACGAGAATGTCGGCGACTATGACCGGCGACTATGCCTGGGGCATAGTCGCATGGTCACAGTCGCGGTTGGGGGACAAAAATCGCAAATCAAACAGAAAGTGGGTTGGCGAGGGCAACATTGCCTCGCGACAATGCCCAGGGCAAAGTCGCGAGGGCATAGTCGCGGTAGAGGTGACGGGTTCTGTTTGAAATACCCGATTTTAGGAGAGTTCAGGGTTGTTCTCATTTTCAGCAGCAAGATCGATCCACACTCTCCCTAGGCGATTTTCTCTTCATCCTCATCTCTCTCTCCTCATTGAATGTTTCTAGGGTTTTAAGCTACCATTTCCACCAACCAAAACTTAGATAGTACAAAGAAGGAAGGGTAGGTGGTCTCAAGTGAGTAAAAGCTTCAAGAAATCAAGCCTCAATTTCTAGGGTTTTTTCAAGGAAAGTAGGTTTTTACTTACAAACCTCTTAAGGCGAGTTCCTTGACTCACTAAACTCATAAATGTTTATTTCTCTACATTTCTTTGAATAATTATCTACTTACTTGTTCTCTCTTGATTTTATGGTATGTGACATAACTTTCCTTTTATGGAAAGTTTAGGGTTTGACTTTGATGATGATATTATTTGGAGGTGAAAGGAGATCGATGGGTGGTATAGAGACGTGCTCTTGAGTATATACGCACCTCTCTTTCTTACAATTCCAAGGTGGCGTTTGTTTTTTAAGAGGTGCTGAAGTCTGAAATCTGATTTCACTACTGATTTTTAAGAGATGGTACTGAAATCTGAAATCTGAATCTTCAAGACTGTTTGTTTTTATAAACCGACAAACATCTGAAATTTGAATCATCAAAAATTTGCTTTCTTGATCAAATTCATATCTTTAAATCCACCATAACTCATCCATATTTAAGTTATTAAATGGGGGAAATAAAAAGCCAAAATTGTAGGTTGTAAACACTAGTCAAAAGCATAGTAAAAAATTGTTGATTTGGCCACCTTCTGCCTTACCCACTACCCTTTCTTATCTCCTTCTTTATTTCTTCTTCTTCAACCTCTACTTAAACCCACTACCCTATCTTCGATAAAAAAAACCCACTACCCTGTCTCTTATTTATTTCTTCTTCTTCTAACTTCTGTGTGACTTTGTCGTGTATCTACCGGCGGTCGTTCTCTTGATTTTTCGGTTACCCTTTGATGTCGTCGGATGGAAAATGTCACCGGCACATAGAATTGATTTTTCGGTGATCTTTTTGGGAAACACTCGGTAGCTTCCATCGCTTTCAAGAATGAAGCAGAAAATCGAACACAATAAGAATAAGTGGAGATTGACGAGCTTAGAGATCAATTTTGGGGTCAAAAGGCTTGAAGATCGATTTGCAACTGCAGTTCATTCTGGAGGAGTCGATTGAAATGGAGGACGAAATGGAGAATGAATACCTGATCGATTGGAAGGAAGAGAGAAACGCCATATTAAACAACCTCTAAGCGATTTAGAGGTATGTCCACCACTTAGCGAATTAGAGGCTTCTCAGACTTAAGTGGATCTGAAGTTAAGGAAAAAACAAACCGCCCAAAATTAGGTTTGTCTGGCCGATAAAGTGTTTAGAGCCCATTAAGATCTGAAAATAAGAAAACAAACAGGGCCCAAGTGTGTGTAATGGGTTAAAAACTAGGGTTTTGGTATTAGTAGTATTATGAAGATTTCATGTGGTTAATGATGCTTTTATGATCGTGATTACTTCTGATGTTATAAATAGGTGTATGAGGACTCGTTACTTGCGATAACACTAAATTGTCACCGAAATGGTAAAATCATATTTTGTGATGTCTTAATGGACTAAAGACCTAGTTTGGGTTGATGTCTTAATGGACTAAAGACCTAGTTTGGGTTGATGTCTTAATGGACTAAAGACCTAGTTTGGGTTGATGTCTTAATGAATGTAATGATGTGATGGGCGGGAAATTGGTAACGGTTGGATCGCCATCCCAAAGATTGTGTGTTCCATTCTTATTATGAAATTGCTATTATTGCTAGGCTATGGGCTAACACTCTTCTTATTTCATGTTGTGTTTAGCAGGCCTTCCTAGAGGTGGGACTTCCCGGGGTTGAGGGAAGTGTGATGAAGAGAGGTAGCATTTTTGAGTTAAAGAGATAGCGGCGTACGATGACTTAACCGAGTGTTCTTTTGTAGATGAGATAGCGACACCCAAACCTAATCTAAACATTTATAAGTTAGATTAATAGGTTGTTGTATATTTATCTTATCAATCTGTTGTAAACGTCCCACTTTCAAACTCTTGCAAGTTAAATGGTTCTAATTTGATAGATCATTGCATTAAAACTTCAGTTTAAAATTACACCATTTTTAGGGTGTTACAAGTTGGTATCAGAGAAATGGTTTAAGCGAACTAGGTATTAATGTGAGATGCCTAGACTTAAACTAGATCGATTTAAGTGGTGAGCTGTGAGATGGGTAGAACTCGTAAGATAAGACGGTCTTAGAGTCAATGGTAGTGCACTAATTGAGAATTTCGATTGTGGTAATGAGGATCCTTATGTGTAATTTGTTCATAATTTCAATTAGCTACTGCTATTATGAATTTGTTGTTACGTAAGCATGCTTGGGTTGCTATAGTTGTGATAATTGATGAATGTGTTGGTATGTTCAGTTGTATGAATCTTATACCATGATTACTTACCCCCATCTTGAATGTGTGGCAGATGATTAATGGTTAACACTTATGGTAAGCCAGATGGCCTTGATGCTACGGTGTCCACGGCCGATCAATCGAGGGTAACGGCGACGGAGGGACCTCCACTTAACACTAACTTGTTGGGTGGTGGACCTGAACATATACCTCGACGAAACTTGGAAATGTCTGATCCTGTCTTAGAAGAGGCAACGGTTGAGACCAGAATGATGGACCGAATGATGACGGCCATGAACCGGGCCATGGCGCAACAACAAGAACAATTTCTGAAACTGTTGGAAGACCGAGACACCAGCAACCGTAGGCGTGAAACGGTTGCCGAGAATATAGTAGTGGCTGGTTCCGGGGGTACCGGAAATGAGATTCCCACTGAGGGGTTGGGCACCAATGACATGAGGCAAGGAGGGAAGGTGTGTTATTTCAAAACCTTCCTTAGTTTTCGACCGCCCGAGTTTAAAGGCACCGACGACCCAGTGGTTTGCATGATCTGGATAAGGGAAATGGAGCAGGCGTTCCGAACTAGCGAATGCGGGGAGAATCAAAAGGATAAATTTGGTTCCCAAATGTCGAGGGGGCGGCCCTCACATGGTGGAACGTTTACTCCACTTCTCTTGAGGCTTCCGTATTGGCCAAACTAAGTTGGTCGACGTTCAAAAAGAAAGTGTTAGAAGAATACTGTAATGAGAGGGCCATGGACCGGATTGAAGAGAGTTTCCAGAACTTAAAGAAGGGTAATTTACCGGTGAAAGAGTACAACCGATTATTCATGGATAAGCTGGGGTTGGTGGGACATCTGGTCCCGAATGAGAAAGAGAAGATCAAGGCTTACATTAAGGGCCTCCCTTCGGACATGAGGACAATGGTCCGAGTATCTAGAGCCTCCACTCTTCGTGAGGCAATTGAGGAGGCGCAATTAGTTGAAGATGCGTATAGTCGAGACCGGGAAGTGAGTAACCGGGTCCCGGAAAAGAGGAAGTGGGGGGGGGGGGGGGAGTCCAGCACCCTCCAAGAAACCGAGACCTTTTAGTGGCAACTACCGAGGGGCCGACCCTAGGAACGAAGCTAGGTGGTGCCCCAGATGCCGAAGCAAACATCACGGTCAGTGCAAACCAAACGAGGTGACTTGCTACAAGTGTGGAAAGACGGGGCATATCCGCAACGATTGCCTGACCAAGGAAATCATCTGTTTCGAATGCAAAGAGTCGGGCCATGTTAGAAGCGAGTGTCCGAAACAAAGACTAGGGGAAGCGGAGGAAAGAAGGTAGTCCCTCCGAGAGCGATGGGACAAGCATTCCATATGACGGGTGACGAGGCGAAGGCCTCGACAGATGTAGTATCGGGTACGTTTCTCCTAAACTCTGTACCTGCACGTGTGTTGTTTGATTCGGGTGCTAGCTTTTCGTTTGTATCAATTTCTTTTACCCAGAAATTGTCCCTGTTCACTAGTAGTTTAGAGGATGCTATAGTGGTAGAGATAGCGGACGGTAGCCATGTTGTGGTTCACGATGTATTAAAAATTGCGTGTTGGAAATTGAGGGGAAGAAGTTCCCGATTGATTTGATGCCCATGATTATTGGTGGATTCGATGTGGTGGTTGGGATGGATTGGTTGGTGGCCAATCATGCCGAAATTTCGTGTGCCAAGAAGTTAGTCCGCATTCCTATCGAGAATGGTTGCATGGTGACTGTGTTTGGCGATAGAAGGAAGGGGGATGTGGCGATCATTTCCATGCTTAAGGCGCAGGAGTGCCTAACCAAAGGGTGTACCTCTTACTTAGCTTATGTTATAGACTCCAAGATCGAAAAGAAGAAACTTGAGGATGTGAGGGTGGTACGTGAGTTTCCCGACGTGTTTCCGGAGGATTTGTCGGGTTTACCACCGGACCTACAAGTGGAGTTCAAAATAGAATTGATCCCGGGAGCGGCCCCGATAGCAGGAGCTCCTTATCGGTTAGCTTCATCCAAGATGCAGGAAATGATGGCACAACTGCAATAACTTATGGAGAAGGGTTTTGTGAGACCGAGCTCATCTCCTTGGGGAGCACCGGTATTATTCGTAAAAAAGAAGGACGGTACGATGAGAATGTGCATCGATTATAGGGAGTTGAACAAGGTGACCGTGAAGAACAAATACCCACTTCCTAGGATTGATGATTTGTTCGACCAACTTCAAGGGGCAGGGTGCTTCTCAAAGATTGACTTACGATCGGGTTATCATCAAGTGACGGTAAAGGAAGATGACGTTCCAAAGACGGCTTTTAGAACGCGGTACAGTCATTATGAGTTTTTGGTGATGCCTTTCGGTTTGACAAATGCACCAGCGGTGTTCATGGATTTGATGAACCGGGTGTGTCGGCCATTCCTCGACAAGTCGGTGATCGTGTTCATTGATGACATTTTGGTGTATTCTAAAGAGGAAGCGGATCATGAGCGACATCTTTGAGAAGTGTTGGAAGTTCTAAGGAAAGAGAAGTACGCAAAATTCTCCAAGTGTGACTTTTGGTTGGAGGAAGTCCAATTCTTGGGTCACGTGGTCACGCGAGATGGTGTGAAAGTAGATCCTTCCAAGATAGAGGCAATGATGAATTGGGAACCTCCTAAGAGCCCGTCGAAGATACGAAGCTTCTTCGGTTTAGCGGGATATTACCGAAGGTTTGTTCAATATTTCTCTAAGATTGCTTCTTCCTTGACACGCTTGACATGGAAGGATGTAAAGTTTGTTTGGACGGAAGCTCAAGAAAAAGCGTTTCAGAATTTACAAATGAAGTTGTGTGAGGCCCCGATTATATCCCTACCTGAGGGATCAGATGACTTTGTGGTATACAGTGATGCGTCCAAGATGGGCTTGGGTTGCGTATTGATGCAAAGAGGAAAAGTAATCGCCTACGCATCAAGGCAACTTAAGGAGCACGAAAAGAATTACCACACTCACGATTTGGAGCTTGCAGCGGTAGTGTTCGCGCTAAAGTTGTGGCGACATTATCTCTATGGTACGAGATGTACATTGTATACGGATCACAAGAGTTTGAAGTATGTTTTCGACCAGAAAGAATTGAACATGAGGCAACAAAGGTGGTTGGAACTACTAAAGGACTACGACTGTGAATTACTCTATCACCCGGGTAAGGCCAATGTGGTTGCCGACGCATTAAGTCGGAAGGAGTATAGTGGAAGTCTCCGGGCGATCCTCTCAAGGATTGAACTAGTGTCAAGCCTTACGGAGCAAATTAAGACGGCACAAGCCGAGGCGTTATTAGAGAAAAACCTTAAGGAAGAGGGAATGGTGAAGCAGAGGCTACTCTTAACGGAAGATGGTTGAGGCATCAAACTGTTCAAGGGACGTGTGTGGGTGCCCAAAGTTGGAGGAAGCCGAGGACTACTTATGGATGAGACTTATAAAATGTATAGAGATTTAAAGTTACACTATTGGTGGCCGGTTATGAAGTTAGATGTGGCCCGTTATGTGGAAACATGTGTGACTTGTTCGTTGGTAAAGGCCGAGCATCAACGACCGTATGGGAGCTTGCAATCGTTGGAGATCCCCGAGTGGAAATGGGAAAAGATCACCATGGATTTTGTGACCAAGTTACCAAGGACGACTAAGGGCAACGACACCATTTGGGTAATAGTAGATCGTCTAACAAAGAGTGCTCATTTCTTAGCTATGCGGGAAGCTTCAACAATAGACAAATTGGCAAAATTATACATCGACGAGGTTGTGTCGAGACACGGTGTACCCGTGTTAATAGTCTCCGACCGTGATAGCCGGTTTACCTCTAGATTTTGGCAGTCCTTGCAAGAAGAATTGGGTACGAGAGTGAATCTGAGCATGACATACCATCCGCAAATGGATGGGCAAAGTAAAAGAACGATACAAACCTTGGAGGACATGCTAAGATCGTGCGTGATTGATTTCGGTGGGAACTGGGATACACACTTACCTCTAGTAGAGTTTGCCTACAACAACAGTTACCACTCGAGCATTGGTAGAGCACCGTTTGAAGCCTTATATGGTCGGAAGTGTCGGACTCCGGTATGCTGGTTGGAAGCGGGGGAAAAGCAGTTTGCGGGTCCGAAAATTGTTCAACAAACAGCGGATAAGGTTAAGGAAATCCGAGAGCGCTTGAAGGCGGCTCAAGACCGTCAAAAG
Source organism: Saussurea involucrata (assembly GCA_033807775.1). NCBI lineage: Eukaryota > Viridiplantae > Streptophyta > Magnoliopsida > Asterales > Asteraceae > Saussurea > Saussurea involucrata. The sequence continues at coordinate 104,559,568 of CM066321.1, read as the reverse complement.
AGTTACGCTGACAAGAAGCGGAGACCGATAGAACTCCAAGTTGGGGAGCGGGTAATGCTAAAGGTATCCCCTTGGAAAGGCTTGATACGTTTTGGGAAGCGTGGGAAGTTGAGTCCTCATTTCTTAGGACCATTCACCATTTTGGAGCGAGTTGGGTTGCAAGCCTATAAATTAGATTTACCGCCGGAATGGAGGGTATTCATCCTACTTTTCACGTATGTTACCTACGTAAGTGTTTGGCGGAGGAAGAGAACGTGATACCATTATCGGAGATTCGGGTGGATGATAATCGTTGTGTCGAGGAACCCGAGGCTATTTTGGAAAGGGAGACGAAGAGACTCCGACACAAAAACGTGGTCATGGTCAAAGTGCAATGGAAGCACCACTGGGGTGCCAACGTAACTTGGGAAGCAGAGGAGGACATGAAACGACGGTATCCTCGTTTCTTCGCATGAATGGAGATTTCCTGGACGAAATCGATTTCAAGTTGGGGAGGATTATAACACCCCAAAATTTCACGTAAGTAAAGAAATATTTTCTTCTTATTTAATTATTGTGTCCCACGGTTTAATCTCGTCACATTAACCATGATACGATTTAGTAAGCACGACCATGGGTTTCTTACATTCGTACGTGCATGGTTATGGTTAGCAAAGTTGACCATGCATGGGTTTAGAAGGGGTTTAATCCTCACTCAATCATATGCCTTTCGTGTGAGTCGTTGGGAAGCTTTGCCGCACGAAATTGGACTCAAAACAGCAGCTACGAGAACGTCGGCGACTATGACCGGCGACTATGCCCGAGGCAATGCCCAGGGAAAAGTCGCGAGGGCATAGTCGCGGTGGAGGTGACGGGTTCTGTTTGAAATACCCAATTTTAGGAGAGTTCAGGGTTGTTCTCATTTTCAGCAGCAAGATCGATTCCTCACTCTCCCTAGGAGATTTTCTCTCCATCCTGCTCTCTCTCTCCTCATTGAATGTTGCAAGGGTTTCAAGCTACCATTTCCACCAACCAAAACTTAGATAGTACAAAGAAGGAAGAGTAGGTGGTCTCAAGTGAGTAAAAGCTTCAAGAAATCAAGCCTCCATTTCTAGGGTTTTTTCAAGGAAAGTAGGTTTTTACTTACAACCCTCTTAAGGTGAGTTCCTTGACTCACTAAACTCATAAATGTTTATTTCTCTACATTTCTTTGAATAATTATCTACTTACTTGTTCTCTCTTGATTTTATGGTATGTGACCTAACTTTCCTTTTATGGAAAGTTTAGGTTTTGACTTTGATGATGATATTATTTGGAGGTGAAAGGAGATTGATGGGTGGTGTAGAGATGTGCTCTTGAGTATATACACACCCCTCTTTCTTACAATTCCAAGTGTGTGTAATGGGTTAAAAACTAGGGTTTTGGTATTAGTAGTATTATGAAGATTTCATGTGGTTAATGATGCTTTTATGATCGTGATTACTTCTAATGTTATAAATAGGTGTATGAGGACTCGTTACTTGCGATAACACTAAATTGTCACCGAAATGGTAAAATCATATTTTGTGATGTCTTAATGGACTAAAGACCTAGTTTGGGTTGATGTCTTAATGAATGTAATGATGTGATGGGCGGGAAATTGATAACGGTTGGCTCGCCATCCCAAAGATTGTGTGTTCCATTCTTATTATGAAACTACTATTATTGCTAGGCTATGGGCTAACACTCTTCTTATTTCATGTTGTGTTTAGCAGGCCTTCCTAGCTGTGGGACTTCCCGGGGTTGAGGGAAGTGTGATGAAGAGAGGTAGCATTTTTAAGTTAAAGAGATAGCGACGTACGATGACTTAGCCGAGCGTTCTTTTGTAGATGAGATAGCGACACCCAAACTTAATCTAAACATTTATAAGTTAGATTAATAGGTTGTTGCATATTTATCTTATCAATCTGTTGTAAACGTCCCACTTTCAAACTCTTGCAAGTTAAATGGTTCTAATTTGATAGATCATTGCATTAAAACTTCGGTTTAAAATTACCCCGTTTTTAGGGTGTTACAAAGAACCGCTTGAAATCTCAAGTCTTGGGGTCTCAAAGGCAATCGGATAAGGAGGCAAAAGGTGTTGGTTCTTAGGAGAGAAAAACAGAGTGGGTGAGGAATTGAGAAATATGAGAAAAATCAGCTTTTTAAACAGCCAGTCCCCGACGGCAACCTTGCCCTGCGAGAGTCACACATTGTCACAATCGCGGGCATAGTCACCCGCTCCTCACCACCCACGGTTGATGTACCGCGATTATGCCCAGGTAGAGTGACATCTTGTCACAATCGCTTGTATTCTCGCCCAGCCTGTACCGAAAGCAAAATCCAACTTTTCCTTCTTTTTCTTTCCGAACCGCATTGCACACGGTGCACGATTCCAATTCCACCATGGAGTCCCCCATTTATGTGCATAAATAGAGATTAATTAGAAGAGAGCGAGATAAGGGTTTACTGAAATGTGGGTGTTACAGAAAATCCTTCAAAATGCACATGAATTATTTATTTGATCAGTGGAACACTTTTATGCACTTTTCATAACTAAGTTCCTTTTATCTCAACCTTTAATTTCACATAAAACTATATAATTTGAGTTTATAACAAAATAGTTTGAAGTTTTAAAAAAAAGTCAACTGTTTTGTATCCATACTTGATTCACCTTTCAAAAGCATGTTGGATTAAAAATTTCAACTTAGATACATCCCATATCATCTTAGTGTTCCCATAAAACTAATTTCATCATGTATATTTACTTCTTATATCAATTTCAATTTATGAACCCTAGAATCGGTTCTACTACGTTTTGAGGTTGAAGACAACAAATTGGAAATCACAACAAGGTCAAAATATGCTCAATCAAGTCGAAATAACACACTAAACCAAAGTATAAACTGATTTAAAACTTAGTTATGTAAGCATACCTCAAATTTTAGCATGAAGTTCGAGTTTAAAACCCTTGATCGAGTTCATCTTCACCTCATCAACCAAAAATATGGTTTCTTCCTTCGATTTGAATGCAAACTCAATCTATGCTCGATATAGCATCCTTTGGTTTCATGATTTAAGTATTTATCAGCACTGGCGCTCCCTCTCTCACGTATTCTCAATCAATGATTTCAAAGAAAAGAAGACGTTGTCTTAATTATTAAAAGGGATGTTTAAATAACCCCCTCAAGTTTCTCGTATATGACTTTGACCACCAACGTTTTAAGTATCCAAATTCCACTATAAAACGTGCATTTCATTTATTTTATTATTCTTCCAAATACTTGAAATTTCTAAGTATTCTTTAACATCTTAAGAACATATATCCACATTCTAAAAGATCGTTTTATATCTCATCATCACCAAATTACATCAAATATAAGAATTCTACAAATTTTCGGGATGTTACACCATGTTAGCATGATAATCGGTTAATGGTTAAAGTAGTAGTTACCCATGACCTTAAATGTTTGAGATTTCATATATCAAGTACCAAATAAAGATTATGAAAGTACATTACCTAAAATAAGAATCAAGACAAAGTAATTAGCATTTTCATGCAATTTGCCATTTTTAACTCATTAATGATTTGTACCCAATGCTTATAGGGTTTGTACTCTTTTAAAATATAAGAGTTTTTTTAATCTAAACCCGTTCTAAGATGATATAGGTGTAAGTCACAAAATATATGAGAAACAGAAAAACAATCTTAGCCAATAGATTAAATGATCAAATTTTATTACATGAAGGGTAATATGGTAATTAGTGATTCTATCATCCAAGAGCATATCTAGATCTCGTAAAAAACACATTTCTCGGTTGAGATTCTGAAATCAATATCTTATTATCAGCTACGATTAGATCTTTGCTTTCTTGTTTCCGGTACACGATTTTCTGATTAGCTTGGACCTGTTCTGATTCCAGTAACTTTTCAATTTTCAACCATTCTCACTTCGAAGAAACGAGAGACTTTTTCTCCAAACGCATCGAAAACACTTTGGTTTGAGTTTTTGAAGCCAACGTCTAACTTGGACTTGGCTAATGCACGTGATTTTAGGAAAATGTGGTTCTAAGGTTGTGTCATTTTCGGTGTATAGTGCTATATGTGAATATCAAATTCATCTATGAATAAATTAAATAGTTCATACGTGAATCAACTGGGTTCACATATACATATAACAATAAAAATATGAACTAAACCAATTTCATATATGCATTACTATTTCATTTTGTGATTGTCTAGTAAATTCACATGTGAAGAGGACCCAAAACAACTGATATCATATGAGAATCTATGATTTCATATGTGTATCAGTTAAATAGTTCATATGCGAATCACGCGGGTTCACATATGGTGTATAGTTCATATGTCAATTAGTTAAATAGTTCATATGTGAATCACATACATTCACAAATGCACATATAGTTCATATTTAAACCACACAGATTCATATATGCATATATAGTTTATACGTGAGTCACATGAGTTCATATATGCACATATTATAATTTGTTTGCCACATATTTGTAAAAGTTATAAAGCTACCTCTTTATCTTCTGCATAGTTGTTACCGTGCAACCAAATTATCTGGTGCTACACAATTAGCCCCTCAGATCTCGACCATTATTTTTTAGTAGAAGGGTTAATTATCTAGTGCTGCAAATGACCATTTTTAGTGGAAGGGTTATCAACCAGACTTCACCAGAACACGTGACAACAAAGACATCTAAACACACTATACCAAGAACATAAAATTCATCTAAGATGAAACATAAAACAATTGTTAAGAACACAACAGTTGAGGTTTTTTATTTATTGATAAAACATCATCTACAACAATCCATTAGGCTAATATATTTTTAACAAGATGAGCAGAAATCTAAAAGGAGTAAATCAAAAACCTATACCGCCATTGATGTACCTCACTTTTCAAAACCCCAATCCCTTTCCTCCATTCGAAAGTCGATGAAATCTCTATCTAAACCATCACAAATTTGGATATGGTTTCATCCCAGTCTTTATCTGGATCTGGTTTTGTGTCATCCTCAATCTAGACCTGGTTTTGTTCCATTCTCCACGCTCGATGAAATCTCGACCTCTATATGCTTTAGCGGATCTGGATGTGGCGGTGTTTGGTGCTTTGTTCACTGGTTTTGTCCCATTCTCCTTCTTCTTCGATCTCCGTCACTTTCCCACGATTTCTCATGAACTCTAGAGGGGCCACATATGGGGTAAGGGTCGACGACGGGGAAGGGGGACTTGTAGATGAGGGTGAGGTCATTTACTTTCTTTTTTATTATTCAATGATTTATTTACATGTACCATCAGCGTAAAATTTTGTAGAAAAATGTATAAAAGTACTTAATAAAATGACCAAAATGCCCTTATGCAAGGACCACTTAAACAAAGCTTAGTTAACGAAGTTTTGTTGAGAGATTTAGTCTGTAATAAAATTGAATGTGACTATGCTTGTAATTTTCATATAATCTAATTTTCTTTTTCTTCAAAACCTAGTATCTAGTTTGTGCTATGAAGTCACATGTCACAAAATGTCAAATACATTTTGTATTATTTTCTAATCAAATTTATAATTTTAGTTTCTTCAAATATAAAACCTATATTGTATAAATATAATAAGTATAATAAAAGTATTTTAAAATAACATTATAAATGAACTTTATGTTCTATCCCTATTGTTGTTGATCAGTGGCCTTAATGTTTTGGGCCCAAGAGGTCTGACCCATAAATACCTGATCCAAGGTAGGTCGACCCATTTACTAACCGTTGGATGATGCGAATGAGATGAAGCAACATTTAGATATCGTGTACCGCGATGCACCAGAAAGCATATCTCAACCACCTTCCCATTTGTAATTTGAAATCTCTCCCTCTCGCTTAAAGAGACGTTATGACTTTTTTGGCATTTTCTAAGTTTTCAATTTCTTTTATCATTTCAAATATTCCCTTAAATAATTTACATTAAAATAATCACAGAAACAATTTTTAAATTCCTCTGCCGATTTCAAGCAATTTGATATCCATCCCCATTTAAAGCTTCTGGCTTGAAAACCAATGCGACCACTCAAAAAAACACTATACATAATAATATTTCAGGGTTCTGTCCTTCTCTCTCTTTTATAACGTTACAATTTCTCTCAAAATCTCTGCAATTTCAAATGAGGATTGGAAGCTTCTGGTTGTAGAAAGGGTAAAATGGTGAACCCTAATTGCCGATCTTGATTCCTTCGTGTTTTAGGTAATCGTCTAGGGTTTGTTTACTTTGATGAGTTCTTGATATATTTTTTCTGGGTTTGTGTATCTTGATAATTTTGTTAATCTTGCGTTGTGGGTTTTGATTATTTCAAGTTGAATGTGGTTATTTGACTTTGTGGAGTATGAACTCAAAGGTGAAAGACTTTTTCTATGTGTTTCTGTTAAGTGTTGATCAGAGATTCTAAAAATTGGGGTTTGTTTATATCTATGGTTATTGGATAAGTCGTTCTGTAATTTGTTTTTTTATGCTTAATTTGATCTGGGATTATAAGTTGAATGTGGTCGTTGACCCTCTTTGTTAGGTATGAAATCAAAGGTGAAGACTTTTTTAGATTGTTGAGTGATGGGTTTTCTTTAGAATTTTGATCTTGTTATGCTGAATTGGATTTGTTTGGTTTTGGTAATTTATTGATATTCTTTTTTGGGGTTTGGTTTTTATGCTTGTTTTACTCTGGATTTGTGAGTTAAATGTGGTCAATTGACTATCTTTGTTAAGTATGAAGTCAAAGCTGAATACTTTGAACGCCTATGTACATTATAAAATACTTATTGTGAGGGTGATTTGAGTTTTAATTTGTATCATTGTTGAAAATCTATGCTTCGGTAGTCATTCTGGTTGGTGTATTTTGATGATTTGTTTTATATTCCATTTTTTGATTAAAATTGGGTAATTTCATCTTTGGAATTGTTGTGGATTTTGACGTTTTTGTTTATAATTTGACATCTATATTTGAATCTCATTATATGTTCTACAAATTGTCGAATTGCAGCGAGTAAATTAGTGATAAAATGCACGTCAATGGTGCAATAGATTTCATGTTAAGAAGCTTATGTAATCCCTCAATCTTTTTAAATGTTGAACAATTTCATTTTAACTTCAAAAGACGATGATTGTGTGAAATTTCTAACATACGAATCACATTCACAGATGAATTTTGGTTCTTGGTAAAGTTATAGTTGCAGCGTAGATATGGGAGCTCAAAAACACGGGTCAAAGGGTGGCGGAGGAGGTGGTTATGTTGGCGGCTTTCTCCATCTGTTTGATTGGAATGCAAAATCTCGCAAGAAATTGTTTTCCAGCAAGTCGGAATCACCAGGTATAATCAAACTTCATACCCCACGTTATCGAGCTATTCTTGGTTTTTTGCCTCTTGTTTCTTTAATGGTTTTTCTGTATATTTTGTAGAACAACCGAAACAGACAAAGAGAACCAATGGAAACATGCCTATGACTCGCTTCAATACGGTGCATACTTTCTTTCTTCTATAGCTTCACCTACATGAATTCATGATGAATATCATAATATTCATCATGAATATTCATTATGAATATCATGATTCTTGAATATTCATTATGAATATTTGATTCTCACGGTTCTCAAAAGAACTTATAAATGAAATGTTTGATCCTAAAAGTCGAAATAAATGGTTGTTGTAATTACAGATGGACGAAGATGACATGATTGGCGGTTTGAGTTTAAAAGGAAGTAGCGATTACAGTTGCGCGACTTCAGTCACCGATGAAGATGGTTATGGCACCAAAGCTCCTGGGGTCGTTGCAAGGCTTATGGGATTAGATTCATTGCCAACTTTTAATTTCTCAGATACGTACTCAAACCCATCTTTCGACTCCCAATCTCTTAGAGATTCATCTCAGTTTCTTAGAGATTCGACTGCATCTTATATTAGAAAAGATCCTGAATTTGAATCGAATGATTGTGAAATGGAGGCCGTTCCTAGAGCCATAAAGGCGAAACCTCAAAAGATGGCGATGAGTAAAGCAATCGAGAAGTTTCAAACTGAAACTTTACCTCCAAAATCAGCTAAATCGTTCCCAATTACCCGTAACAAACTCTTATCTCCTATTAAGAATTCTGGATTTGTGTCCTCAAGTAATCCTGCTCGTATAATGGAAGCTGCATCAAAAATACCTCTTGTTGGATCATCATCAGCATCATCTTCACCATCACCATCGTCTTTTGTGCCTTTCAAACTAAAAGTTTCGAGGGAGAAGATAGAGAATTCCACTAAAAAACCCAAGATTTCCGAGTCTTCTAGAAGGCCATTAGAGTCAAACGCTGCTAAGAATCTAAAAAGTCAGCAATCTTCAGAGCCGAAAAAGTCCATTTCGTTAGCTCTTCAGGCAAAGGCTAACGTGCAAAAACGTGAAGGGTTGAATCATCGAGCGCAATCAGTCAGAAGTCAGCCGAATACCGAAAGAAATCCACAGAGGAATCACGGTTCTTCGAATGTTCTGAAGCAGAACAATCAGAAACAAAATAGCTTAATTGACCGAGGAAAGTCAACTCCGAAATCTTCATGTCATACCCTCGGTTCTCAACCTAGAAAGACAAGTTCCCAGAAAAGCTCAAACAAAATCTCCGAGAACTCAAAAACTAGCCATAAAAAAGAACCATATTCCGTCACTACTCGTAGGAAACGGTCTATGGAAGATAGTGATCGTACTCATGCTGAAAAGAATGTTGTTCGAGATAGAAGTTATAGAAGTAATTCAAGTGATGTTGTTTCGTTTACGTTCACAGCTCCAATCTCACGTCCACCAAACTCTACCAATGGTTTTCTGACCAATAATCAAAGTAAAAACATGGTTGATTCGACCAGAAATGACTCGAACTCGTCTTTGAGCTATAATGTTATCGGAGGTGATGCTTTAAGTACTCTTTTGGAGCAAAAACTGAGGGAATTAACTGGTAATCCTGCATCGGTTTCTCAAGATTCGTTTCCTGCAACGGAAAGTGATGTTAGAGATGATTCAAGTTACGGGTTTTCTTCATTTGATCCTCTACAACAACTTACGAAAAAACATCACAAACCTAATCAGGTATGCCATGATTAGATACAGATCTTGTATATATATAGAACCTCAAAAATATGGAAAACTGAGGAACACTCTGGTAGCCCTTCATCTGGACGGTATGCCACTTGTGCATACAAGTAATTTATAACATGCACACGTGCATAAAACAGAAAAAAACAACTTAAGTTACTTGTATGTACAAGTGCATACCGTCCGGATGAAAGGCTACCAGGGTGTTCTCAGTTTTCCATTTTTTTAGGTTTTCCTGAACCTCCCTACACACACACACACACACATATATATATATATATATATATATATATATATATATATTATATATATCATTCCTAGTGTTTCACGAATCTTTTCTTATTATTTTAGGGCCAAGATGGAATCGCGAGAGATGATTCAAGTTACGGGTTTTCTTCATTTGATCCTCTACAACAACTTACGAAGAAATATCACAAACCTGATCTGGTATGTTGTGAATAAGATACGAGTCTTCTGTGTATGATTCTTGTGGTTTAATTAATATATCGATGTTTAATATGATGTTTTGTGATGTTTTTAGTGCGTAGAAATGGCATCGGAGTATAGCAGCAACGACTACGAATACCGGAAGTTGCTCCGAGAACCGAGTCCGAACTCAGTTCTCGAACCATCTTTTCTCACGGAAAGTTGTAATTCTTCCGATACTGCTGATAGTTGCAAGCAAAGTTCAGCTTCTGTTCAAGCCCAAGAACTGATTAGTTCAACTTTTCTAAAAAAGCCATGTCCGATGGACATTGATACCGAGTTATCTGACTCAGCGTCTTCCACCACGATGTGTGCCAAATGGGAAGCGGATTACGTGAAGGAAGTGCTTTCCAATATCGAGACCATGTTTGTTGATTTCACATTAGGTAAGAGTCGAAAGATTGTGAACCCACGTGTGTTTGATCGGCTAGAATTTGGTCGACCAACTCAAGAAGTGGCTAAGTTAAGGCGCGAACTTGTGTTCAATTGTGTGAGTGAGTGTATGGAGACGAAGTGCAGGGTGTGGGGCAAAGGGCTAGCCGTTGTGAGCAGACCAGAACGGTTAGCCGCTGAGGTGTACAAAGAGATCGTGGGGTGGGAGGAAATGAAAGACGATATGGTGGATGAGCTCGTCGATAAGGATATGAGTGGTGACGAATACAAGAAATGGCTCGATTATGACGTTGAATTGTTTGAAATTGGAGTGGAGATCGAGAGTCGGTTGCTTGATTCTTTGATCAATGAAGTTGTGGATGATATCTTAGTTCTGTAATGGAATCGGGTGTGCAAGCAGGGTCGTCGGGCATGTTTTCTGAAGGGGTTTCCGTTCTTAGAATATGTTTTTTTGACGTGATTATATTGCATAGTTTTAGAAATTGATTTTTTTGCATTGTTAATTTTTTTTTTTGCTGATAGCTAGAATTGTCGAATCTAAAGCAATGTACAAGTTTTATTGCATAATATACAACTCATTTAGATTCGTCAATTCTTGCTATCGGGAAAAAATATTTTCCTTTCGCTTAACAACTTTTGAAAGCATTCCCTAGTTCGAGTACTTGAAGGAGTCGAAACATCCTATGTTACAGGTGTAATAGAACCATCTTTCTGTAATTTCCTCTCTGTCCACGGGAGCAAAAACATGGCCTTGCTATCTACTACAATAAAAAGGTCATATAACAAAGAATAGGCCCGCTAAATATAACATAAACCCAATACCCTCCTCTTTAGGTTGGAGCATGGGGATTACAAATGTCCAACTTGCTGAGAAGAAAATCAAATTGATTTTTGCCTAAAGCCTTCGTAAAAATATATGCCAGTTGACAACTCGTCGGAATGTGAGAAGGATCGATAGTTCCATCTTGAATAGCTTCACGAAGAAAATGACAATCAACCTCGATGTGCTTCGTACGCTCATGAAAAACTGACTTCTTAGCAAGATTTAGAACAGATTGACCATCACAATAAAGAATAATGGCACGAGAATGTTGCACACCAAGACTATCAAGCAACCCTTTAAGCCATTTAAGTTCACAAGTCACGGACGCCATAGAACGATACTCAGCTTTGGTTGAGGATTGAGAGACAATCACATGCTTCTTTGTCTTCCATGATATAAGAGAATGTCCTAGAAAAACAAGCCACCTAGAGACAGAACAACGAGTAAGAGGACAAGCCCCATCTGAATCACACCATCCAAAAATGCAAATCACAATCAGATCGCAAAAGAATACCTTGACCTGGACTGCCCTTGAGATAACGCACAACCCTTAACGCCGCATCCCAAAGATCACGACGAGGTTCATGTAAGAATTGAGATAAGATATGGACCACATAACCCAAATCCGGTCGAGTAAAAGCAAGATAAATAAGTTGTCCCACCAGCCTCCTATATTGCTCAACATTCTTTAATAAAGGGCTAGCCGATCGAACAAACTGATGACGTTGCTCCATTGGAAAGCTTGCTGGTTTAGCGCCAAGTAACCCAACCTCAGTGATGATGTCAACTGTATATTTACGTTGACAAAGGAAAGTACATCAACGTATCGAGCAACCTAAATACCAAGGAAATACATCTACATGTCGAGATCTTTCATATAAAAGCACCGACTCAAATATTTTTGAAGGAGGAAAGAGCAGTGGAATCATTCCCTGAAATAATAAGACCGTCCACGTAAACACTAACATTTATATCCACTTTTCCTTGTTGTAACATAAACGAAGAATAATCAGAGTATGACTGATGATGGAAACCATGTCGCTTCATATCGTCTGCTAATTTCGCAAACCAACACCTAGGGATCTGCTTCAACCAATAAAGAGACTTGCGCAGTCGAGACACTTGATTCGATTGAGCACCTTCAAATCCCGGAGACAACTTCATGTACACTTCTTCATATAAGTCTCCATGCAGAAAAACATTGTGAACGTCCATCTGATGCAATTCCCAATTCTTTGCTGCAACTACAGCTAGGAAAGCACGCACGATAACCATCTTTGCAACGGCAGCAAAGGTATCGGTATAATCAATCCCGACAACTTGATGATTGCCAAACACCACCAAGCGAACTTTGAGACGCTCAACACTACCATCAGGATTATACTTGATTTTGTAGACTCATCGACTACCAAGTGCTCGTTTGCCGGGAGGTAAATTCACCATACTCCAAGTTCCATTATCTTTTAAGGCTCACATCTCTTTCTGCATTTCTTCTTGCCAATATGGATCCTTCGTAGTAGCCTTGGAGGTTTGAGGTTCGGACCTGCTGTCACGGCTGCAAGAAAATTCTTATTTCCCACAGAAAAACGGTCACAATTCACAAAATGTGTTATAGGATAAGGCATACCTGAGGAGTGATTTGATGCGGGTGAACTTTGGGGTGTTGAGGGACTCAACTTTCGCATTGTGTTAGTCACAAAATCACGCAACTTCGCCGAAGGGATCTTAGTACGCATTTTACGCCCCACTGTATCACATATGCGTTTTCTTGAGCACTAGAGGACGGTGCTCCACAATCCGACCTTGACACTAGGAAATACTAGGTGCTCATTCGATATCAATCATAAAATTAGGTTATTTTATTTTTTAACGATAGAAAAACTATGGTATATTAATTAACTAAAGAGTTAATTGCATTAGCAAGATGTATTTTTCCAATGGTGAATTTACTTGATCATTACGTATATTGCTGATATTTGAAGTCCGCCATACATTAAATAATCATTTTTTCAATGTATTTTCACTTTAAAACTAAAAATTGAACCAATTTACACAATTATCCAAAGTTTTACGCATAAAGGTTTTTCACTCAAAAAAATAAAGTAAAAATAGAGTTTAGGCATAAAATTTTCAAACAATTAATTTTATATGTTTTGAAATATAATAAAAGAACTAAAAAAAGTTTACGCAAAAACTTTTTCTCCTAAAAGTTATGTTTGTTAATTTTAAAATGTGAAATAATCAAATTCTATAAATAATTTTAAAATAAATTATATAAATAAGTTTATATTGTTTTAAATTTATAAAATAATTTGGTATTTAGAAAATATTTTCTTAAAGTAAAATTAAAATTTATCCGTCAACAAAATTAATTTTCGTTTTAAATAATTAATTACAAAATTTTCTTTTGTAATCTTTTAGAGTTGGGAATTTAATTAAAATACCCAAAGTTTGACTTTAACTTACCAAAATACCCAAAATCTCGATGACTTTACCAAAATACCCAAAATTTCTGCGGTGGGCCCCGCGATCGCGGGCCCACACCCACGTGTCACGGCCTTTGGCCAAAAGTCCCGCGGAGCCCCCCAACTATGCCCGCGGTATACTTTTGGTCCCTGCCCGCGGAGCCCCCCAACTATGGTCGCGGTACACTTTTGGTCCCTCCCCGCGGAGGTTGCCTGCGGTGGCCAAAAAATTACACTTTTGGTCCTTTTTTGCACGAATCTTTGCATGCTTTTACTGTTTTTTTCCAAAATTATTGTACTTTGAAGACCAATTTGTGGTTCAAATTCAGTGGCATGTTTGAGATTTCATCCATAAATATCAGTAAAATGCAATTCATAATTCACACCATTCCATCCTTCTTTCTTGCTTTCTTTCACTTGCTTTCTTTCTTCAGTAAACAAATGGCATCGTCATCTAACCCATCATCTACACCTGAAGGAATGCCACCTAGACTCCAAAAGGCGATAGCAGCAAATGAAAAGGAGATAGACCAACTGACAGAAGAGTGGGAACAGATTATCGCCAGGAAGAAAGTTCACTTGACAATGATCGAAGTGGAAGAAAAGGAGATCAAAAGGATGAAAGGGGATATAAAAGATAGGGAGGCTCGTATTCGTTGAGAAAAAGAAGAAATTCACCACTGTACGCAAGACTTCGCAATTCTTCAAGCGAAGATAAGCGACAAGCAAAGTTGGATTGATCAAACTAAAGCAATTTTTTAGTAGGTGTTGCTTTAGTACTTTGTTGTTTATGTGTTATTGTTTTGTAGTTTTCCAGTTCGACATTGTTGTTTCGTTCCTTTCCTGTTTGTATGTTGTTGTTTAATTTGTCATGAATAAAGGTCTTTAATTTGTGTGAAAAGTAGTGTTTAAGTAGTCTGAAATTTGTCTAAAAAGTGATTCATATTAAAAATACAACTGATAGATGTTATACAAGATTATTTCATAACAAACACATACTAATCATTACTATTCTCTCCATTTAGACTACTACCATTATGATTGTCAAAACCCCATTTCATATTTTTCTCGTGAAACCTTGTTCTATTGTCAAAACCCCATTTCTATATAACCATTACTATTCTCTCCATTTAGACTACTACCATTATGATCATCATCCCATGTTCTGTTTCAAGTAACTTTCAAAAGATAACTGGTCCCAATCAAGGGAAATCAATGTTCAGATAAACGTACATATATTATGTTTGATAAATTACAACGGGCCGATAAAGTAGATAAAATCATGTTATATATAAACAAGTGCACTAAACATACAATATTTATCGTCCCAATCAAGGGAAATCAACGTTCAGATTAACGGTATCATATGATGGGCCCTGCGTGTTACTTACTTGGCTGACTGAACGTCTACTCGGCACGGTTGAAGGGGCGGGATTCGGACACTCTCCACGAGTATGTCCTACTGCTTGGCACCGAGTACATTTTCGTTGTATTGAACCTTCACCACATGATGGACGTCGGTTGTTGAAACACCCTAAAAACAGGACCAATTTGAACCTCGAAATACACACGTTATGATCATCAAAATACCAGACTTTTATAACTAAAGGATCAACAGTAAGGTTTTATATGTACAAAAACATCTAACTTGAATAATCCTATTAATCTAATCATTTCAACATAACTAGATTAACCAGATTATCTAAGTCTTGTCCCAAAAATCATCAAAAGAATATCTTGATCCTTGATCATCTATAAGTCTGATTTCTTCCACTTGCAATGTCTCACTTCCCAAACTATTTCCCAGAGCTTGTACCTGGTAAGAAAATTTAATTTGAAACATTAGGATTTCGCCTAGTGAGAATATCCAAATCAAATTAAAATTTAACAACTAAAATATTAACAGATATATCAAACCTGTTATCAATCATCTTACCGTACCAAAAGCTCTATTCAACAACAGGAATCTACCCAATTCCCTTCCTTATGACTATTTCATCTAGTCATATCACTATCAACCAACAATTACTTTAATCCCACTTGATTATAAGTAATCTTCAACCCCAAGAATTTACAGTTTCTATACCTGCTTATTTCTTAGTCCGAAAGTAGAGATTACAAATTTCAATATTTGTTTATCTCCAAATTTAAAATGAAGATATCAAATCTTCCGCCTGAAATGGGAATTACAAACTCTATGTCTGCCTATTCCACATTTCACTATCTCACCATCTTGAATCACTGGCCCCCAAATGGGATTTAATTTATATAGCGCTTAACAACAAGGGCCCTCACAGATGATTCAAGATTCACTCCAACAACTAGAAATAACATCCCTTCAGTCAATGGCTGGAAATCGGTTCCCATTAAACCGTACTAAGTAGCCCTCTGATGACCGAATGCCTATTTCTAGCCAACGTAACACAGTAACTGTGTATCATCACTCTTTCTATCGTATACCAAATTTGTACGATATAACATATATTTTATATGTCTATATACATAATATTAACTACAACAATTATCCCCATATTTGCCAATTAGCACCGGGGATCAACATCTCAAATATCAACTATATGATCGGACTCACAAATAAGTCCCTTACAATTTTTTCCTAACATGGCTTTCATATCAAAATCTAAGTTATAATCATATAACAAATAGCATATAAATATCAGATTGCATTCCACATAAAAGCCTCAAACTGCTACTGAAAGTCCACAAAAATTGCACGCCACTGTAGCGAAAAGCTACAATTTTCGCAAGCCAAAGCTGCGAATTTCTTAATTCTCGCAAGCCAAAGTTGCGAATTTCTTAATTCTCGCAACCCACTGTTGCGAGTTTCTCCAAAATTCGCAAGCCATGCTTGCGAATTTTATCCCTTTCGCAGTACTGTTCATCATCTTCCTTATTAAGCCAAATTCCATTTTTTTGCAGATTAAGCTATACCAGATGATTCAAACACAAGCAAAACATATCTAGCTTAATTCTAATTGCTTAATTTTAAGAAGTTTGAATAAACTCACCTTAATGAAACTAAATACTGTACGATGCTTCACAGCTCCAAGTTAAACTTCCCAGAATAATTCTAAACAAATAAATATGAAATTAATTAACTTCCTTACAAGAAATCAGTAGAAGAATTCAAGTTTCTTACCACCAATTCAAGCCAAATGCTTCCTTCCTTCTTCTTCTTCTCGATTTCTATCTCTCTGTCTCATTTTTCTCTATCTCTCTCTGCGTACTTCTCAGTACACAACTAATACTCAGTAAAACAACTTAGTACTTAAGAATAGGACACCTCATTGCAAATTGATGAGTCATAAGCATGATTCCACATTAAACCTCCAATTTCCAATAATTGACATTTTATACCCTCAAGTTTTGTTTCTCAATAAAATTCACTTTATACAAAATACAACTTATCATAATTACAATGGAATTTTAGAGGTGTTACAATACTCCCCAACTTGAAAATGATTTTGTCCTCGAAATCAAAGTCAGGTAAACAAATAAGGATACCTATCCCTCATACTCTCTTCCGACTCTAAAGTTACATTACTACCTCGGTGGTGTTTCCACTGAACTTTCAACATAGCTACTCCTTCACCACTACGTAGCTTCCTAACTGATCTTTCCAAAAATTGCCTCCGGTTCTTCCACACCGCGACTCTTTTCATCTACTCTCACATCAGTGAGTGAAATCACATCTTCCTCTTCGCCCAAACATTTCCGAAGATAACATACTTGGAAGGTATTATGTACCCCTCCCAATTCTGGCAGAAGATCCAAATGATATACTTGTAAACCAATCCTCTTAGAGTAATTGTTATCATCAAATCCATGTTTGACTACTTCTTAGTCTAGCATACCGTTATCATTTCTCTCTTGTTTACACGAAATATCCACCACACAGCTACAGTCCAAAAGGGCAATTTCTATAAAAACGTCAGTTAAGATCTCTAGCCAAATCCTCGTAACACCGAGAACTGCATTCGATGTATTTCTTTTACATCTACTGAATACTCCAGCACTATAGCTTAACAGTTACAGTATTCTCTTCACCTAAAACCAATGGGATTGAGAAGAACAAGAGTCTTCCTTTCACCCCATCATCATCCCAACTCACTCTCCAGGTCTCAAAATAACATTAACATGTACTACCTGAAATTTCCACGTACACTGTAAATTAAGCATACTCGTTACTATTAAATACTTCAACCACGGCAGTCCATTATTACATCCATGACTTACACGTTTCTTCGGTATAGAATTCTATCACTTTCTCACATCACTATCTCATCGCACAACCACAATACAACCAAGCACCAAAGTATTGAACATCAAAAGTGATAACTCTATTGAACCTGCAATATGATTACATTCTTAAGTCCAATCTTTCTATCATAGGAAGCAACTCACACAATCAAAATCACTTTGGGTAAACACCCAATACCATTCCGACATTCTGTTTCAATATTAGCCATATCACTACTCCATCTTACAAACTACATGCCCCAACAACTTTAATGACAAAGTGGTACTTTTCATCCGGAATCCCCGAAAAGACTTCCATCAGATGCTTCCTAGTTCTAACTTCATAATACATACTAGTTGACACATTTATCTTGGCAGTTGATACCAATACTCACTCGTACATTCTCCACACATAACCTTTCACCACAGACCAGGTTTCTCACAATCATTCATACACATATTAACCGAGTTTATTTCACTAAATATCTCCTCCCCAACTTTAGTTGAACTACCACTCTCGATTTGCTAAATAACTTGAACTTATTCGTTCATACTAGCTCCTTGTGATTCCAAACCAATACTAAAACACGGTACAATCCTTCACAGATCAACATTTTCCATACCTCACTTCATTTGTGCCTAATACTTTCACCTTTGTAAACCATCCACATCGCAAGTAAGACACTTCTATAACACAACAGTCTTTCATAATCTTAACACTCTTACAAACTGGTCCTTCAGCTTTTATTCTTCTGATTTAAGACTTAACAATAATTGAATCCAAAAGAATACCCAAAACATTCACCTCATGCAAACTTCTATTTTAATACACTCCATGTAATCCCAACCCAAACCTACAACGAGCTTATTAAATCGGGTCAATGCTCTTAAGACTCAACTGAGTTCAAAACCGAGCCATCTACTCCAAGGATCAATGATCATTATGCAACATACGTTCCGAGGCATAATAAATCTATGACTCCTTCATTGCTACTTTCCCAACGAAGTCAATTTATATAGGTATATGCAATTTTTATATACTTCACAATGTATATACTTCGCCAAGGTTCGTTAGTTCCAAAGGTATTAAAAACGCGAAAATTATCAAACAGTCTTTACACTTAAGACCGACACTTATTCAAATAGAATGCAGTTAAGCATATAACACAACCAAGACTCCATCTCGAGTCATTAAAACTGACAAACATTCAAAAGACTTATTTGAATATCAATCAAGCCTTTAAGGCCAAAATAAACGTTTGGTTAAACATGTGTCACGTACACGATTACATAAACCAAAATACATTGTTACCCAATTCTTTACCTTTTTAATCCTTTAATTGGCCATCGGCCCCAAAACAAAGTTTTACCACTCTTAAAAAAAAACTTTACCTGGTCGGATTTACCAAAATCCCCCAACTCACATGTTCACATTTTTAAAACGTAATACCTCATAAATATTGCACATCCACAAAAATATTAAAAGCGTGTTTTTGACTACATATCTTTCGCTTGTGCAACAATAATTCGAGACTTCTTTCATTAGTGATTTATTCGTCAATCACTCAAAATCCTTAACCATGTCGTACACAATAATATTTGCTTTGCGCATACCCTTTGCATAACAGCATACCGGTACCGCTCACCGTCTTTGTTCCTGTCCGCACGAGCATACGCGGGACGCACCCAGACCGCACCCAATGACAGACGAAAGGTCTCATACACCTTACACAACTATCGACTTCAAAGTCAATACTTGACATGTCGACACTTTCATAACCTTAAGGTCCTTATCTGAACCTAATTCTTCCTCCGAACA
This sequence comes from Saussurea involucrata, assembly GCA_033807775.1. NCBI lineage: Eukaryota > Viridiplantae > Streptophyta > Magnoliopsida > Asterales > Asteraceae > Saussurea > Saussurea involucrata. The sequence goes on along the minus strand of CM066321.1, from coordinate 104,540,207 downwards.
CAACCGTCCCTCGGCAACTGTATTCCTAGTCAGCGAACAAGGGTACAGACTCTCATGCAACCGACACTAAAGTCTACTTTCGACTCTCACACTGTTCATCTCTCATTTTAACACATTTACCAAAACTACAAACTTTTTCCCCAGGTTTATCCAACACTTCTCCATTCTTGGAGTTCTTTCTTAGCTTAAAGCGTAATACTCTACGACCTAGCGAGTTCATAGCCTTCATGCATGACAACTTGATACATAAATCAATTCACACATTTTCTCATTTTAAATAACAACATTTGGAATAACTTAGGCACACATGACCCCAACATTCACTTGACTCCAATGTACTGCACAACGATCTCGAGAATTGTTTGCATACTAAATTTCCGTAAACTCAATTTTTTTTCTCAACCAAAACAAAGTTGTTACGACGGTAATATATTAAATAAAAATCTTTTCATACCACAATAGTTCGAAAAAGTTTTACCGACACGAATTAAGCTAGTCGGTTCTCCCACTTATTTATATGATGTTATTAGATCAATACTCCTGTTGGTTATTAAACGTTTTGATGGCCAACGCTTTCTTGCTACAAATCAACTTTTCTTGTAAAGTAAGAAATATTTTGTAACAACTCCAAAATTTTTGTTGTGCGACGTAAATGGGATTTCCTTTTCTTTAAATACACACTTGCACATACTAATTCAACCTTGACTAAAACTGTTATTTATGAATTTGGTTTGAAATCATGAAAATTCATGTAACACACACTAGAACACCATGCATAAAACTTTACTCGCAAATGAAGGCTAATTACTCAACGAGGTCAATCGTCTTACTTACGTAACTTATCATTGACATTCTACCTCCGACCGGTGGTCGCCCTCTCGGCCTTATGACGTTTGCTATACATGCATTCCACGATTCACGTATCAACCATGTCATACTATTTTCGTCTTGATCAAACATCTTATATTCTATCTCCATACATATCAATCACCTATTAAAGGTTACATTGGCGGATGTTCATGAGTCCCGCCAATTTCCAGGTTGTCCTTCCAACCCCCAATCATTTACCGATCTATCCTCCAAAGGATTTTGGTGGCATATTCACCATCGTTCTACTATAACCTAAAGGGATAACCATAAGAAATGGTTATGCACATACCCCTATACAAAACGTACTTTACCGATCGTTAGTCACTGTAACAATTTAGAAATAAGCATGCTCGCGTAACAATATATTCATAATAACAGTAGCTAATTGAAATTGTGAACATATCATACAAGAGAATCCTTGTTACCATTATCACAGTACTAATTTCACGTATTTCCGTTGACTCTAAGACTATCCCGTCTTAGTATTTCTACCCAAATCTCACAAGTCATAACTTAATTCATCTCAACTTAAGTCTAAGTATCTCATCAGCATACTTAGTTCGCTTAAACTATTGCTCTGATACCATACTGAAACACCCTAAAAACAGGACCAATTTGAACCTCGAAATACACACGTTATGATCATCAAAATACCAGACTTTTATAACTAAAGGATCAACAGTAAGGTTTTATATGTACATAAACATCTAACTTGAATAATCCTATTAATCTAATCATTTCAACATAACTAGATTAACCAGATTATCTAAGTCTTGTCCCAAAAATCATCAAAAGAATATCTTGATCCTTGATCATCTATAAGTCTGATTTCTTCCACTTGCAGTGTCTCACTTCCCAAACTATTTCCCAGAGCTTGTACCTGGTAAGAAAATTTAATTTGAAACATTAGGCTTTCGCCTAGTGAGAATATCCAAATCAAATTAAAATTTAACAACTAAAATATTAACAGATATATCAAACCTGTTATCAATCATCTTACCGTACCAAAGCTCTATTCAACAACAAGAATCTACCCAATTCCCTTCCTTATGACTATTTCATCTAGTCATATCACTATCAACCAACAATTACTTTAATCCCATTTGATTATAAGTAATCTTCAACCCCAAGAAATTACAGTTTCTATACCTGCTTATTTCTTAGTCCGAAAGTAGAGATTACAAATTTCAATATTTGTTTATCTCCAAATTTAAAATGAAGATATCAAATCTTCCGCCTGAAATGGGAATTACAAACTCTATGTCTGCCTATTCCACATTTCACTATCTCACCATCTTGAATCACTGGCCCCCAAATGGGATTTAATTTATATAGCGCTTAACAACAAGGGCCCTCATAGATGATTCAAGATTCACTCCAACAACTAGAAATAACATCCCTTCAGTCAATGGCTAGAAATCGGTTCCCATTAAACCGTACTAAGTAGCCCTCTGATGACCGGATGCCTATTTCTAGCCAACGCAACACAGTAACTGTGTATCATCACTCTTTCTATCGTATACCAAATTTGTACGATATAACATATATTCTATATGTCTATATACAGAATATTAACTACAACAATTATCCCCATATTTGCCAATTAGCATCGGGGATCAACATCTCAAATATCAACTATATGATCGGACTCACAAATAAGTCTCTTACAATTTTTTCATAACATGGCTTTCATATCAAAATCTAAGTTATAATCATATAACAAATAGCATATAAATATCAGATTGCATTCCACATAAAAGCCTCAAACTGCTACTGAAAATCCACAAAAATTGCACGCCACTGTAGCGAAAAGCTACAATTTTCGCAAGCCAAAACTGCGAATTTCTTAATTCTCGTAAGCCAAAGCTGCGAATTTCTTGATTCTCGCAAGCCAAAGCTGCGAATTTCTTAATTCTCGCAACCCACTGTTGCAAGTTTCTCCAAAATTCGCAAGCCATGCTTGCGAATTTTATCCCTTTCGCAGTACTGTTCATCATCTTCCTTATTAAGCCAAATTCCATTTTTTTGCAGATTAAGCTATACCAGATGATTCAAACACAAGAAAAACATATCTAGCTTAATTCTAATTGCTTAATTTTAAGAAGTTTGAATAAACTCACCTTAATGAAACTAAATACTGTACGATGCTTCACAGCTCCAAGTTAAACTTCCCAGAATAATTCTAAACAAATAAATACGAAATTAATTAACTTCCTTACAAGAAATCAGTAGAAGAATTCAAGTTTCTTACCACCAATTCAAGCCAAATGCTTCCTTCCTTCTTCTTCTTCTCGATTTCTATCTTTCTGTCTCATTTTTCTCTATCTCTCTCTACGTACTTCTCAGTACACAACTAATACTCAGTAAAACAACTTAGTCCTTAAGAATAGGACACCTCATTGCAAATTGATGAGTCATAAGCATGATTCCACATTAAACCTCCAATTTCCAATAATTGACATTTTATACCCTCAAGTTTTGTTTCTCAATAAAATTCACTTTATACAAAATACAACTTATCATAATTACAATGGAATTTTAGAGGTGTTACAATACTCCCCAACTTGAAAATGATTTCGTCCTCGAAATCAAAGTCAGGTAAACAAATGAGGATATCTATCCCTCATACTCTCTTCCGACTCTAAAGTTACATTACTACCTCGGTGGTGTTTCCACTGAACTTTCAACATAGCTACTCCTTCACCACTACGTAGCTTCCTAACTGATCTTTCCAAAAATTGCCTCCGGTTCTTCCACACCGCGACTCTTTTCATCTACTCTCACATCAGTGAGTGAAATCACATCTTCCTCTTCGGCCAAACATTTCCGAAGATAACATACTTGGAAGGTATTATGTACCCCTCCCAATTCTGGCAGAAGATCCAAATGATATACTTGTAAACCAATCCTCTTAGAGTAATTGTTATCATCAAATCCATGTTTGACTACTTCTTAGTCTAGCATACCGTTATCATTTCTCTCTTGTTTACACGAAATATCCACCACACAGCTACAGTCCAAAAGGGCAGTTTCTCTAAAAACGTCAGTTAAGATCTCTAGCCAAATCCTCGTAACACCGAGAACTGCATTCGATGTATTTCTTTTACATCTACTGAATACTCCAGCACTATAGCTTAACGGTTACAGTATTCTCTTCACCTAAAACCAATGGGATTGAGAAGAACAAGAGTCTTCCTTTCACCCCATCATCATCCCAACTCACTCTCCAGGTCTCAAAATAACATTAACATGTACTACCTGAAATTTCCACGTACACTGTAAATTAAGCATACTCGTTACTATTAAATACTTCAACAACCACGGCAGTTCATTATTACATCCATGACTTACACGTTTCTTCGGTATAGAATGCTATCACTTCCTCACATCACTATCTCATCGCACAACCACAATACAACCAAGCACCAAAGTATTGAACATCAAAAGTGATAACTCTATTGAACCTGCAATATGATTACATTCTTAAGTCCAATCTTTCTATCATAGGAAGCAACTCACACAATCAAAATCTCTTTGGGTAAACACCCAATACCATTCCGACATTCTGTTTCAATATTAGCCATATCACTACTCCATCTTACAAACTACATGCCCCAACAACTTTAATGACAAAGTGGTACTTTTCATCCGGAATCCCCGAAAAGACTTCCATCAGATGCTTCCTAGTTCTAACTTCATAATACATACTAGTTGACACATTTATCTTGGCAGTTGATACCAATACTCACTCGTACATTCTCCACACATAACCTTTCACCACAGACCAGGTTTCTCACAATCATTCATACACATATTAACCGAGTTTATTTCACTAAATATCTCCTCCCCAACTTTAGTTGAACTACCACTCTCGATTTGCTAAATAACTTGAACTTATTCGTTCATACTAGCTCCTTGTGATTCCAAACCAATACTAAAACACGGTACAATCCTTCACAGATCAACATTTTCCATACCTCACTTCATTTGTGCCTAATACTTTCACCTTTGTAAACCATCCACATCGCAAGTAAAACACTTCTATAACACAACAGCCTTTCATAATCTTAACACTCTTACAAACTGGTCCTTCAGCTTTTATTCTTCTGATTTAAGACTTAACAATAATTGAATCCAAAAGAATACCCAAAACATTCACATCATGCAAACTTCTATTTTAATACACTCCATGTAATCCCAACCCAAACCTACAACGAGCTTATTAAATCGGGTCAATGCTCTTAAGACTCAACTGAGTTCAAAACCGAGCCATCTACTCCAAGGATCAATGATCATTATGCAACATACGTTCCGAGGCATAATAAATCTATGACTCCTTCATTGCTACTTTCCCAACGAAGTCAATTTATATAGGTATATGCAATTCTTATATACTTCACAATGTATATACTTCGCCAAGGTTCGTTAGTTCCAAAGGTATTAAAAACGCGAAAATTATCAAACAGTCTTTACACTTAAGACCGACACTTATTCAAATAGAATGCAGTTAAGCATATAACACAACCAAGACTCCATCTCGAGTCATTAAAACTGACAAACATTCAAAAGACTTATTTGAATATCAATCAAGCCTTTAAGGCCAAAATAAACGTTTGGTTAAACATGTGTCACGTACACGATTACATAAACCAAAATACATTGTTACCCAATTCTTTACCTTTTTAATCCCTTAATTGGCCATCGGCCCCAAAACAAAGTTTTACCACTCTTAAAAAAAAACTTTACCTGGTCGGATTTACCAAAATCCCCCAACTCACATGTTCACATTTTTAAAACGTAATACCTCATAAATATTGCACATCCACAAAAATATTAAAAGCGTGTTTTTGACTACATATCTTTCGCTTGTGCAACAATAATCCGAGACTTCTTTCATTAGTGATTTATTCGTCAATCACTCAAAATCCTTAACCATGTCGTACACAATAATATTTGCTTTACGCATACCCTTTGCATAACAGCATACCGGTACCGCTCACAGTCTTTGTTCCTGTCCGCACGAGCATACGCGGGACGCACCCAGACCGCACCCAATGACAGACGAAAGGTCTCATACACCTTACACAACTATCGACTTCAAAGTCAATACTTGACATGTCGACACTTCCTTAACCTTAAGGTCTTTATCTGAACCTAATTCTTCCTCCGAACACAACCGTCCCTCGGCAACTGTATTCCTAGTCAGCGAACAAGGGTACAGACTCTCATGCAACCGACACTAAAGTCTACTTTCGACTCTCACACTGTTCATCTCTCATTTTAACACAATTACCAAAACTACAAACTTTTTCCCCAGGTTTATCCAACACTTCTCCATTCTTGGAGTTCTTTCTTATCTTAAAGCGTAATACTCTACGACCTAGCGAGTTCATAGCCTTCATGCATTACAACTTGATACATAAATCAATTCACACATTTTCTCATTTTAAATAACAACATTTGGAATAACTTAGGCACACATGACCCCTACATTCACCTGACTCCAATGTACTGCACAACGATCTCGAGAATTGTTTGCATACTAAATTTCCGTAAACTCAATTTTTTTTCTCAACCAAAACAAAGTTGTTACGACGGTAATATATTAAATAAAAATCTTTTCATACCACAATAGTTCGAAAAAGTTTTACCGACACGAATTAAGCTAGTCGGTTCTCCCACTTATTTATATGATGTTATTAGATCAATACTCCTGTTGGTTATTAAACGTTTTGCTGGCCAACGCTTTCTTGCTACAAATCAACTTTTCTTGTAAAGTAAGAAATATTTTGTAACAACTCCAAAAATTTTGTTGTGCGACGTAAATGGGATTGCCTTTTCTTTAAATACACACTTGCACATACTAATTCAACCTTGACTAAAACTGTTATTTATGAATTTGGTTTGAAATCATGAAAATTCATGTAACACACACTAGAACACCATGCATAAAACTTTACTCGCAAATGAATGCTAATTACTCAACGAGGTCAATCGTCTTACTTACGTAACTTATCATTGACATTATACCTCCGACCGGTGGTCGCCCTCTCGGCCTTATGACGTTTGCTATACATGCATTCCACGATTCACGTATCAACCATGTCATACTATTTTCGTCTTGATCAAACATCTTATATTCTATCTCCATACATATCAATCACCTATTAAAGGTTATCTTGGTGGACGTTCATGAGTCCCGCCAATTTCCAGGTTGTCCTTCTAACCCCCAATCATTTACCGATCTATCCTCCAAAGGATTTTGGTGGCATATTCACCATCGTTCTACTATAACCTAAAGGGATAACCATAAGAAATGGTTATGCACATACCCCTATACAAAACGTACTTTACCGATCGTTAGTCACTGTAACAATTTAGAAATAAGCATGCTCGTGTAACAATATATTCATAATAACAGTAGCTAATTGAAATTGTGAACATATCATACAAGAGAATCCTTGTTACCATTATCACAGTACTAATTTCACGTATTTCCGTTGACTCTAAGACTATCCCGTCTTAGTATTTCTACCCAAATCTCACAAGTCATAACTTAATTCATCTCAGCTTAAGTCTAAGTATCTCATCAGCATACTTATTTCGCTTAAACTATTGCTCTGATACCATACTGAAACACCCTAAAAACAGGACCAATTTGAACCTCGAAATACACACGTTATGATCATCAAAATACCAGACTTTTATAACTAAAGGATCAACAGTAAGGTTTTATATGTACATAAACATCTAACTTGAATAATCCTATTAATCTAATCATTTCAACATAACTAGATTAACCAGATTATCTAAGTCTTGTCCCAAAAATCATCAAAAGAATATCTTGATACTTGATCATCTATAAGTCTGATTTCTTCCACTTGCAGTGTCTCACTTCCCAAACTATTTCCCAGAGCTTGTACCTGGTAAGAAAATTTAATTTGAAACATTAGGCTTTCGCCTAGTGAGAATATCCAAATCAAATTAAAATTTAACAACTAAAATATTAACAGATATATCAAACCTGTTATCAATCATCTTACCGTACCAAAGCTCTATTCAACAACAGGAATCTACCCAATTCCCTTCCTTATGACTATTTCATCTAGTCATATCACTATCAACCAACAATTACTTTAATCCCACTTGATTATAAGTAATCTTCAACCCCAAGAAATTACAGTTTCTATACCTGCTTATTTCTTAGTCCGAAAGTAGAGATTACAAATTTCAATATTTGTTTATCTCCAAATTTAAAATGAAGATATCAAATCTTCCGCCTGAAATGGGAATTACAAACTCTATGTCTGCCTATTCCACATTTCACTATCTCACCATCTTGAATCACTGGCCCCCAAATGGGATTTAATTTATATAGCGCTTAACAACTAGAAATAACATCCCTTCAGTCAATGGCTGGAAATCGGTTCCCATTAAACCGTACTAAGTAGCCCTCTGATGACCGGATGCCTATTTCTAGCCAACGCAACACAGTAACTGTGTATCATCACTCTTTTATCGTATACCAAATTTGTACGATATAACATATATTCTATATGTCTATATACAGAATATTAACTACAACAATTATCCCCATATTTGCCAATTAGCATCGGGGATCAACATCTCAAATATCAACTATATGATCGGACTCACAAATAAGTCCCTTACAATTTTTTCATAACATGGCTTTCATATCAAAATCTAAGTTATAATCATATAACAAATAGCATATAAATATCAGATTGCATTCCACATAAAAGCCTCAAACTGCTACTGAAAGTCCAAAAAATCGCACGCCACTGTAGCGAAAAGCTACAATTTTCGCAAGCCAAAGCTGCGAATTTCTTAATTCTCGCAAGCCAAAGCTGCGAATTTCTTAATTCTCGCAAGCCAAAGCTGCGAATTTCTTAATTCTCGCAACCCACTGTTGCGAGTTTCTCCAAAAATCGCAAGCCATGGTTGCGAATTTTATCCCTTTGCAGTACTGTTCATCATCTTCCTTATTAAGCCAAATTCCATTTTTTTTGCAGATTAAGCTATACCAGATGATTCAAACACAAGCAAAACATATCTAGCTTAATTCTTATTGCTTAATTTTAAGAAGTTTGAATAAACTCACCTTAATGAAACTGAATACTGTACGATGCTTCACAGCTCCAAGTTAAACTTCCCAGAATAATTCTAAACAAATAAATATGAAATTAATTAACTTCCTTACAAGAAATCAGTAGAAGAATTCAAGTTTCTTACCACCAATTCAAGCCAAATGCTTCCTTCCTTCTTCTTCTTCTCGATTTATATCTCTCTGTCTCATTTTTCTCTATCTCTCTCTGCGTACTTCTCAGTACACAACTAATACTCAGTAAAACAACTTAGTCCTTAAGAATAGGACACCTCATTGCAAATTGATGAGTCATAAGCATGATTCCACATTAAACCTCCAATTTCCAATAATTGACATTTTATACCCTCAAGTTTTGTTTCTCAATAAAATTCACTTTTTACAAAATACAACTTATCATAATTACAATGGAATTTTAGAGGTGTTACAGTTGTTCTTTCTCGGTCTCCCGGCTCTGATCTTATCGTTTAACGGTGGATAACATGACGGAAGGGGGTCGGGTGGATACACCCATGCTTCAGGGGATCCAGCTGGATTTATTACCTCTGCGTATGTTCTCTGGTAAGTTTCGGACTTGAAAAAAGTTACAGCCAAGTCGCTGCAATCTCTACGACCCATATGTCTTGCCGCAGCGATGGCATGGCCGCACGGTAACCCAGATTTTTGCCATTCGCAACACGAACAAACATGGTCGGTCATATGCATAGTCGCGTGAAGCTGGTTATCTAGAACCTCGTACCTCCCATACCCGATTTCTCTTACCCTCCATGTCGCCGCGTGACGCGCCCTGAAGAGAACTATCTCCTCCGCCGCTGGTGTGAGTCTACTTTGCAGCTCAGCTCCTTTTCGGCGTCGAAGTTGGTACCACTCTTGTTGAAAGGTCTGAAAGTAGTCCATAAGAGTAACAATCGGACATCTACGCGCAAAATGGGAGAGTGCATTCACCGACTCTGCACTATTGGAGGTCAGAATGTCATACCGTTGTGCAGGAAAATGGGCCGCGGACCACCTCTCCGGTCCAACATCGTCCATGACTTTGGCTGCTTTGTGTGCACTAACTCGTAGAACATTCATGTACTGGTCAAACTCCCGATCCGTATATGCTCTGCATGCCGCCCAGTAGACATCCTTGTAGGTGGTAATACGTTTGTCCTGGGTTTTGGCGTTCATCTCCAAATGTCGATAACATAAGGCGTGAGGGGCGTTTGGGTACATGGCAGAGATTGCGGCGCTTATGGAAGGAGCCCTGTCGGACATAAACACCAACCCTTGCGGGTCTCCGATAGCTTGTCTCAACATGGACAGAAACCAAGTCCACTCGTCCCCGATTTCGGACTTGCCTACTCCGAAAGCTACTGGAACGATGGAGTTATCCCCGTCCATGGCAACCGCCAGGAACATCATACCCAAGTAAGGGCCCTTTAAATGGGCAGCGTCTATTACCAGGATACGACGCAGATTTTCCAGAAATGTGCGGATCTGCAAAAACGTAGGTGGTTTACCTTTGTAAATGTTATAGTTTATAATGTGTAAACATATGACGTGTTAAAATACGCACCGCGGGTCCAAGGGCCACGAAGCACATCTCAAACCGTCCATGTGAATCGGTCCTTAGCTGGGTGACAGTACCTGGATTCTGCAGCTGTAAATTATATAAATATGCTGGGAGTCATTCATACGACTCCTCGAACGTGCCTCTCACCAATAGCAGTGCCCTGCATCGCGCACGCCAAGCTTGGTGGTAACCAATCGTGACGCCGAACTGCTGGTGTACATCGTCCATGATGTCCTTTGGACGCAATGACCTGCTAGCATCAAGAAATTTGCCTTTCAATATCGCACCCAAAGTTCTTTTGGTGGCTTGTTTGTGGTGGGGATTCAGTTGCGTCCTCGAACAAGTGTGTACGTCGTGCAACTTTCTAATAAGTAACGCCCCTCCTTTCCCTCCCGCGGAAATCGCGTACATCCTCCACTTAAAGTTTTCTCTCGCACATTCAACTTCGTATCGGGTTTTGTCGGATCTCGGAGTGTGACTTTCGAAACCCTCTTCCATGAACTTAAGTCCGACCTGACTTGCCAAGTGATCCTTCGAATCAAATACCTGACCTACTTTTAACCTTAAACTGCGATTATAAGGTGTAGGTTCGTAGGTTTGTGTATGGGTATTCTGGTCTGGAAGAATATGGGGCATATCAAAATAGTCATTTAACTGACTAAATGATTTATTAGTAGGGGTATATTCTTCGTGATCATCACTATCGGTATCTGATCTGTCTATATCAGCATTACCCATTTTGAAAACATAGGTTTCGTCATCAGCAACTCCAGCACCTTGTCCTTCTTGTGGTTGTTGTTGTTGCGTCTCCGGAACATAATCAGGAATATAGTCGTTAAGACCATATGCATGATCCAAATGAACTGTTGGGCTGTGGGACGGCTGAAATTGAGAATCAGGCTGCTCCATTTGGAGGTCTTCGTCATCAGCGTCGTCATCACCTTCGTCGTCACAGTCGTCATCACCTTCGTCGCACACCGATGAATCGGCATACACAAAAAGTAATGGCGGTCTTTCTGATTCGGCTGCAAACTGCAGAAAACCAGAGATATCCCCATCGTTGGATAACTCCACAAATGACCCATCACAATTCTTAAACACTAACTTGCAAACAGCAAAAGGGTCGATTCCACATTTTTGCATGGCGTATGCAACAAACTTCTGATGAGTAAAGTTTACTGGCAATTTTACACCATGCTTAGATTTATAAGCAAAATTCCACTCATTGTTGTCTTGCACCCATTCACCATCGAAACAGAAAAATAACTTAGCTTTTGCAACAGATGAACTCATTTTTTCAGTAGTATCTCAAAAACAAAATACTGAAGAAAGAAAGCAAGAAAAAAGTATGGAATCGGTGTGAATTATGGATTGCATTTTACATCTATTTATGGATGAAACAACCAACATTGATGAAACAACCAACATAAATTGCAACCACAAATTGGTTTTCCAAATACACTGATTCAACATTGATGAAACATGCAGTGAATTTTAACCACAAATTGGTCTTCAAAGTACAATAATTGTGGAAAAAAACAGTAAAAGCATGCAAGATTCGTTCAAATACAGGGGCCAAAAGTGTATTTTTTTTTGCAAAAAAGGACCAAAACAAAAAAAAATTTGACCACCGCAGGCCCACCGCGAGGAGGGACCAAAAGTGTCACCGCGACCATAGTTGGGGGGCTCCGTGGGACACTTTGGCCCAACACGGGTGCCACGTAGGCCCTAGCCCGCGATCGCGGGCCCCACCGCGGAAAAATTGGGTATTTTGGTAAAGTCATCGAGATTTTGGGTATTTTGATAAGTCAAAGTCAAACTTTGGGTATTTTAATTAAATTCCCTTTAGAGTTTCTATATAAGATTGTGTGTTAAGGCTTTTTAAAAAAAAATCTATACATATATAATAAATAAATAAGTAACTAGCATGTCACGTGTCGAATTCTGGTGAGCCGACTTCAGTATTTTCCCACCTAAACATGTATCTGGACGCAGTTTACATTATAAGTTCAATTAGCACACCTACATATTCACCCCTCTTAAATCTCTCCTTATTCAATTTTTTTAATTTATACATTACATTTACTACCCTTATAATTAGGTATATAGTTTACTTTTAATCTCTTACTTTTTTATTTTTCATTTTAGACTCTTATCATATAAATATAAATAATGCATATGAACTAAAATGCATTAAAAATACATTTCTTTTTTTACAAATTACACCATTGTAATCGTCTCGTCAATACCTTCAAAATGAGCCAAATATTGAATATTTTTGGATTTAATCATATTATTAAATATCATGAACATGTACGAATTAATTTGTTTTATATCTCTTACATTATTCATTTTCATTTTACATCCTTGTAATATTAAAAATACATCATCATAGTTTAAATAAAACATATTAATAAATGCATTTTTTACAAATTATATTATTACAATATTCTCGTCAATAATTTCAAAATAGATTTATTATTGAATGTTTTTTTAACTTAATAATATTGTGAAATATCATAAATACGTATCAAGATTTTTCAAGAATGCCATAACGAGATTTTTTTTAACTTGTACATTTTACGCTCTTATCTATATTTATCTATTATACTTCTTTAAATATAATTTCAGTTACGATTATTCTTGAATTTTAAAGAAGCACAAATTTCAATATATCATGTACGAGTTTAAAAGTTTTAAAACCTCCAACGTTCAACATGATAATTAAAAATAAAATTATTTTTTATTTTTAAATTACACTTTATACCATTATAATTAGTTATTTAATTTATTTTATATCCATATCAACATACATAAACTAAAATACATTAAACAAATATGTTTTTTCTTTTTTTATAAATTATACCATTATAACCGTTTATCAAAACCTTCAAAATGAGCAGAAATGTTATGGGTTTGAAGACCCCACTATCGAACGAATATTTTTCATTTTTTTGACCAATTAACCATATTAACCTTTAATTTTATACATTTAATATGCGATTTAAAAACGAATAAATATAAACATGAAACAAACTTATTTTTTCGAATTCTCGGTTTTAGATTCAAGATACTTCGCTCCGCATCGCGTGCGGGTACATATCTAGTTAATTTATAAATTTAAAAGTACATTTAAAAAAAATAAATTGTACTGACAAGCTTATTATTTTTAAATAGTCAAAAAGTACATTTGAATAATAATTGTCAGTATATTTTCAGTAAACTTTACTGCGAAAAGTTTTTTTAATAATACTGAAAATATACTGACTATTATTATTCAAATATATTAGAGATAACAATCTTCAATTAAGTTTTTTTAGTTTTAAACATTAATAAACAAATTTAGTATGAAAGAGCAAAAGAAATCCATGCTTGCCAACAAAATGTACTCTATAAATACGTTACGCTTCTCAGTTCTCACTGTAAAAAAATTGAGTTTATGGAACGTTTAAAATAAATAAGCGTCCTAAAAGTGTTACAATAAGTTTATAGGACGCTTTTGAGCACCGTAACAAGGTTTACAGGCCATTTTCAAAATAAAGTGGCGTATTAGGTACTTTTATAGGAAAGCGTCCTATAAACCCAATTTTTTAGAGAACACTTGTGTTTATAGGACACTTTTTCAAATAGTGTCATGTAAAATACTTAACATGACACTTTTTGAAAAATGTTATAAAAAACATATTACGATGGCTAAAAACGTTCTATAAACTTTTTGTAACACTTTTAGATATGACGCTTTTTTGTTTGGTCTTATAAACTTTGGTCCTATAAAACACTCTATTAAAACGTTTATTTATTTTAGACGTTTTATAAACTCAATTTTATTGTAGTGTCTTAAAGTAGGAATTTGAGAAAAGTATATAGTAATTTATACTTTTCTTTTGCATTTCATATATTTCTTGTATATATAATTTTTGAAAATTAAAAAACAAAAAGCATAATATAAAAGTGAGCTTTTGGACATAATTTAGCTTTTTTTAATGGATTTATATACAAAAAATGTTTTTGATTTTCTTAAAAGGGTCTTCCCCACAAAATAGTATTTTGACATGGATTATTCCATAAAATACATTGATTTTTAAGAGGATTTTCCCGACAAAGTAGTATTTTCACATGGATTATTCCATAAAAAAAGTCGTATTTTGTAGACGCAATCATCTAAAGAACCATTGTAGAAATAGTTTTAAGACCAACAAGTCCGACAAATTTTTATTTATTAAAGAAGGGGCTAATATTAATTGATATCACTTAATCTATCAAACATGAACCTCACTATAATAAAATTGGGTTTATAGGACGCAAAATATTTTTAAGCGTTATAATAGACTATTTTATAAGATCAAAAAAATAAAGTCTTACATCTAAAAACATTGTAATAAGTTTATACGACGCTTTTAAGCGATTCAAAATGTTTTAGAAACCCAACACACAAATCTACAATATCCGTCTTTTGTATTTTTGCAAATTCAGGGTGCATCTAGGCTAAAATCGACATTGAAATCGAAAGAATGATGTTGAACAAAAATAAGAGGTAATTAAGTGGCTGGGTTATCACTTAATTATCCAGACGACATTAAAAGAGTTAAGAGACTCTGAAAAGAAAGTAAAAACAAACAGTCTGAATTATCTTATGTCTGACCGAATTATGTAACAACTCAAAAACTTAAATAAAGCATGACGGTTAACAATTAAACATC
Organism: Saussurea involucrata; assembly: GCA_033807775.1. Lineage (NCBI taxonomy): Eukaryota > Viridiplantae > Streptophyta > Magnoliopsida > Asterales > Asteraceae > Saussurea > Saussurea involucrata. The sequence goes on along the minus strand of CM066321.1, from coordinate 104,524,957 downwards.
CATCCAAAACGACCCCAAAATTTAACGGAATACATCCAATAACAAAGTTAGGTTTGCGGAACAACTTATACACAACCGAGAATTTCTAAACAAAACTCGCAATAAAGGAAAGTAATTATAACTATCAGCTAATCCTCGCTCCTAGCTTAGGCCTTCTCCTTGCCCTTGCCCGAGCCTCCTACTATAAAATGCGAGGGTTAGACCATAAGGTCTAGTGAGGTCCCTCAGAAAATCTTCGTGCCACAACAAGGTTTAAAACAGTTCATAAACGAATAACATATCAAAACAATTATCTATCGTCCACAGGAAAAACGTTTCAGCTTTGGCACACTAAAGTCCCATGCCTCGGTGACAACGTGTCAGTCTCATACTGCCTTATTGGAACACTCTCTCCATGGCATAAACGGGACACCCCCCCGGTATGAGTACTGACGGTACACCCCCCCCCCCCCCCGACTTAGCCGCAACATGCTCACTCACAATTGTATGCATACACAAAACATATTCTTCGTGAATATAACGCACAGGTAGCTTTATATAAATAAAACATAATATGCAGTTCATAACATCTCGTATATGTAAAATAACATCATTATTATCACATTTTCAGTTAGAAAAACTCACCTGTACTTGCTCGTCACTTCTCACTTACGTTTCAGATCTCTAGTGTAACACCCTAAAAATCAGGGCTAATTTAAACTTTAATTTTAACCAGTTATGACAAAATAATATCCAATCTTTTATATAAAAGAGGAGAATTAACTATGAGGTTTCATAATTACAACATGGAAATTCTTCCAATAACTTATTAATATAACCATGTCCACTACAATTAGATTAACTAAGTTAATTGAAAGAACAGGATCTAATCTTACAATCAATATAGAAAGCAGTAATTGAGAAATTGTATGATCAAGCCCAATTGTATTCAATGATGAACAGAATTACAGATCTAAGAGAGAGAGAATCTCAAAGATTACAAGGAATGAATACAAAGTTATACGGGAAAAATCAATCAGTTAGCAACATAGAGCTAACTACTATTTATACTGCAACGGACATCTTAAAGCTACAGTACAAATAAGAAAGACTAATAAGAACATAACACGTGTCCTAATTAGTTTATAAAATACTAAGTAAAGTATCTCGTCATAAGTTCTGAACAGGTAGTTCAGAACTTCTGAACATTCTTCTGATAAAGCTTCTCAGATCTTCTGACTCCTTAACTCAGACATCTGACTTCTCTTTCCAGACCTCTGATTTCACTGATCAATACTTCTGAGCTTTCACAGTCAGACCTCTGACTTCTCTACTCAGAACATCTGAGTCTTCTTATCAGATCTTCAACACTTGGTTTATTGACAAAACTTCAGATCTAACAATCTCCCCCTTTTTGTCAAATAAACTTAAACTTTGCATCATCCAGTTCTTTCAGAGCAGGAACAATCTTCTGAAGTAGCACATTTCTCAGATTAAGCCTTTTATCAATTTTGTCAATGATTTCTTGAATAATCTCAACTTGCTGATTGATTACTTCTTGAGTCATGTTTGCTTCCTTCACTTTCAGCATCTTTTTCTCCAAATTATGCTTTATGATTCTTAAAGTTCCAGAACAATATTTTGCGGTTTCCTTTGCTCTGAAGAAAATCTTTCCACTTTTGTTTATCAAAAATACTCCCAAATCTGGATATTTGTGAACACTTCCAGTCTTTAACTTCTTTTTCTGTTCATGATCTGTGTTGGGATTTGCCAGATAAACACATGACTTTTGTAGGTACAAAGCTATTTGAAAGTCTGTATAACAGTGCCACCTTAAGATGTAGAACATGGCCTCAATTACCACACTTCTGGCCTTCCTTTCATTTCTGTCTTTGCTCGACTCTTTGAAGCATAGAAAGCTGTGTAATCTGTAGAAGTCAACTACTGATAGTTTCTCAAAATCTGCATTAGTAAAGTAATAAACCTTGCCATCTTCTCTCAGAACTTCAAAAGATAAGTACTCCATCTTTCTGAATTTCTTAACCCTCAATTCTCTGATTCCAGTGATTAAAAAATCTGAGTAAACAGCTTGCTTTGTTTTGCCAAGACATCTTAATTTTTCAGCCAACCAGATCTGAGTCTCCTTAGGTCTATCATAATACACATCCAAGAATTGTACCTCTTTTGGTTTGAAGAACTCAGGTAAATCAAATTCAAGAAAGTATCCATTTAGATCAATGGATATTTCATCTTCTTTTGGTTCAGACTGTTCAGCTTGATCAAAACTAGTTATCTGCACATTCTGAGATATTGTGTTCTGCACTTCTTCAACTTCATCTGACAAAATTTCATTCACTTCATACTCAGCAGGAAACACAAAATCATTATGTAGAATCTTTTTGGGATTCACCTCAGATAGCAACCATTCACTACTATTTCTGATTTTTCTTCTAAGATCCAACCTCCTCTTCACACAGTTTATACATCTCTTCTTTAAACTCTCTTTTTCAGCTTCCATACTTACTTCCATTTTAATCAACAACCAATTCAGAGTTGCATCACTGTACTTTACCAACTCTTTTAATCTGAACAATTCAAGCCTTTCGTGAACTATATATGTGAACCCTTCTGTCTCCATTCCTTCATTCACAAATCCCTTCACATGCAAATCAACTTCTATTTTCTTTGTGGGAGAACTCAGATTACACTTTTTCTTTTCTTTCTTCAATAGCTAATTGGAAGTCATACAAGTATATATTTCTGACATAAATACCCATAAGTCTTCTGCATTCAATTTCTATCAAGGCTTCTTCAGTGCTAGCAAAGAACTTGACTAGAAAGATCTGATCATCAAGAGTCAATCTGTGAAAATCAAAGGTAGACATGGAAACCTTTGTATTTCTTTCTTTCAGTACTTCCATTCTAACAAACATTGAACCATTGAATTCATCTTGTTGAAACATCAGAACTTTCTCAATTCTTTTCTGAATATGCAGTTTTGAGTCAGGAACTCTGAACCTGTTAGAAGCTTCTGAGTAGACCATCTGAGCTCTGTCATCCATAAAACCATCAATGTTACTTTCCAAAGGCTCATACTCTCCTTCTGTGTAGTAGAGATTATCATATATTTCCTCAGGAAAAATATCATCATGAAATTGTCTGGCTAATGGCACATCACTTAACTCTAGAATGAAATCACATACAGGTTCTTCTAGTCTTTGCAATTTAATCTTTGGGATCTCAATTGGTTTTCTGAATACATACTCAGAAGGCATAAAGAAGTCTTTCACTTTCACATACTCTTCTTCTGTATTTAACTCATCACAAAAGTTAAATCTAAAATCATCTTCAAAATCCTGAGTATAATTCACAGTTCTGTCTTCTTCTCCCATTAGATCAATAGGTCTTATCATTTTTATTCCTTGCTGAACTTTTTGAACATTCAAAGCTCTGACTAAACTATTATGCATCCTTCTGATCAACTCTTCACTTAACCTCCTTTCTTTTAATTCAGAATCCGTCATATTTTCTTTGTTATACACCACAATATCTGTACACATGTTGACCACTTCACTTTCCACTGTCTTTTCTGATCTCAATACAGATTCCTCAATAGCTTCAGTTTCATCTGAGTTTCTTTCCATTTCTATGTCTAAGTTCAATTCCTCTGTTTTATCTGAATCACCACCATCTGTACTTTCCAACTCCATTTCCTCTGTATCTGAGCTATCAATCTGAACTATCTGAGTTATTGCCTTTAAATTTTCCTGTGTCTGATCTTCTGAACTTTTTGTACTAGCTAATTGCATATCTGCCATCTCAAAATCTTCTATGCCAATATCATCATCAGAACTTAACCTTTGTCTTTTCTCCCCCTTTTGATGATCATGAGGCTCATTATCATCAAACTTTCTTTTCAAGTTCTGATTAAAAGTAACTTCAGGTTCAGCTTCTGCAATAGGAACAGGATCAAGAGGCTTTGAAGTAGAAGCCAAAGATACACTCAGTGCTTTCAGTATAGATTCCTGCATACCTTGCATTTGTTGTAACATATCTTTTTGAAAACCAGACATTATATCCACGATCTCCTTTTTGTGAGAATCCAAGGATTTCTTTACATCATCTACTTTGGTTTCAACAGAAATCAACTTTTTCTCCAACACAACTTTCAACTCTGACATCTCATCATTCAAATCCTCCACCTTCTTCTCCAAATTTTCTACTTTTTCCCCCATCTCCTTGTTTTGTTTCTGAATCTTTTCAAATTCAGAAGTTTCTAACAGTGAACCTGAACCAACAGATGGTCCAGTTTTCATGTGCCTAGAGGTCTCATGGCCTGTAGATAACACACAGTCATCTTGTACAACAGATGCACGTTTGAATGAGGCTTTTGTAATGTTCACCTCACCAGGACTTCCATCCAATCCTCGACACCCAACATTAGGTATGTCTATGAATGTTGTTTCAGGAATACGAAATTCCTGATTTGTGCAAGTGTCAAAAGGAATTTCAGGCTCAATATGAATAGGACTGTGATATTCAGACTCAATGTGTTGAAAAATAAATTGGGGTTTATCACCTCCCTCCAAATGAGTTTGGGATGGTTCCCCGGATTTGTGTGAAACAGTAGCATGTTGAAATGCTTCTGAGTGGATATGGATGGGTTGTTCAAGATCCACCACTAGGTCCATGGTGTTTGTTTCAATATTGGACACCAAGAGATGTGAACCAATAGCATTTGTGGTTACCTGGTCAAGATTAGCTGGTTCAGAGGCATCTCTTTCTGTTTGAACCTCTGTTGACAATCTCTCATCCTCATCACTCTCATTCTGTTTTTCCTCACCAAATCTAACCAAGCTCTCAGAATTTTCCCTCTCAGGTCTCTCAGAATGTTCACCCATCTGAACATCCTCCCCCTCTCTAATTCGACTAGACCCCTCACCCCTCTTCTCAGGTTGGTCCTCTTGGGTAGGGATTTGAGGTAATTCAATTCCCATAGAGGTGCAATAAGCTTTTAAAATCTCACTCTCCCTTGGAATATAGTTCCTAAGTGATTTTGGCAATAGTTTATGATTGGGATAGTTTTCAAGTCTTGTTACTGAGGTCATCTTACCCAAATAAAATGTAGGACCATGCTCTTCATTTGTTCTTCTTGAGATTGTTCTGTTTTCCTGCATGGCATACCAAATAACAATTTGCCAGTACCTTATGTAAGGAATGTATGTCAGTGGAGCATCCTTTGTTTTCTTCTGAATTGCTTTCTGATTCTTCTCAAATGTATTTTTCATGTCTTCCCAAAGTATTAAAGTATAGTCATAATTCCTATTCTTCATTAAACCCTGAAATATCTGAAGAATTTGTTTAGAACCTTGATCAGCAGAACTATTCTTCCCTGACACACATTTATTTACCACATGAAAGAAGCAAGCCCAAATAGGTGGTAATTTGTTTCTTCTGAACAAACTGAGAGTCCTCAATCCTTCATTGTATCCCAACTTCATAAACTCTGCTATTAATTCCTCTGTTAAGGGTGAATCCTCAAAATCTGTTCTTCTTTGTACATCATCTTTCTCTGGTAGATTCAGCATTTCTCTTAGTGCAGAGATAGATAAGGCAAATGTCACTCCTCCAATTTCAGACACAAACTTATTATCTTCTAACCTAAGATGTTTCCACCATTGTTGTATTTACTGAACAGACACATTTTTACTTCTTGTAAACCATTTTCTGTATGGATGATGTTTGAATAACTCCATGATAATTCTGTGTTCAGGCTTAAAACAGCTTTCCTCAAATAATATAACACGGTTATTTTCAGATAATTTTAGCCATTCACTCTCAGGAACAACTCTTTCCACTAAAATAGATCTATCTGACATAATAGAACCTGCAGCACTCTGTTCATGTTCAATATTAACGTTTACCTCATCCGCATTTCCTTCAGATTCATCCATTTGTTCATCTTCTCCATCATTTCTTATTGCCCCTTCCTCTGCAACTCTATTTTGTACTTCATCATTTTCCGAATCGGATGAATCCATTATCGATTTTGTAGAATGTAGAGAAATTGGACCACTTCTTCGTATTTCAGACATGATTTAAGAAGAAAACAGATTCAAAGAACTCTGGATTTGATTCGTATCTCACGTTTCGCTCTGGAATTTGAAAGAAATTTGAAATAGGGATTTTAAGACCTATTTAAAATCCGCGAAGTTGAAAGGTTTAACGGAAAAGCGAAATCAATGTTATAACGGAGTCAACACATTTGAAATACCACAAAGGATTTAAATGAAATGCGTGGCATTGTCAAACAAATATGAAGCTGACACGTATTAGTGGATAGAATTTTGACTCAAGTCAAAGATCTGAATAACACGCACAGATGTTCTGATTCCATGACTCAGAAGAATTTTGCCTTGTAACCAAAATGTCATTTAAAATCAACTTCTGACCAATATAAAACATTTTGATTATTCAGAAGAGGTTTGAACAGATAGAAGCACTTTTTATCATCAAAACTCTGTTCATATTATGATGATTTAAAAAGGATCATTTAAAATCTTATATCTGAATATGAAAAGTTTTTAATTCAGATATAGTTTGAATATCAAAAAATTTATCATTAAAAGCTTGTTCTTAGAATGATCAGCGATAAGAAATGAAAACAAATCTTTTAAGCATCACAAAATGATTTCCAAAAGAATTTTGATGCTCCCCCTTGACTTGAGCATGCATTTTACTATTAATGATACATAAAGATGAGATAAAAAGATAATAGAAGAAGCATAATCCATACAGTTGAAGTTATTTGTATTTCTCAAAAATAAATTTTTGAAAGTTAGATTGCTGAAGTATTGATTCAGAATCTCTGACCTTAAGATTCAGAGGTTCTGATCTCAAGACTCAGAAGTTCTGACCTCAAGACTCGGAAGTTTTGAACTCAAGACTCAGAGTTCTGATCTTAAGACTCAGAAGTTCTGAACTCAAGACTCAGAAGTTTTGAACTCGAGACTCAGAGTTCTGATCTTAAGACTCAGAAGTTCTGAACTCAAGACTCAGAAGTTCTGAACTCAAGACTCAGAAGTTCTTATCTTAGTACTCCGAAATTCTGATTCTTAAGACTCAGAGTTCTGAGTACACTACTCAGACAATTTTACTTAGGAAAATTTAGCATTTTTAAGAAAAAAAATATTTTCAATTAGGCAGATTAAGCATTCCTATTTTACATATGAGAAAAGAAAACCTTTTGTGATCAAGAGGCTTTGTGAACAAGTCAGCCAATTGATACTTTGTATGCACAAAGTGCATCTCTATAGTTCCTTTTTCCACATAGTCCTTTATAAAATGATACCTCACATCTATATGCTTAGTCTTCGAATGTTGAACAGGGTTCTGAGTAACGGCAATTGCACTTTCTGAGTCACAATAGATGGGAATTTTGTTAAGCTGATATCCATAGTCCATGAGTTGTGTTCTCATCCACAATGTTTGAGAGCCTGAAGCAACAGCAGCAACATACTCTGCTTCAGCAGTTGAAGTGGATACACAATTCTGCTTCTTTGATGCCCAACTCGCTATTTTATCTCCCAAAAAGTGACAAGCACCAGATGTACTATTTCTGTCCAACCTACTTCCTGCATGATCAGCATCAGTGAAAGCAGTCAATTTGAAGTCAGTTTCTTTTGGATACCATAAACCTAGATCAGGTGTTCCTTTGAGATATCTTAAAATCCTTTTGACAGCCAACATATGTGATTCTTTCGGGTTAGATTGAAATCTAGCACAGAAACAGGTAGAAAACATGATATCTGGTCTACTTGCAGTCAAATAAAGTAATGATCCAATCATGCCTCTATAAAGTTTGATATCTGCTGAAACACCTTTGAGATCAGCATCTAACTTTATATTAGTTGCCATAGGTGTTCTCATAGAAGCACAATCAGACATTTTGAACTTTTTCAGAATATCTCTGACATATTTTCCTTGATTTATAAAAATACCTTTTGGTAATTGTTTGACTTGAAGACCAAGGAAAAAATTCAGTTCACCCATCATGCTCATTTCAAATTCAGATGACATGATTTTTGAAAAATTATCACATAATTCTGGACTGGTAGAACCAAATATTATGTCATCAACATAAATCTGAATCAGAATCAAATCATCACCCTGTTTCTTTAAAAACAAAGTTGTGTCAATCTTACCTTTCTTGAATCCTGAACCTAACAAGTGTTTAGTAAGAGTGTCATACCAGGCTCGTGGTGCTTGTTTTAGACCATATAAAGCTTTGTCTAAAATATAAACATGATCAGGGAATTCTGGATCAACAAAACCTTCAGGTTGATGGACATACACCTCTTCATTAAGTTTGCCATTTAGAAAGGCTGATTTGACATCCATTTGATACACCTTGAAGTTTTTATGTGCAACATAGGATAAAAATATTCTGATTGCCTCTATTCTTGCCACTGGTGCAAATGTCTCATCATAATCAATTCCCTCTTGTTGACAGTATCCCTTAGCAACCAATCTTGCCTTGTTTCTGATGACAACACCTGATTCATCCTTTTTGTTTCTGAACACCCATTTAGTTCCAATAATAGATTTACCTTCAGGCTTTGGAATGAGTCTCCAGACTTTATTTCTTTCAAATTGAAGCAATTCCTCTTGCATTGCTGAAATCCAGTCTGGATCCTCTAAGGCTTCATTAGCTTTCTTTGGTTCAATCACACTCAAGAAACCAGCAAACATTGCTTCATTTGCTGTAGCTGATCTGGTTTTTACTCCTGCTGAAGGATCACCTATTACTTGATGAATAGGATGATTTTTAGTCCATTTATTTGCACTAGGAAGTACATCAATCTCTGAATAATTGTTGTTTGCATCATTCTCATCAATGATTGCTTGTAATTCTGAACTGTCCCCTTGTTCTGATGTATGAATAGGAGTCATATCGAAGTTTGGGTTCTGATTAATGAAGTCAGAATTCTGAGTGACTTGTTCAGAATTCTGAGTACAAGAATCAGAATTCTGATTACAAGGTTCAGAATTTTCACCACTTGTATGTATTAGATTTGGACATTCCTCTGATGGACCTTTGTCAGAAATTACAGTTGATTGAACTATTTCTGGAGTCTTATTTTTCATCTCTTTGACCATCTTTGGGTTTTCATATTCTGCATAAGAATCAGAAATTAGTTCACTAAAAGCATCCTTAAACAGTAAATTGAGTTCTGAACAAATAGGATTAGAATCTGTATCAGAAGTCATTTTTGTCTTGTTCAGCATGAGTTCTGAACTGTCTTGTTCAGAAGTCCGCATTCTGGCTTCATCAAAAGTTACATTTATGCTCTCCATCATCCTCTTGGTTCTTCTATTGTAGATTCTGAATGCTTTGGAAGTTAAAGAATAACCCACAAAGTATCCTTCATCTGCCTTTTTATCGAATTTGGCAAGATTTTCTCTGTCTCTAAGAACATAGCACCTGCAACCAAAAACATGAAAGAATTTGATTAATGGTTTTCTTTTATTTATCAGTTCATAAGCAGTCTTATTTAATCTCTTATTGATTAAAGTTCTATTTTGTGTAAAACAAGCAGTTGTAATTGCTTCAGCCCATAGGAAAGTAGGAAGATTTGCATAAGCCAGCATTGTTCTCGCAGCTTCAACTAGAGTTCTATTCTTCCTTTCAACAACACCGTTTTGTTGAGGAGTTCTGACAGCAGAAAAATTGTGAGAAATCCCAGAACTTTCTAAAAAATTATGAAGAGTCTCATTTCTGAACTCTGTTCCATTATCACTTCTGATTTTCTGAACTGGAAGTTGTAAGAGAACTTGAATCCTTTTGATAAAATTTATCAATGTAGTAGCAGCTTCTGACTTAGCTCTTAGGAACTCAACCCATGTGTATCTGGAGAATTCATCAACAATCACAAGCATATATTTCTTTCCTCCCATAGATTGAACTGAAATTGGACCACAAAGATCAGTATGAATCATTTCTAATGGTGCTTTGCAAGATGAGTCCATTTTTAATTTGTGAGAACTCTTTTTCATCTTGCCCATTTCACAAGCTGAGCATAATGATTCTTTTTCAAATTTAAGCTTTGGTAAGCCTTTAACCAGATGTTTTGCAACGAGATTATTAAGATCTTTGAAATTCAGATGAGAACATCTTCTGTGCCAAAGCCAGCATTCATTTGCAGTTGATTTTGATAAAAGACAAACTGTATTTAATGTTTTCAATTTTGAAAAATTAACTACAAATAAGTCCATATGTCTTTTGGCCCAGAAGACTTTAACATCATTTTCAGTTAAAATCATGCAACCTGTTATTTGAAACTTAATTTGACAAAGACTGTCTAAAAACTGACTTATGCTGAAAAGATTATGCTGTAATCCTTCAACATAGAAAACCTTTTGGATAGTCAGATCTCCTTTAGTTAAATCCCCATAACCTTTGACTTGTCCTTTGCTGTTATTTCCAAAGTTTACTGCTCCTCCAGCCTTTTCTGTGAAGTTTGATAGAAAAGACTTCTGACCTGTCATGTGTCTTGAAGCTCCTGAATCTAAAAACCACACATGACAGCCCTGCAAAAGGATCAGTTAGGTTTAGGTACCCATTTTGGAATGGGTCCATCTTTGTTAGCTTTGTCATTGGATTTAACATTAGTACCTTTTACTCTCCACTCAAAATCTTTCTTCAAACACCACTTTCCTTGAACTTTTATGAAGTCAGAACATTTTCTGCTTACAAGCTTGTTCAAATTCTTTTTGAGAGTTGTAACTTTTGGTTTTGCTATATTTTCAACTTTCTTTTCTTTTATCTTTTCTTTCTTCTGAGTCTGAGGAACAGAAATTTTCTTCTTTTCTGTATTTTGAGGAACAGAAACTTTCTGAATATCTTTTCTTATGTATGAAACAGAAGTTATTTTGACTTGACATTTATGAGAATATTGGAATGAATCATTTTTACATCTAACACAAACAAGATTTTTCTTTGCAAGTGACAATAAATCTGAAACATAGGTCATTTCATTTTTATTGATACTGTTCAGAGTACAATTGCCCTTATTACAAGAATTTCTAGCTTTGAGTTCAGAAGTAGATTTCATTCTAAGCTTCTCAAGATCCCTTTTCAGATCATTCAACTTTGCAAGATCATCTTTCCTTTTGCTTTCTTCTTTTTCTGAAAAATTCAAGTTCTTTTTGTTAGAAGAATTAGATGATTCACCTTTTTCATATGTACTTGATTCATTAAAGAATTTATCATTTTCTCTTGAAGCATTAATTTTAAAAAGATCATACTCAGTCTTCAGTTTTTCAAGCTCTGTTATTTTCTGAATAAAAATATTCTTTTCTTTCAAAGCTTTTTCAAGTTTAATATCCACCTCACAGAAATCATTTTCAAGTTCATCATAAGCTTTCCTTAAGTCCTCAAGTTCTTGACTCACAAGATTAAATCTTTTTTCAAGTTGCAAAAATTCATCTGATTTTGTTTCAGAAAAACCAGTTGAATCAGACTTCTGACTACTTGAGTCAGAGTTCTGATTTACAGACTCAGATGTCTGATCTTTAGGCTCAGAGTTCTGACTACAAAGTTCAGAATCCTGACTAGAAGTTTCAGACTTCTGATTGACTGTTTCAGAATTTTTACTTGTGTCAAATATGCTCTCAATGTCATGATATGAAAAACTTGGTTGTTTATTTTTGTAGCTGACATTTAAAGAATCATACTTGAATTTAGTATCATTGTATCTTGGCTTCTCATCTGTTGGTTTAGAAACTTCTTTCTTAACCTTTTCTTCTGAACCAACTGACTTTTCTGTTTTAGACTCAGAAATTTTCTCATCTGACTTTTTAGAGTTTGGTCTTTGCAAATTGTCAGAACTTGTTATAGAACTAGCAGGTCTTATGAAAACTTCAACAATTTCTGGGATTTTTGGCTTAGAAACTTGAAGTTTTTCATATAAATTGATTGGAGCTCTTTTTAAAGTGACATTTTCTTCCAATCCCAATCCCTTCTTTGGGTTGTAAAATCTTGTATCTTTAACATTGCTTAATAAAAGATTTAGTGTTTGCTGAGTCTGACCCCTTTTCAAATTCAGATCTTCTAATTCTTTAATTTTGGTGTATAAATTCTTTCTTTCTTCAAATAACATATCAAATTTTATTTGTAAATCACCTTTTTCATCCTTTATTTTTGAAAACTCAACTTTTAGTTCAGAAAGCCTTTTCATCAATTCAGAATTTTCATCTTTAACTTTCTGTTTCTCAGCCTCAGATTCTTCATATTGTTCTTTTATTACTTCTTTTTCAATTCTGAATTTGTTAACCAAATTTCTTTCTCCTTTTATCTGTTTTCTTAGATTAGCAAATTCAGTTTTCATTTCACCAATCTGTGTCATTAACTCTAATTCAAGTGAAGAATGTACCTCAGCAGATGACTCAGAATCAGCATCTTCAAAATCAGAATCATCCTCATTCCTCATTTTTGCCATATAGCTCTGCATATGTGGAAAGTTGATATGATCATCTTCATTAGAAGTATAGTACAACCAATTCTCCTGTTCAGCCAACAAAGCAATTTTATCATCTCTCTTCTTTGCAAGCTGAGCCTTCTTGGTGTAGTACTCATAGTCTTTCACAATTTTAACTCTGCAATCCTTAGCATAGTGGCCAGATTTTCCACATTTGAAACACAGATTCTTTTCTTTTCTCTCATCCTTCTCTTCTTTGTTTTCTTCACTTCTCTCTACTCTCTTTTCAAACTTATTTTCTTCTCTGTCTTCTTTCTTCTTATAATCTGAACTCCCAACTCTCTTATAATTTCCTTGAAATCTACCCTTCCCATACCTTTTGTTGAAAGTATTTGTCAACAAAGCTAGTTTTTCAGCCATTATCTTGATATCTTCATCATCTTCTGATCCTTCTTCCTTGTCAGATTCTTCCAGATTAGGTATCTCTGATAGATATGCAGTCTTTTTGGGTGCTTTGATTGCTTTGGACTTTGATAAGAACGCTAACTGATCAGCAACATTTTTCTTCTCTTCCACAACTAACTTGACAGAGTCTTCATGTTGATTAAGAACACAGAATAGATCATTTAAGTCTTCTTCACACATATCCTTGTTCATTTGCAGACTTATGGCAAATGATGACCATTCTGAATTTAGACTGTTCAGAAATTTGTAATTTATTTCTGACTTCGTTTTCTTCAGTCCATTTCTTCTCAAGTCATTTAGAATAGTGCAAAATTTACTGTATGTCTGTGTCAAACTTTCTGACTCTTTTGCTTTGAACCTTTCATAAGCATTTATGCTTTGATTTAACTTTGCCTGAATAGATCTCACAGTTCCTAACATTTGCCTTTCCAATTCGTCCCACATTTCTTTAGCTGATGATCCACTGTCAATCCTGTTAAGAACCTCATTTGGGACAGCCAAAGTCATCAAAGTAATTGCTCTTTTGTCAATAGCATGCCTATTCTTTTGTTCAGCTGTGTATTGGGAATAACTCTTTTTCACCCTGGTCGCTGGAATTTCTGGAGTTGTCTCTGTAGCAGGGGTTGCAGCAACATCGATGTACACTTCAATTGGACCTTCTCGAATAGAGACCATTAGATTTTCATCAATATTGTCTAGGAATTGGATCATACGAATTTTCCATTGCTGATACTCTTCTGGTATAAGAACCGGCGGTTTGGTTTCAGATCCCATGGCTAGATATTCTTTAGAAGACATGATTGTAAGAAAATTCAACAGAAAGACAAATTCGAGTTTCTTGATCGAAATGTAACAGGAAATTCAAGAATTGCCAAGAATTCAAGAACTAGCCCTAGCAGCGGAATCGAATTTTGAATGAATCAAGAAATCTTCAAGAAATTGATCAATTGACCTTCGCGATAACAATCTTGAACGAATTTGTTTGTTGATTGGCTCTGATACCAATTGAAAGAACATGATCTAATCTTACAATCAATATAGAAAGCAGTAATTGAGAAATTGTATGATCAAGCCCAATTGTATTCAATGATGAACAGAATTACAGATCTAAGAGAGAGAGAATCTCAAAGATTACAAGGAATGAATACAAAGTTATACGGGAAAAATCAATCAGTTAGCAACATTGAGCTAACTACTATTTATACTGCAACGGACATCTTAAAGCTACAGTACAAATAAGAAAGACTAATAAGAACATAACACGTGTCCTAATTAGTTTATAAAATACTAAGTAAAGTATCTCGTCATAAGTTCTGAACAGGTAGTTCAGAACTTCTGAACATTCTTCTGATAAAGCTTCTCAGATCTTCTGACTCCTTAACTCAGACATCTGACTTCTCTTTCCAGACCTTTGATTTCACTGATCAATACTTCTGAGCTTTCACAGTCAGACCTCTGACTTCTCTACTCAGAACATCTGAGTCTTCTTATCAGATCTTCAACACTTGGTTTATTGACAAAACTTCAGATCTAACATTATCTAAGAAAAACCATCAAAAGCCTTCATGCCTTAGCTAACTCCTCCGCTTATCTCTTAAGTTGGATGCATCAAAAGCTCTCGGCCCACATCCCATTTACTTCCCTGAGCCTGTACCTGGTAAGAAAATTTAATTTGTAAGATTAGGCTTACGCCTAGTGAGAACATTCAATTTCAAATCAAAGACATATAAACAAACTTGTTCTCCACCATTATTACCATACATATGCTCACCTCAACAACAAGATCATACCCGATCCTATGAATATGACTCACATTCAGTAGGTCATATTATCAAAACCAGAGCCCACTACGAATCTTTACGGTTCTAGATTTATGCTCTTATCCAAGAATTTACAAGTTACTTTATGCCTATTTCTTGGACCGGAAATAGAGATTACAAGATACTTTATGCCTATCTCTCTTTCCCATGTGAAAGGGAATTACAAGTTGCTTTATGCCTATTCCTCATTTCACCTCACACTATGAAATAGAAATTACAAGTTCCTTTATGCCTATTTCTTATTTCATAACACCTTTACGAAATGGGAATTACAAGTTACTTTATGCCTATTCCACATTTCAGGTCAACGGGAATTACAAATTACTTTATGCCTATTCCACGTTACAAATAGTGCCTATAGATCATTTACACTTACTACACACTTGCCTAGTATCAAACTAGAACAATCATTAAGCCTAACAACCTACCCTTCAGCTGTAAGTATGTTCAAGCTACTAGAATTGCATTTCAATTCCTAAATCGTACCTGTTTAGAAGTCAGCAAATCCTAAAGTTACTGAGTACTCCAAAAGTGACCGGACAACACCAGTTTCCGGATGCCTCAACACTATCCGGACAACACAAGTTTTCCAGATACTCAAGACTTACCGAATACACAAACTTTCCGGATGCATCAACTTTCCGGATACATCATCTTACCGGGTACTTCACTAATCCGGATGACATCCGAAAACCAAGGTAATCCGGATACCATCCGGTAACTCAATTCATCCGGAAACTATAATAAACTTAAGACTTACCGGATACTTTGTCTTGTCCGGGAACATTCATATCAGAGGTTTTCGGATAATATCATTTTATCCGGAAACTACGACATGCAGCCTAAAAATTCATCCCAAAGCCATGTTTGTTCCATTCAGCTTGTTTTAAACACAACCATACAGTCCCAAAACAGTTTATACATGTATCTTACCATTTAATTTGACAGAAAATATGTATTTAATCAAAAGTGAATGAACTCACCTTTAAAGGATATAAACCCACTTTTGCACAAACTAAAAGCTTCAAATCTGCTGTCAATGATTCTGGAACCTAAACACAATTGAATCTGTTTAGAACTAAGCAATTACAACAAACCATATCTGAATCTATGGTGAAATTCTTACCAAAGTTGAAGACAATCTTGAGTTTCCTCCTTCTCTTCTTTCTCTCTTTTCTCTCTAATTCTCTTTCTCTTGTCTCTCTCTCTAAACCGACCTAACAAGATGAAAATCATATATTTTCTCAACTTTCATCCTCTTATCCACACACTATTGTTAAATGACCCTATACACCTCCAAGTTTCTAATTTTACATAAAAACATCAAACTTTGGTTACATGACTTTTAACCCCAAAGATTCAAATACTTGTAAATATACCATCCAAATACAACTCAATTACAAACAACTTCCTTTATATTATAACATAATATAACGAAATTTCGGGATGTTACAATACTCCCTAACTTGAAACTGATTTCGTCCCCGAAATCAAAGCCAGGTAAACAAATGAGGATATCTAGCCTTCATATCCTCTTCCGATTCTAAAGTTACATTAGGACCTCGATTATGCCTCCACTGTACTTTTAACATAACCACTTCCTTACCACTACGTAACTTTCTAACTGACCTTTCCAAAATTGCCTCTGGTTCTTCCACACATCGGCTCTTTTCGTCCACTCTTACATCAGTAAGTGGAATCACATCGTCCTCTTCAGCCAAACATTTCCGAAGGTAACAAACATGGAAGGTATTATGGATCCCTTCCAATTCAGGTGGAAGATCCAACTGATATGCTTGCAATCCAACTCTCTTAGTAATAGTGAAAGGTCCTAGAAAACGAGGACTCAACTTTCCGCGTTTACCAAACCTTATCACACCTTTCCATGGAGATACCTTAAGCATTACACGCTCCCCAACTTGGAATTCTTTTGGTATTCTTTTCGGATCAGCATAACTCTTTTGTCTATCTTGAGCCGCTTTCATATGCTTCCGAATCTCTTTCACTTTATCAGCTGTTTGTTGCACAAGTTTCGGACCAACAAACTGCTTTTCTCCAGCTTCTAACCAACACACTGGAGTTCTACATTTACGACCATATAAAGCTTCAAAAGGCGCTCTTCCAATACTAGAATGGTAACTATTATTATACGCAAATTCTACTAACGGTAGATGCGTATCCCAATTACCTCCAAAATCTAACACACACGACCTTAACATATCTTCCAAAGTTTGAATGGTTCTTTCACTTTGTCCGTCAGTCTGTGGGTGGTAAGCAGTACTCAAATTAACTATCGTACCCAATTCTTCTTGTAGTGACTGCCAAAACCTCGAGGTAAACCGACTATCACGATCTGACACTATCGACACCGGTATACCATGTCTTGACACCACTTCATCAATATATAGCTTCGACAATTTATCTATTGGTGACGCTTCTTTCATAGCCAGAAAATGAGCACTCTTAGTCAATCTGTCCACGATTACCCATATAGTGTCGTTACCCTTTTGCGTCTTTGGTAACTTTGTCACGAAATCCATAGTAATCTTTTCCCACTTCCACTCCGGAATTTTCAAAGACTGAAAACTTCCGTAAGGCCTTTGGTGTTCCGCTTTTACTAACGAACATGTCATACACATTTCTACTATTTGTGCCACATCTGTTTTCATAGCTGGCCACCAATAGTGTAACTTCAGATCCCTATACATCTTAGTACTCCCAGGATGTATAGAATACTTAGATCTATGGGTGTCTTCGAGAATCAACTCTCGATTTCCTCCCATCTTTGGTACCCAAACACGACCTTGAAACAACTTAATTCCACGGCTATCTTCAGTCAATTGAAGACGTTGCTTGCTCATCACTTCTTCTTTCAGATTTTCTTCCCGTAAGGCTTCTGCTTGTGCCTCCTTTATCCTATCAATCAATCTTGACGTCACGTCAATCCTAGTATTAGTCGTTTTCAAACACCCACTATACTCTTTTCTGCTTAAAGCATCAGCTACAATATTTGCCTTACCGGGATGGTAATGCAATTCACAATCGTAGTCTTTAAGTAGTTCTAACCAACGCCTTTGCCTCATATTCAATTCTTTTTTATCAAAGACATGTTGTAGGCTCTTATGATCAGTGAATAAAGTACACTTTGTTCCATACAGATAATGACGCCATAACTTTAAAGCAAACACGACTGCTGCCAATTCCAAATCATGAGTAGGATAATTCTTTTCGTGCTCCTTAAGTTGTCTTGATGCATAAGCAATCACCTTGCCTCGTTGCATCAACACACATCCCAAACCCATCTTTGATGCGTCACTATATATTACTAAATCTTCCGTTCCTTCTAGCAACGCAAGAATAGGAGCTTCACACAACTTCTGACGTAAAGTTTTAAAAGCTGCCTCTTGTTTCTCCGTCCAAACAAACTTTACATTCTTTCGAGTCAACACGGTCAAAGCAGAAGCAATCTTTGAAAAGTATTTAATAAACCTCCGATAGTAACCTGCTAGACCTAAGAAATTTCTTATTTCAGATGCACTCTTCGGTGTCTCCCAATTCGTCATTGCTTCTATCTTTGCTGGATCTACGTTAACTCCTTCAGAAGTAATTACATGTCCTAGAAATTGTACCTCTTTTAACCAGAATTCACACTTTGAAAACTTAGCGTACAATTTCTCTTTCCTCAGAACTTCTAAGACTTCTCGAAGATGGCATTCATGATCGTCTTCATTCTTTGAATAGACAAGTATGTCATCAATGAACACAATGACAAACTTATCAAAAAATGGTCTACATACTCTGTTCATCAGATCCATGAACACGGCTGGAGCATTTGTCAACCCGAACGACATTACAAGGAATTCATAGTGTCCGTACCTCGTTCTAAATGCTGTCTTGGAAATATCTTCATCTCTTACTCGAACTTGATGGTATCCCGACCTCAAATCAATCTTAGAAAAACATCCCGCACCTTGAAGTTGATCAAACAGATCATCAATTCTTGGAAGCGGATACTTGTTCTTAATCGTCACCTTATTCAGCTCACGATAATCGATACACATTCTCATGGTGCCATCTTTCTTTTTAACAAACAAAACCGGAGCTCCCCAAGGTGAAGAACTCGGTCTAACAAAACCTTTATCCAACAACTCCTGAAGTTGAGTCATCATCTCTTTCATTTCGGCCGACGCTAAGTGTTGGTTCCTATTTTGCTTTAACAATGATTAACCTTTCAGTTAGTTCATATTTATATAGTGCAGATGCGTATTTAAATAACTGAAAGAAATACTGAAGTAGAAAAACACACGATATCAAATACGTGAAGTATAAATAACAGATAATAACACAATGATTCACTGTATTTGATATATAAGAAGAACACCAAGAACACCCAAAGGTTTACAATAACTTGTTCTTAAGAGGTGTGTGTGTTTGTGTGAAAGCTTAATCTGAATCTTAGTTGATTGCTTGATTCTTGCTTAATGTTTAGTTGCTTAATAGAAGATCTCAACATGAGACTTCTATTTATACTACTTCTAAAGGGGACAAGGCTGGACAACTAGTACAAAAGGTACAAAGACACTATTCATAGTACTGTTGCAGGTACAAGGTTTATTAAATGCGCCGGCTCTACTAAGGCTATGACCTATCAGAGTTTGACACTTGGAGTTGTCAGGCCATGCCTTGTACGAATGATCTTGAGTATCTTCGTACAGCAGAAACAGCTGGAGGCACGTTTGTACTTGTGTAGATCTTCTATACCACAGAGGCTCTGTCAAGTATGACAAAGGCTCTGTGGCCTTGTCCGCATGAGAAGAGTCTTATGTCGATTCTCATCTTGGTTATTCTTCGATCTTCTTTGAGACTTGGTAGAGCCTATGTAGATGACTGCACTTCAATCTTCTGTTGATGTCTCGGCAGTACTTCTATCAGAGATTCCTATACTTAGCCTATTTTTCAATACTTCTATAATCAGAAAGATTGGAGCTAACAATCTCCCCCTAAGTATTGAAAAATAAAAATTTGAACGTGCAAGGTTTTCTAGGCTAAGAAAAAAATATTTTCTTTCATTACAGAAATATGCCAGAGGCACTTACACTTATTTACATTTATGAAAAGAAAGACTTGCAGAGGTTGGTAGAAGATTCAGACATTGGCATCTTTAAAGTCGTTGAAACTTCTGTTGTCGAATCCTACGTCTTTGAGCTCATGATAGTACTTGATGCAGAGGTTTCTGAAGTTGATTACATAGTCGATTTCCTCTATCAGTCTATCAGCGAGAGCCTGATCCATTTGCTCTGTTCCTCTGTGCTCCACTAGAATTGCCCTGAACTCTTTCAAAGTATTTGTTGCATACTTCTGAGAGTCCGTTTGTATGAACAACCTTAACTTCCCAGCAGGTTCTTGAAAGACAAACGAACGTTGGACAGTCGTCTTCTGGTGGTCGAAGATTCAATTTCCTTACTCCAAGATCTCTAGCCAGTTGAAAGTCAGATATGCTGTGTTGCAGAAGTTTCTCGCGCATGGCTCTTTTGATCACTCTGTATGCCCTTCGATGTGCATCAGTTGTGAAATTCTTTTTCGTCCAATCCAGAAGATCAGCTAGGTCATAGGGACTTAGGTTTCTGAGATCAGCATCCGAGAATTGATGCTCGGTTCTGTCTGCCCTTTTTACCATGTATATATTATAGTAGATCTCTGTGTTTCTGGTGCGAGAGAACTTACAATATATGACTTTGTCGATGTTGGAGATGGAGTGGACATGATAAGCAGGCTTGGGAGTTGTTCTGTAGAAGGTGTTCTGGATTTCAGCGTGGAACACTGGATCTTGAATGGTTGGTGGCAGAGGATCTATGGCAGATATGTTGTACAGATATTTGTGTACAACTTCTTCCATCTGTCGTGGAGGTGCACCAGGTGTAGGCATTGGTCTGCGCATAGCATCCATTTTCTTCTTGATTTCCTTCACTCGATCCTCTGAGAGCTTTGCCGTTGGATCTAGAATTGGTATGTTTGACAGAGGTATTAAACCAAAAGCCCAGTGATCTTTTTCAGTCTTTGGGGTTAGATAGGCGTCAAAAGAGCTTTTCATCAATTTCTCTGTAGGTTGATGCTTTGGCTTCTTCTCTTTGGGTTCCTCTGTCATTATAGTTTTGCCCTTGTCTCTTGCCTTCGGCTCTTCTGCTCTTTGTGTTGGGGTTGCCTCTGTAGGTTTTGACACTTGTGGCTCTGAGGGCTTGGTTGGTGAGACTTCTGTTATTCTGCTTACTGGCATTCCCATTGTTGTAGAAGCTCGATGTGCAAAAGTGGATTCATGTCTTAGATTGGCTCTGTTTATTTCCCTTTGAGCTATTTTTGCCTGCATCGATTTCAGAATGTCTTCCGCAAAGGGTTTGGTTTTTGGTGCTTCTGTTGGTTTTGTGGGGGTTGCCTCTGTAGGTTTTGACACTTGGGATTCTGAGGACTTTGTTGGTGGAGAGTTTGGTGCGGCTTCTGTGGTCGTGCTCAAATGTTTTCTTTAGTGAGAAATCGACTTTATTCTGGTTTTGGGTGTGGAGGATGGAGATTTTGGTTCTGTTGGTATTTTTGGTGTTGGGAAAGGGAGTTCTTCTTCGGAGGATGACAGGATTTGAATCTGTTCATTGGTTGGTTCATCTTCTCCGAAGACAGAAGTAGTTTCCACAGAGGTGGGTTTTGCCTCTGTGGATTGTTGTTGTGGGGTTTCTTGGGTTTGAGTTGGGGGAGCTTGGGATATGGGTTCTGCTGATAGTGGAGTTGGTGCAGATATACCTCTGTCAGTGGCTTTTTCCCTTGTCTTCTCCCCTGTCTTCTCCTTTGTTTTCTCCCCCTCAGGATGATCTGATGAATCGTCAGAGTCATCATCAGAGTCATCTTGACCCTTATCCTTCGTGCCCTCTGTTCTGCACGATGTTTCTGCCTTTTTAGGTGGTGCTGCACCGGCTGCTATCATCTTGGCGCATAGATCGTTACAGAGGCCAAGGAGTTTGTGGACCTCTGCTTCTGTGTTGAAGCGCATTTTGCCCACACTCTTCTGAAAGTCTTTTACGTAGTTAGCGTTGGCAGTAGTGAAGGCCTTGATGAATTCGGTGATCTGATCGAGAACTCCTTGCCCTAGTTCTGTAAGTTGAGCTCTGGTCATGTAGTCTGTGGGCTTCATGCCCAGAGTGGCTTCTGTCGTGTGCTCTTGAACTTGCTCGAGGGCCTTCTTTAAATCTGCAGGAGTAAGACCCTGAGTTGTTGAGGTTTTCACTTTCAACTTTTCAAGAAGTTCTTTGACAGAGCTTTGGAAGGCAGAGGAGGTTGCTCACTCGAAATCAGCAGCAGCAGTTGCGGCAGAGGTAGTAGCAGTGGACTTCATCTGGGCTAAGGTAGTTTGCACCTCTGTGGACAGGTTGTCCATTTTGGTGTTCAGATTTGTGAGCGCCTTGGATGTAGTAGCTGTAAAAGTATCAAAAGAGCTTTTCAACTCTTTTAATATGGTGTCCACAGAGGTGACAAGGGTTTGGAACTCATCCCTTGATACATGTGGACTGGGGGTAACCTCTGGGTGAACACATTCGTCCCCAGAGTATGTCCCTGTTCCTTGGACACCTTCTGTCGCCCTTGTTTGTACGTTGGGGGCGGAAGGATTTCCTTCTGATCCTTGAGCAGAGGTTCTTAAGGCCTCAGACTCTACAGAAGTTCTGAGAAGAACATTGTCTTGATCCACTCCAGAGGTGGGTACAAGAGTATCCTTCTGTTGACTAGGGGACTTGTCTAGAGTCCCTTCGTCTCTGTGCACTCTAAGCTCCTCTGAAGAGCTTGTTGGTCCTATTTGTGTGTGCGTGGCAGAGGAAACAAATTCCTTTGTTAGTTTGTCGATTGTGGTCTGGGGCAAATGACCACGAACTAAGGGTGAGTCCTTTTGAGAGGACTCCCCTGGAAAGGTTTCCCCGGATTCGATTGGCACAGAGATGGAAGGAATTTCCTCTGTCCGGTCAGTTTGGGGTGGGTTCGAGCTGTGTGGCTCTCTTTCAATATTACCTTCTGCCACTAGACTGGCGGTAATAGAAGTGTGGGTTGCACTGGGAGTTGGTTGGGGATGTTGTTGTGCTTCACCTTCTGTCGGACACCCTAGCCTTATAGTATCACCTCTGCCCTCTATCTCATTAAAATCCCCTAAATGCTCTGCGGAGTCTCCTTCCTCTAGACTTCTTTGTTGAACATTATATTCAGGTTGGAGGAAGGGGTTGTGCAAAACTTCTGGGGTCTTTCCTTGAAAGCTCTGTGGGGTTTGATCATCCTCCTCCAAGTCAGAAGAGATTCTGAATTCTGGTTCTTCTGCTGATTGGTTGGAGAGGGCTTCTGCGGTCCAGCCAGCGGTGTTTAGGGTATGGGCAAATTCATGGTGTTCAAGGAAGGTGTCGAAGTCACCCTGAGCTTCTGCATATTGGATGGGTGAAGGAGATTGCAGAGGCTCTTGTTGAGTTTGTTCAGGCAGATCTGTTTCCTCTGCAATTGTTTGCAGAGGATAGTGGGTTCTCATGGATTTCTTCTTCTTGCTCCTCTTTGGTTTTGGGGCACCCTCCTCAGACGACTTTTGTTTTCTTTTCTTTTTGTCTTTTGGAGGAATGGGAAGAGCAGAAGATCCAACCTCTGTTGCATGAGGAGGAGACTATTGGGGTTCTGCAGAGGTGCCTTCTGTAGCTTTCCTTCTGTGCTCTTTCTTCTTGGGTGTGATGGCAGAGGTTTTGGTTTTGGAGACAGAGGAGAGAATAGACTGCCGTTGTGCATGAAAATTTGTTTGGATTACGTCATGCTTGGCAAAAGCTACTGCCCATTCTTCCTCTGCCATTCTCTCTACTACTTGGGTTCTTATGGGGGCTCCTAGACGTGGGGGTGTCACAGGACTCGGTTCTGGAGTCCTATGATCGCGTATGTATCTAGATCTAAGGGATCTATCTGTAGCATATCCCAGCATTTTTGTTGACAGAGGCCTGCAGTATCTGTATCCATCCTTGTGCTCTGTCGGTGTGTTCTTTATCATAGGATACATCTTGGGCGTGGGACCTTCCATTGGCCATTGTTCACATAAGAGCAGAGGTTCGAGCAAGACACCCAAAAATCGTTGATACTGCAGAGGAGGAAGAGTTGGTTTGGCCTTCTGGGAGATGTTCTTGCGTTCAATGGTGTTGACCATTTCTTGCATCAAAAGTTTGGCGTAGTCCAGAGGCAGATCATAATATACCCCGTACATTATGACCAAAGATTTGGTGCGAAGTTTGGTCTGGACTGCCTACTTTCCCAGTTAGGCATCTGTTGAGAATTGAGAAGAGGGTATTCCACAGAGGAGGAAGTCGATTTCTTCTGAAATCATTCCTTTTTCTTAGGGTTGTGTTATACCCCAACATCTCAACGAACCTGCAGAGGTCTTCGTCTGTGGGTTCCTCTGCATACCTTTTTATGCCTAAAAGGCCTCTGGTTGGTAGATTGAACTCAAGTGAGAACATTGTTCTGTTGAACTTGAGTTCACTATGCTCTGTTTTGTCAGGTTTGGAGATGTAGCCTTTGATCTGTCTATCCTTTGGGTTAAATCTGCAGCTTTGCCAGAACTGGTTGAGATATCTGGCAGGGATTTTATGCACAGTTGTGGATAAGAGGGGGTAAAGGTAGTGGTTTTCAAGAATATCAAGAAGGATGGCATGTGCTTCCCCAAATGAGGTTCTTGTGGGAACCAGATGGTAATTATTGGGTTTTGAAGGTAGAACACTTTCAAAGTGTTCATTTGCGATGGAGTTTTGAAGATGGGTAGTCAGAGCAAAATCCGTTGTGTCACCGGAGTTATCTTTTTCGTGGTCTCCGGCCATATCTTGGTTGTGGGAGTGCTCAGAATGTGATGGGGAAGGAGTTCACTGGAGAGTTGGATGTGGATGCCATTTGATGATTTTGAGAGAAGAGAGTAGAAATTTGACGTTTGCAGGTTATTGCAATGTTCGCCGGAGAAGATGAAAAGAGTAAGATCGTAAACTTTTGAATGAAGTAGTAAGGATGGTTTTATACTGAAAAGGTAATGGTAATCTGAAGAGGTAAATAGGTGAAAGTGAATAAAATTTGGGGTCCGCACTCGAGTACATACAGCTGGATTCAACTTCCCATAAGAACGTGTGCCATGTACGTCCAATCAGATTGTGCCACGTCATGTGTGTCAGAGCACGATTTGATGGCGTACGTGGCCCATTAATGCTTGGCGCGTGGGCCTTTCTACTTTCAGATTACTGTTACGCACAGTAGAAAATGACAGAAGCTCTGTAGTGGAACAAGCTCTGTGGTCTAATAACTGCTTTGTCTCCTCTGAGGGTTGCACCTTTACCAGAAACGTTTGAAAAGTACATTGGAGAGGATCGATAAACTTTAGTGCAGAGATTTCGGTCACAGAGGTTTTGGAGCTCTGTCAGAGCCAGCAGAAGCTCTATGAGTTGGAATTTCTCATAACTAAAAATTTATAAAACTTTTTGATCATCCAAAGTTTTAATTGTTTTTAACAATGTTTTTAGGACCTATTTGGAAGTTGGTGTCCTAGAAAATTGTTTTAAATAAGGTTTTGTGCGAGTAACCTTGAAGATGGTTAATCATAAGTTCAGTGGTGGAGTGAACTCTGTGATTAAAGACCTTCTTTCAGTATTTTGGTCCGTGTATTTGTACGTGCAAATCCTTATTGTATACATTGAAGATGATCGACAGAGTTTCCGTATGAAGTTTGCAGTTGTAGAGGATCCGACTTACAGAAGCTCTGTTGAGCTCAGCAGAGGCTCTATGACCTTAAATTTATCATAACGAAAGACTCGAAAATCTTTTTGATTATTTCTTGATTGGAGTGTCTTAGACAATGTTTCTAGGACATATTTGGAAATTTGTGTCCTAGAAAATTGTTTTCAAGAAGGATTTGTACGAGATACTTACCTTTTGGCTCTTTTTAGTTCGGCAATACCCTTTACTTCTGTGAGTTTAATCGATGGTATCTCTTCTTTGGCTTCCCCTTGAATGATCAACCTCTGTAGGTCAGTTCAAGGTCTTCTTCTGCTCCCCCTTGAATGATCAACCTCTGTAGATCAGTTCAAGGTCTCCTTCTGCCCCCCCCCCCCCTTGAATGATCAACCTCTGTAGATCAGTTCAAGGTCTCCTTCTTCTCCCCCTTGACCTATGCTTGGATCAAATGAGATAAAATAGCACATAACATAGGTCAAGTTTATCAGAGGTTCTGTGGAGATTGTCAGAGGCTCTAAGCAATTCCACAGAAGCTCTATAGAACTATTGATGATTAAGAATTTACATACAGAAGTTTAAATATATATATACATATTTACAAGAAAGATTAAGTCTTACTTGCAGAGGGTTTAACTCATGTTAATCATTCCTAACTTACCCACCAAGAAAAGAAATCTTTTCTCATCAAGTGCCTTGGTGAATAAGTCTGCAAGCTGAAATACAGTGGGCACAAAATGCATTTCGATTGTGCCATATTCAACATGATGCTTCAGAAAGTGGTAACGGATATCGATATGCTTTGTTTTTTAATGCTGTACTGGATTGGCAGAGATGGCTATTGCACTTTTGGAATCACAGAGGATGGGTATCTTGAATATGTTGTGGCCATAGTCAGTTAGCTGAGTTTTCATCCACAAAACTTGGGAACAACAGCTAGCAGCAGCAACGTATTCAGCTTCTGCTGTAGATGTAGACACACAGTTCTGCTTCTTTGAAGTCCAACTGACTAATTTTCCTCCTAGGAATTGACAACTCCCAAAGGTGCTCTTTCGATCAAGCTTGCATCCTCCATAATCTGAATCTGTGTATGCCTTAAGACCAAAACCAGAGTTCTTCGGATACCAGAGCCCAAGATTTTTGGTCCCTTTAAGGTATCTGAGGATCCTCTTTACAGCAATAAGGTGGGATTCCTTTGGGTTAGCTTGATATCTTGCACAGAGGCATGTGGCATGCATTATATCAGGTCTACTAGCTGTTAAGTATAACAGAGACCCAATCAAGCCTCTGTAGAGCTTGCACTCTACAGATTTGCCATCTGGATCTGAGTGTAACTTATTTCCAGTGGCCATTGGAGTCTTCATTACAGAGGCATCAGAGAGACTGAATTTTGTGAGTATGTCAGAGACATATTTGGCTTGATTTATAAAAATTCCCTCTGATGATTGTTTTACTTGGAGTCCGAGGAAGAAGGTTAATTCTCCCATCATACTCATTTCAAACTCACTCTGCATGAGTTTTTCAAAATCTTTGCACTGTTGTGCATTTGTAGACCCGAAGATAATATCATCCACATAAATTTGTACAAGTAAAATCTCATCACCTTTTCTTTTGTAAAACAAAGTAGTATATGTCGTACCTCTGTCGAAATCTTTGTTGAGAAGAAAGGTTGAAAGTCTGTCGTACCATGCTCTTGGAGCCTGTTTCAGTCCATACAGAGCTTTGTCGAGATAATAGACATACCTTGGGTACTTGGAACTTTCAAACCCTGGTGGCTGCTGGATGTATACTTCTTCTTGGATTTCACCATTTAGAAAGGCAGATTTTACATCCATCTTAAATACTTTAAAACCTCTGTGGGCTGCGAAGGCTAAGAAGATTCTTATAGCTTCGAGCCGTGCGACAGGGGAAAAAGTTTCATCGTAATCAATGCATTCTTCTTGGCGATATCCCTTGGCCACCAATCTTGCTTTGTTTCTAATGACCACCCCATCCTCGTCCTTCTTATTTCTGAAGACCCATTTTGTCCCTATTGCTTGTTTCCCTTTTGGCAGAGGAACAAGTGTCCAGACTTTGTTTCTCTCAAACTGTAGAAGTTATTCTTGCATTGCATCTACCCAGTTTGGATCGTCTAGGGCTTCAAAGATTCTTATTGGCTCGATCACACTGATAAAATTTGTAAAGTAACAAAAGTTAGCAGTGGCTGATCTAGTCTTCACCTTTTCAGAAGGGTCGCCGATTATAAGGCTTGGAGGATGGCTTTTCGTCCATTGTGTTGTTCTTGGAAGATGGTCATTTGAATCATCCAGATTAACCTCTGTAGTTGCATACTGAGGTTCTGGTGCAGCTTCTGTCGTAGATAGCACTTCTGTGCTTGTGCTTGGTTCTTCAGCTTGTGGAAGAATTGGAATGAGAGTTGGAATTTGTTCCTCTGAGAAGGTAGAGACTGAATCTTCGCCTTCCTCTGGTATTGATTCCTCTGTGGTCGCTGGAGAAGGTATTTCAGGAGCCTCTGTGGCTGAGTTTTTAGCTGTTTCATCTTCTGTTCGCTCCCCCTCACTTTGTGCGTCTGTATGATTTACAGAAGAGGATGAAGTAGGTATTGGACCAGTTAGAGTAATACATGGCTCAGTCTGGTTGTCAGAAGATGGTTCTCCAGAGGCTCTGTAATCTCGCGCAGAGGGATCAATATCATCATTGAACATCTCTTCGAATAGAAGATTTAAGTCTTCTGTTGTTTTTAAGATGCCAGAGGATTCTTTCTTTAGTGCGAGTTCTGAACTGATTTGTTCAGAAGTCTGATGAAAGGAGTCGTCAAAAGACACATTTATGCTTTCTACAATGGATCGAGACCGCAGAAGGTATACTCTGTAAGCTTTTGAAGTGGCAGAGTATCCTATGAACTTTCCTTCGTCGGCCTTTACCTCGAACTTTCCTCTTGTTTCTCTGTCATTTAAGACAAAGCATTTGCATCCAAACACATGAAAGAACTTGATGTTTGATCGCCTTTTGTTGATCAGATTATAAGGTGTCATTATGTGCCTTTTTACTATTGTTGATCGATTTTGGGTGTAGCATGCGGTTGATACTGCTTCTGCCCAAAAAGACATCGGTAATCCAGATGCTGTCAGCATAGTTCTTGCAGCCTCCACAAGCGTGCGATTCTTTCGTTCCTATCTTGATGAGAAATCTTTTCTCATCAAGTTCCTATCTTGATGAGAAAAGACATCTGTGATATTCCTTCTTCTGTAAGATAGGCTTCAATGACAGAGTTTTTGAATTCTGTGCCATTGTCACTTCTTAGTTTCTGAACCCTGCACTCATACAGAACTTGGATTCTTTTCATTAAATTTATCAGAATGTTTGGAACATCTGATTTCTTTTTGACAAATTCAACCCATGTAAATCTTGAGTATTCATCGACCAACACAAGTATGTATTTCTTGCCACCTAGGCTCTGTGTAGCAATTGGACCGCAGAGGTCAACATGAAGCATGTACAGAAGCCTGGAGCAAGATACATCAATCTTGCCTTTATGGGAAGTTCTTTTAAGTTTTCCCATTTCGCAAGCAGAGCACAAATGATCTTTATCAAATTTAACGTTTGGCAGACCTTTGACTAGATCAAGTTTTACAAGTTTATTTAGAGTATGAAAGTTTAGATGGCAGAACCTGTTATGCCATAACTAGGCTTCTTCACTTTTGCTAGCAACAAGGTAGAGCTTGTCTTCCTTGTTCTTTGCACAGAAGTTCATAAGGTAGTGTTGATCCAAACCCTCAGTGATTTGATAATGACCCTTTCCATTCTACTTAGTGAAAATTGTAAGTAGACAATGTATAAGAGTTTCACTATCGCTGATAAGTACTAAGACTGTTTTCAGTACCGCTGGTAGGAACTCTCGTTCTTTAGAATAGACACTCAGCGAACCCTATTCATTCAGCAAGCTCTGAGCCTGTTCAGTCTTGTTGATGATCGTTGATGTTCTCATATATTGTTCAGCATAACCGTTCACCATATATTCTTAGGAATATTAGCTCTGAGCCTGTTCAGACCTATTTGGTGATCACTGACAATCATAGTTGTTTACTTATGATCCCTGAAGACAAGTTTCACGTTAACATAGGTTTTACGCTGAAATCGAAGATCAAGCTCAAGAACCAGCGACAAGTCTCCTAATGAACTGATGCGGATCAGCGAAGACTCAGATTTGTCCACTCAACGTGAAGTATCAAGTACAAGACTTCAGCTATCGCTGAACTTTGTCATTCGCTGATAAAGAATGATAAAGCCCTGAATCAACGAAAGTTGATCATGAAGTCCTCCGTACAAAGTACCTTTGTCTTAACCACCCTTGCACGACTCCGTACGATATGTCAGAAAAGAACCTCCTTATTGTCTGAAATCGTACAACCACTCTGATGCTACACTGTTTATCCATGCGGCTACTAAGGTTGTCTACTCAAGACAGATCCTACAACCAATCAGTTGCTGCCACGTGTAAAGTATAAATTGCCATGCATTAAATGCATGCAGTATATAAGAAGACGCCCGCTTCAGTTTTGAAGCACTTGTTAACTCTGGTCAAGTTGTTTTTCTTATCTTGAGATAGGTTATTATTAGTAATTTCCTTCTCTTTCTTAGTGCAAGAAACTTAGTGTTCCAACTTGTTTAGATTTAGGATTTATCCTTAATCTTGTTCCGTAACAAGCTGTAAATTGTTAATGATTTATCAATAAACAATTTAGAAAAGTAAAATCTGTGTATTTGTATTCAACCCCCCCTTCTACAAATTAGTATAACCCTTTCGGGACCAACAAGTGGTATCAGAGCAGATTTGTTTAATCTCATAGACAAGATCTTATCTATACTAATCTTCTCTTTTCTTATAGAAACTAGAAATGACTTCCAATACAAACACAAACTACATAGACAACGGTTCTCATGCAAAACCCCCTAGATTTTCCAGAGATAATTTCAACTTATGGAAAAATAGGATGATTCTCTTCTTAGAGGGTGTAGATCCAACTATACCTTTCTATATCGAACATGGTCCACATATCCCTGTCAGAATAGATCCTGAAGTTCCATCCGCTGAGAATAGACCTGCTATTCCAGAGAGACTGGTGCCTAAGGAGTTCCATATGTGGACTGATGAAGACAAGAAGAAAGTAAGTCTGCATACCAGAGCTAGATCCATTCTATCCATGGCGCTACCTGACGAAGTCTACCATTTCGTCATGAACCTGAAAAGTGCCAAAGCCATGTGAGACACAATATGTGTTCAGTATGAAGGTACGTCTGAAGTCCAGGACTCTCGAAAGATCAACCTGGTAAGACAATACGAAAGATTCATTTATGGTAAGAATGAATCTCTCTCTGAAGTACATCAACGTTTCAACTGTTTAATTATAGATCTGAAAAACGTTGGTAAGGAATATTCTAACTTTGAAGTGCTGACAAAGTTTTTAGAATGTTTACCTGAAAGCTGGGACAACTATTCAATGTGTCTCAAGCTGTCAAAAGATCTCAAATCGATGAATCTTTCTACCTTATATGGCACGATGCTGAATCATGAGCAATCGAGTCATCTTAAGAAGAATCTTGTAAAAGATTCCAAAAGCACCCATGTTGCTTTAATCTCAGAGGAACCCTCCACTCAGCGACCCTCGGTCACTATCACTTTGTTGGAGAGTAACTCTGAAAGGTCATCAGACTCTGATTCTTCAGATCTCGATGAATCTTTGGCTCTCCTAACTAAAAAGTTCAGGATATTCGCCAAAAAGAAAATGTTCAGAAAGAATAAACCTCTTTCCATTACTGACAAGCCTAGATCATCAGCTCCTGTTGATAAGGCTACTGCTACTTGTTTTAACTGTGAAAAGATAGGACATTTTGCTAACGAGTGCAGGTCAAAGAAAGTTTCGAGAAACTCAGCGTTTCCCAAGAAATCCTCTAACCTCAGGTCTAGAGATGAAAAATACGCCAAGCTGAAAGAACGGTATGCGAAGCTGAAAAGCTTTAAGAAGAAAGGCAAAGGCCTGATGGCTGACTATGATTGGGCTGATTCTGATGAAGAAGAATCATCATCTGACTCTGAAGATGATGACGTAGCCAATCTCTGTCTCATGGCCAAGATTGAAGATGAGGAAGACAAGTCTGACATTCCCTCTACTTCAGCCTCTACCTCTAAGGTATCAACTTCTTTCTTTACCAATATTTCTAATATTGATGAAGCTGATAGCCTTCAAAAAATCGATCTGCTGACTATGAGCTTATATGATGCTATGAATGGCAAAATGATTGTTGAAAATCAAAACATTGATCTCGCTGAAAAACTTAAACAGTGTCACCTTCAAATAGAAAAGCTTTCTAAAATTGAAGAAAATTTCAGAGATCAAGTTCATATAAATCAGCTAGTCAAAATCGAACGCGAAGAAGCTATCGCTGCATTGAAAGCTGAAAAAGCTACTGTTGAAGGATGGTGTAATTCTTCAACAAAGATCACTGAGATAATAAAGTCTCAGATACTCCTGAGTGATAAACGTGGTTTAGGTTACAAATATGAAACTCCAACACCTACCACTGAGCGTTCCATGCTTAAATTCGGAACGTTCGTATCCTCTGTCGCTGACACTTCATCTTCTCAGTGCTGCTCTTCCTATACACCATCTCCTGAGGAAAAACCTACCTTAGTCTTAGACAAAGGTAAATGAATTGTTTTTGAAAAACCTACCTCAGTCTCTAAAGACAAAGGTAAAGGAATTGCTTTTGATCAAAATCCTCAGAAGGGTATCTTTATACCAAAGCTGAATGCTTCTAAAGCCTCAGCGAATCATCCCACTGATTCAAAGAACAAGAACACTGGATATATTCAGCGATCTACTCCAAGAACTAAAGTGGATGTAACTGGCAAGAAATCTTAAGAACTGATAGTTCCTCCTATTTCCAATACCAGTGGTATACTTGATGCTGGTCCTTCTCGTTTTAAACAAACAACTCAGCATGCAAAAGGTCCTAAAACTACTTTTAGTTATAGGAAATGTTATCACTGTGGACTTACCGATCATATTGCTAGTAAGTGCCCAACAGCCACCAAAGGTGAAAAGTTAGCTAAGGTGAAGATCATTGCCCCCAAGGCAAAGAAGACCATTCCTGTTGCAAATCAGGTCAAGGTGAATACTACCACTGAGGTTAAGAAATTAACCAAGGTGAAGACTGACAAAGCTGAATCTTCAAATGCTGCGAAGATTGCTAAACCTTCCACTTCCTCAACCACCGTTGACAAATCTAAACCCAAGATGATGTGGGTACCAAAGTCAAACTAATCTTCCTTTGTATTGCAGGTTATGAAGGGTATCTGGTATCTTGATAGCGGATGCTCTAGACACATGACTGGAAAGAAAAACCTGCTCGCTGATTACAAAGAAGAGAAGGGTCCTTCAGTCACCTTCGGTGGAAATGGAAAAGGCTATACCCGAGGGTTTGGTGTACTCTCAAATGGTACAACAACCTTCAGAAGAGTCGCACATGTTGAAGGGCTGAAACACAATCTTCTGAGCATCAGTCAGTTTTGCGACATGGACAACAAAGTAATATTTACTAAGACGTCCTGCTTTGTCACTGACAAAAAGGAGAAGATAGCTCTCAGCGGTTATCATATGGAAAATGTTTATGTAATAGACATGGACTCTACAACCACTGAGAACTCATGTTTCTTCTCAAAGGCCTCAGCTGATGTAAATTGGCTATGGCATAAGAGGCTCTCTCATTTAAACTTCAAGACACTGAATACTCTTTCTTCTAAAGAGTTAGTCACTGGTCTACCTCAGCACTCATACGCCAAAGAGTCCTTATGTTCAGCGTGTGAGAAAGGGAAGCAGACCAAGGCAAGCTTCAAGTCTAAGAAAGTATCCTCAGTGTCATCGCCTCTACAACTACTCCATATGGATTTGTTTGGCCCTGTTAACAAACAATCCATCGCTGGAAAGAAATACACGTTGGTCATAGTTGATGAATTCTCTCGCTTCACATGGGTGATGTTTCTTCGTAACAAGAGTGACACCGCTGAAGAACTCATCACATTTGTCAGGAAGATGGAAACCCTGAACAACTTGACCGTTCGCTCAATAAGTAGTGATCACGGGATTGAATTAAAAACAGTTATCTTGATTCCTTCTTTGAGAGTAAGGGTATTTCTCACAACTTTTCATCAGTGAGAACACCTCAACAAAACGGAGTCGCTGAAAGAAGAAACCGAACGATCATCGAAGCTGCATGTTCAATGCTCAGCGATTCTCACCTGCCTACTCAGTTTTGGGCAGAAGCTGTCAACACTGCTTGTTTTACGCAAAACAGGTCGCTGATAGTCAAAAGATTCAAAAAGACAGCCTATGAACTGTTCAATGGGAGAAAGCCTTCAATTAGCTTTTTTCACATCTTTGGTTGTCAGTGCTTCATACTAAACAACAGAGATGCCATTGGAAAGTTTGATCGTAAGGCTGATGATGGAATCTTTCTTGGATACTCCTCAATTTCCAAAGCCTTTAGAGTCTTCAATCGTAGAAGACAGCCTGTAGAAGAAACCATTCACGTCACTTTTGACGAATCCCGTTCAGCGAACTCAAGACCGTCTGTTGATACGGAAGAACTGAATCAATGTATGTTTTCTCATCTTGGTGATTCAGAAGATGTTCTCACTCGTCCATCTCATACTCATACCGC
This sequence comes from Saussurea involucrata, assembly GCA_033807775.1. NCBI lineage: Eukaryota > Viridiplantae > Streptophyta > Magnoliopsida > Asterales > Asteraceae > Saussurea > Saussurea involucrata. The sequence continues at coordinate 104,490,732 of CM066321.1, read as the reverse complement.
TGAAGATGATGATCCTACCATCATTCCCAGCATGCAGACTAGTGAAGCTGAAACGTCATGGGTCTCAGCTATTCCTCTTAACGCAATACCTGCTGAACGATGTACCTCAGACATCCCATCTACTTCTCAGCAATCAGTGAACGAAATGCCATCTGCACCTTTTCCTGTCTTAGCTGATATACCAGAAGTTGCTGAAGCCTCATCTTCAGCCTCTCAAGTTCAGATTGAGTCAGCGACTTATGCTCCGGCTCAGAGATGGACTGTTAATCACCCAATCGATCAGATTCTTGGTGATCCAAACGCTGGTGTTCAGACTCAACGAGGTTCAGGTAACATTTGTTTATTTGTTAACTTTATTTCTCTGATTGAACCAAAAAAGGTAGATGATGCCCTCAGAGATCCAAACTGGGTCAGCGCTATGCAAGAAGAGCTGACAGAATTTGAAAGAAACAAAGTTTGGAATCTCGTTCCAAGACCATCTGACAAGTCAGTGATAGGCACTAAATGGGTCTATCTCAACAAGTTAGATGAGCATGGAACTGTAACCCACAACAAAGCTAGACTTGTTGCTCAGGGATACAGACAAGAGGAAGGCATAGATTACGACGAAACCTTTGCTCCAGTGGCTCGTCTAGAAGCCATTCGTCTTTTCTTAGCATATGCTGTACACAAAGACTTCAAGGTATATCAAATGGATGTCAAGTCAGCGTTTCTCAATGGAAAGCTGAATGAAGAAGTCTACGTGGAACAACCACCGGGATTCTCAGATCCTAAGCATCCAGGTTATGTTTATAAGCTGGATAAGGCACTTTACGGCTTAAAGCAAGCTCCTCGTGCATGGTATGACACTCTTTCCTCTTATCTCCTAATCGAAAAATTTGAGCGAGGTAAAATCGATAAAACGCTGTTTTTCAGGAAAGTAAAAGGTCCTATCATTTTGGTTCAAATATATGTCGATGACATTATATTTGGTTCCACTAACCCTGATCTTTGTACTTGTTTCGCTGAAAGGATAAAAGCTGAGTACAAAATGAGCATGATGGGTGAGCTAACATATTTCCTTGGTCTTCAAATAAAACAAAATGAAAAAGGAACTTTCATAAATCAGGGAAAGTATGTTAAAGATATGCTGAAGAAATTTGATTTAACTCAGAGTTCAGCTATGAAAACCCCTATGGCACCGCCGCTGACACTTAACAAAGATCCTTCAGGGAAATCTGTTAATGTCACTGCGTACCGTGGGATGATCGGCTCTCTTCTGTATCTTACAGCGAGCCGACCCGATATCATGTATGCAACTTGTTTGTGTGCAAGGTATCAAGCTGAACCTAAGGAATCTCATATGATCACTGTAAAGCGAATCTTTCGTTACCTTAAGGGTACTGCGAACCTCGGTCTTTGGTATCCCAAAGACTCAGGGTTTGATTTAACCGCATATTCAGATAGTGATTTTGCAGGTTGCAAAATGGATAGGAAAAGCACCACAGGAGGTTGTCAGCTCCTGGGTGGAAAGCTGGTGAGTTGGACAAGTAAAAAGCAAAATTCAGTGTCCACCTCAACCGTTGAAGCTGAGTATGTAGCCGCTGGAAGCTGTTGTTCTCAGGTCTTGTGGATGAGAAATCAACTACTGGACTATGACCTTCAGCTCTCCAAAATTCCAATCTATTGTGACAGCACAAGTGCCATCGCTATAGCCAACAATCCAGTGCTACACTCAAAGACCAAACATATCGAAATCAGGTATCATTTTATCAGAGACCACGTGATGAATGGTGATATAGAACTTTATTTTATCCCCACTGACTTTCAGTTAGCTGATCTATTCACCAAACCTCTTGATGAGATAAGATTCAACTTTCTCATCAGCGAGCTTGGAATGTTGAACTTAGAAGAGTAAAATCTTCAGTGATTCACATTTGATCAGTATACTTGTTGATAACCCTCAGTGATACTCTTGTTTAACAAGTGTTTTTCACAATAAGTGGTTCAGTGATAAACATGAACTTGTATAACCCATTTCATCATAAACTCTCTGAACAATCTGATTCGCTGATAACCAGGTATGTTATTCTCTCTGAAACTCGCATAAATGCAAGATTTCAAAACAACTTCTATCGCTGAAAATCTTTTCCTCGTCAGCTATACTTTTGAAATTTCTTAAACCTTACTGATTCTATTCAATGCTTCATATTTTTTCAAAACATCCCTAGTTTTTCAAAACCTCAAAGACATTTTAAAATGTGAAAGGACGTTTTTGACGTCATCCTTACAGGATAAACCCCTGGCACGTTCTTCTGACACACGTTAGGCACGTTCGTTCTATCGTCCAATCATATGCCAACACGTGTCCGTGTCATGATGAAAAACTTTCTTGCTCATAGTTTTTCTCTCTCCTCTCTCACTATATATACTCCTCGAGTGTATATTTTTCACTCTTCTCGCGAACTTCCTTCTCAAGAAAAGATATTACTGTTGCATCTTGAACATTCAAAGTTTCCTAGAAACTGTTCATCTTCTACAAAGAACTCAAGGTTAATATTCTTATATTATTTACCTGTTTTAACTTGTTTTGGATCTTATCATTGTTTTTAAAAGATCAAACAAAAGAAACCATTCTTAAAATGAAATCATTCTCTTTCATGGTTTTATGAATACAACCTTCATGGTTGTTCTTCAAGTTTATTTTCAAATCTTAAACTTGTTTTTCATATGTTTTTTCCAGAATCCTTTTAAACTGGAAATCATATATGCTTCATTAAGTCATTTTTGGCTGAATGAAATGGATAAAATGCTCAATGAAATGGACAAAATCTTCAAATTCATATTTTGTTGTTCATATTATTCGTGTATGTGTTTATAGCAGAAATGGAACCCGCTGATACTCAGATAGCTGCTGCTGAACTTCCTAAGGCTCCTCAGGTCAAATTCCTCCTGAAGAATGTTACCTTTCAGAGTAACAATCCTTACGCCCTACTAGAATTCCCTGAAAAGAAACAGGTCAATCATCTGGATGACGCCGTTCAATTCCTTCAGAATTGCCCTATCTCCACAGCCCTAACCATCAATCCTTTAGCTGATAAACACCTACTGGGTCAGTTCTGGTATTCTGCCAGAAGTGCTCAGATTCCCTCAACCCGAAACCCTAAAAAGACAATCAGTGTCATTCTGTTTGACACTGACCATGGAACCTCAAAGATTACATCTGGTAATCTTAGGCATGCTCTGGACCTCCCCGCAACCTCCAAAGAAAAACCCTTTGTCCCATTCCCTGACCCCAAGAAGAACTCCTCCGACAGGGAAGCCCTGATAGCATTTTTCGATGCTATGAACTATGCTTGGGACTTAGGAAGAGATGGTCGCCCTGACAAGAAGCTGACCATTATGAAGAAATCAAAGATGCCCAGCGAAATGAATTTTATCTTCGCGCATCTTATCAGCTGCCTCACCGCCAAATCCGGTTCACCTGATCAAGCCTCGCAGTCTCAACAATCCATGGGGTACTCCTTGCTGAAGGGTCTCCATATAGACTGGGCTCAGATGACATGCTGATACTTGTTACTGCTGATCCTTGTTACTGCTGATCCACGTCCATCATGGGTTCCATACCCAAGATTTCTCAGTGCTCTGTTAGCACAAGGACTGAAGGATAAGTATCCTCGGGTAGGAGACCTGAAACTATCCCAAGTCGGCCTAAAAGTTCTTGACTTCAAGCCACTGCCAAACGAGGTACGTCTCTCTACTCTCTTATCTCTTCTTAATCCTTTTTCTTCTATTTCTGTGGCTACGTCAGCGACAATACCCCTCGCTGATACCCAGACCACAAAATCTATTCCTCGTAAAAGGAAACACTCTACTACCCCCCTTGATTCCAAAAGGATCAAGAAAACCAAGGAGTAACCCTCCCAGCAATCTCATGCTGAAGATTCCACGACTCAGGTTACTCAAGTGTCACTGGAAACTTGCGTGGTACGCTCTGCCACAGCTGAACAAGCCATCCCTTTTATCCAAACCTCAGCGTCTCTACACGCTGGAGTTATAGCCTTGGAATCGACCCAACCTCCTTCAGCCCCTCATAGGACTGAAGAAGTGATTCTCAGTGGATCCAACACTGAATCAGCTCCACAACAAACCTTCTCAACCTTCGCTTCTCTCTCTATTCCATTGGACTCTAATCTAGTTTTCACCTCGATCACTGGAGCATCCGTCATTCTTCCAGAAGCTAAAGCTGATACTAAACACGGAATGATGGATGCAGGACCTGCAGGATTCTCCATGCATCAAGGTACTCTAGATGATGACATGGAACACTATTCAGGTCACAGAAATTTTGATGACTTTGCCAACCCTCCTGCAGGTATACACCAACCCATATACACTGTAACTAAACCCCAAACTTCTGAGATTTCCTCTGTTCATAAGTTCTTATCTGTTACAGGTCCTAATTTGGGAGACATCAACGCCTCTCTGAAGAGCCTGGATACAAAGCTGACAGGTCTGACCACTACTCTATCGGGAAACTCTTCAGCTGTAACAAACGCTGGAGAGAATCTTAACAAGCTGACAAAAGTGGTTGAACAGAAAGCCTCCAAAGTTGATTTGGAGACGGTTGATAGTTCTCTCGGTGTCTTCGCCAAAGTTCTTGCTGACATCTACACCGACTACACCTCTCTCAAAGCGACAGTTCAAACCATGTCCAGCGAGGTCATAACGCTGAAGACATCAGTTGGAAATCTTCAGGGAGAGATGTCCGCTGTAAAGACTGACGTGAGTTCAGTAAAGACTGACGTGAGTTCAGTAAAGACTGACGTAAGCTCAGTGAAGACGATGGTGCAGGAGATCCTCAACCGCATGAATGCCCATGCCCCTGCACCTTCACCTTTTACTCCGGCGGATCGAGCTGAACTTCTCAAGATCACTCCTGCTATAACTGGCCTGGAAGCCAGATTAGGGGAACTTGAAACTTATGTCGGTGTCCCTGGCCACGAAGACAGGGAACCAACACCATCTGCTGATATCCCATCCGCTGAATCGTCACATTCCTCCCCCACTCATCACGAAGAAGAGGGGGAGAAGAGCTCTAAAGACCTTCCCCGTGATGAATCTATCGAGGGGGAGAAGACGGAGAAGACTAAAGCCCTTACCCTTACTGATGAGGGTGAGAAGATAACTGAAGAAGTTACTGCTGGACCTCAGAGAGTTGAAAATCCTGAGGGAACCGAGAAGCTTACTTCTGTATCTGAGGGGGAGCAACTCGAAGAAGCTGCTGAAGAATCCGATGAAGCTAAAGACGAGGAAGCCGTCGACATATCTGACGATGAACCATCATCAAATAACAATGATGATGATGACTTTGATGATGATGATGATTCCTTCTTCGTCATTCCAAAGAAAGCTACAGCGCTAAAGGGAGTTACAATCAATGAACCTACAGGGGAGCGGATAGAGCCTTCAGCGTCTGAAACTAAAGGCAAAGGAAAAGGTGTCGCTGAAGATGACAAAGACAATCTGATGATCTTGCTTCAAAAGCCAGTTCGTTAGGTACATCACATCTTATTTCCTTACTCTGCATCCCTCCTCTATCTATACACTTTATCAGCTCTACTGTCCACAAAAAGCCTATACACTTAAACCCATTTCTTTTCTCTCTGTTCTACCCAATTTCTTATTCGTAAGATCGTTGTGTTTTAGCTAGTCCTCTCCCCTGCTTGAGGATTCTGAAGTACAACCAGCTGCTGCTAAAGCTGAAGAAATAATCCCAGTCTTGGATTTAATCACCGAGACTGATGAAGCTGAAGAACAAACGCTCAATTATACAAGCAGACCTTCCTTGGTTCCTCAAAAACCAAGTGAAGAGGATCAGAGAAGAAGAGAAGAGATGATAAAGAAGCTTGAGGCTCAGCGAATCGTCTTGCCCAGTGCCAAAGTTGCCAAATTCAGACTCACAAGGCAAGAATACGCTGATCACCTCAGGGCTGAACGTCTACTCGCTGATAAAAAGGAAGCTGAAGAAAAAGACAAGGCTCTCTCCATCCAGCTCGTCCAAGGATCAGTCGAAGACCCCAAGCTGAAACGAATTCCCATTCAAGTCCAACGTCAGCTTTGGGAAGACGCTCGGAAGATTGTCGAGAAGAAGACAAGTGTATCTTAGACCACCCTCAAATGGTGTAAAGAGAAGGTACACTTCAGATATCGTCCAGCTAGGATCAACAAGGTACACATCTCTGGAAGAACAACTATCGGAGTACCTATTGTTGATATCCAATTGTTCAGAGAGAATGGCAAAACTAAAACCTTTGGCACTGAAGCTGTCACAAGGTATGGCCTCTCTGAATGGTTGGAGATGAGGATAGCCATTCAGCACTCACGATCAAAGTTCAAGGATCATTTCGAAAAGATGATAAATCGACAGATCGACTTAGTCTCATCTGCTGTGGATATTCCTCCTCCTCCTGCTCCCAAGCTGAAAAGAAAAAGGGCCTCTGCAAAGAAGAAGCTACAAGAATCAGATTCAGGTCCTCCCATACGGAATGAAACCGGTATTGGTTTCTCTCGTGCTGAAGTGCTTGGTCCTGACTCTGATCTCTCTGCCCTTGACATATCTCTGCCACCCGGTGAACGTTTCATCCCTGGTAAAGTCATCAGTAATCCTTACGGTATATTCTTTCATGACTACGAGGGACGAGAATGCTTTCAACGTATCGCTGAGCTACCAATCACTCCATTCGAACAGCTTAGAGATCTCATATACTGGTGTGAGTTCAGACAAGACCTTCTCGGATACTTCATGAAGCCGCTGATCTTCAAGGAAGCCCAAGAAAGAAGAAATCAGGGAGAAAAAGTCCCTGACTGGATGATTCCTATAACCCAGACCCTTGATGAACTTCTAGTTAAGGAAGAACCTCTATAAGCTGATAGGATCGCCCCATTCTTCTATTTTATCAGTTATTCTTTTGTACTTGTAATTTATTTCGCTTGTACTTATAATTTTTCTACTTCCCTTTGTAACCTTATACGAAGTTTAAAGAAATATTTCAGCGAAAGTACTTTACTCCATCAGTACAGAAAAGATCCAGAAAAACAGTAAAAGGGACAAATATTTTATGAGTTCTTTTTATCCTCATGTTTTTCAAACTTAGCAATTTTCTCTGTTGCTATGTCAATATCAAATAGGGGGAGATTGTTGATCCAAACCCTCAGTGATTTGATAATGACCCTCTCCATTCTACTTAGTGAAAATTGTAAGTAGACAATGTATAAGAGTTTCACTATCGCTGATAAGTACTAAGACTGTTTTCAGTACCGCTGATAGGAACTCTCGTTCTTTAGAATAGACACTCAGTGAACCCTGTTCATTCAGCAAGCTCTGAGCCTGTTCAGTCTTGTTGATGATCGTTGATGTTCTCATATATTGTTCATCATAACTGTTCACCATATTTTCTTAGGAATATTAGCTCTGAGCCTGTTCAAACCTATTTGGTGATCGCTGACAATCATAGTTGTTTACTTATGATCCCTGAAGACAAGTTTCACGTTAACATAGGTTCTACGCTGAAGTAGAAGATCAAGCTCAAGAACCAGCGACAAGTCTCCTAATGAACTGATGCGGATCAGCGAAGACTCAGATTTGTCCACTCAACGTGAATTATCAAGTACAAGACTTCAGCTATCGCTGAACTTTGTCATTCGCTGATAAAGAATGATAAAGCCCTGAATCAACGAAAGTTGATCATGAAGTCCTCCGTACAAAGTACCTTTGTCTTAACCACCCTTGCACGACTCCGTACGATATGTCAGAAAAGAACCTCCTTATTGTCTGAAATCGTACAACCACTCTGATGCTACACTGTTCATCCATGCGGCTACTAAGGTTGTCTACTCAAGACAGATCCTACAACCAATCAGCTGCTGCCACGTGTAAAGTATAAACTGCCATGCATTAAATTCATGTAGTATATAAGAAGACGCCCCGCTTCAGTTTTGAAGCACTTGTTAACTCTGGTCAAGTCGTCTTTCTTATCTTGAGATAGGTTATTATTAGTAATTTCCTTCTCTTTCTTAGTGCAAGAAACTTAGTGTTCCAACTTGTTTAGATTTAGGATTTATCCTTAATCTTGTTCCGTAACAAGTTGTAAATTGTTAATGATTTATCAATAAACAATTTAGAAAAGTAAAATCTGTGTATTTGTATTCAACCCCCCTTCTACAAATTAGTATAACCCTTTTGAGACCAACAGGTAGAAATCGCCTTTTCATTCGGCTCGGAGAAGTTCGACTCCTGTATCCTCACCTTGTAGAGAGCAGAATGTTCTTTTGAACATTACGTCGAATCCCGTATCTCAAAGTTGACTAACACTGAGAAGATTGTGTTTTAGGCCATCCACATATGCAACTTTGCATACGGTTATTTTTTCCTTCTTGATGACTCCGTAGCCTCTAATCTTCTTCCCCTAAGTATTGAAAAATAAAAATTTGAACGTGCAAGGTTTTCTAGGCTAAGAAAAAATATTTTTTTTCATTACAGAAATATGCCAGAGGCACTTACACTTGTTTACATTTATGAAAAGAAAGACTTGCAGAGGTTGGTAGAAGATTCAGACATTGGCATCTTTGAAGTCGTTGAAACTTCTGTTGTCTAATCCTACGTCTTTGAGCTCATGATAGTACTTGATGCAGAGGTTTCTGAAGTTGATTACAGAGTCGATTTCCTCTATCAGTCTATCAGCGAGATCCTGATCCATTTTCTCTGTTCCTCTGTGCTCCACTAGAATTGCCCTGAACTCTTTCAAAGTATTTGTTTCATAATTCTGAGAGTCTGTTTGTATGAACAACCTTAACTTCCCAGCAGGTTCTTGAAAGACTAACCCAACTCTTGGAGATTTGATGATTGAGTTTGGTATAGCAGAGGTTGGGCAGTCGTCTTCTGGTGGTCGAAGATTCAATTTCCTTACTCCAAGATCTCTAGCCAGTTGAAAGTCGGATATGCTGTATTGCAGAAGTTTCTCGCGCATGGCTCTTTTGATCACTCTGTATGCCCTTCGATGTGCATCAGTTGTGAAATTCTTTTTCGTCCAATCCAAAAGATCAGGTAGGTCATAGGGACTTAGGTTTCTGAGATCAGCATCCGAGAATTGATGCTCGGTTCTGTCTGCCCTTTTTACCTTGTATATATTATAGTAGATCTTTGTGTTTCTGGTGAGATATTTGTGTACAACTTCTTCCATCTGTCGTGGAGGTGCACCAGGTGTAGGCATTGGTCTGCGCATAGCATCCATTTTCTTCTTGATTTCCTTCACTCGATCCTCTGAGAGCTTTGCCGTTGGATCTAGAATTGGTATGTTTGACAGAGGTTTTAAACCAAAAGCCCAGTGATCTTTTTCAGTCTTTGGGGTTAGATAGGCGTCGAAAGAGATTTTCATCAATTTCTCTGTAGGTTGATGCTTTGGCTTCTTCTCTTTGGGTTCCTCTGTCATTAAAGTTTTTCCCTTGTCTCTTGCCTTCGGCTCTTCTGCTCTTTTTGTTGGGGTTGCCTCTGTAGGTTTTGACACTTGTGGCTCTGAGGGCTTGGTTGGTGAGACTTCTGTTATTCTGCTTACTGGCATTTCCATTGTTGCAGAAGCTCGATGTGCAAAAGTGGATTCATGTCTTAGACTGGCTCTGTTTATTTCTCTTTGAGCTATTTTTGCCTGCATCGATTTCAGAATGTCTTCCGCAGAGGGTTTGGTTTTTGGTGCTTCTGTTGGTTTTGTGGGGGTTGCCTCTATAGGTTTTGACACTTGGGATTCTGAGGACTTTGTTGGTGGGGAGTTTGGTGCGGCTTCTGTGGTCGTGCTCAAATATTTTCTTTTGTGAGCAATCGACTTTATTCTGGTTTTGGGTGTGGAGGATGGAGATTTTGGTTCTGTTGGTATTTTTGGTGTTGGGGAAGGGAGTTCTTCTTCAGAGGATGACAGGATTTGAATCTGTTCATTGGTTGGTTCATCTTCTCCGAAGACAGAAGTAGTTTCCACAGAGGTGGGTTTTGCCTCTGTGGATTGTTGTTGTGGGGTTTCTTGGGTTTGAGTTGGGGGAGCTTGGGATATGGGTTCTGCTGATAGTGGAGTTGGTGCAGATATACCTCTGTCAGTGGCTTTTTCCCTTGTCTTCTCCCCTGTCTTCTCCTTTGTTTTCTCCCCCTCAGGATGATCTAATGAATCGTCAGAGTCATCATCAGAGTCATCCTGACCCTTATCCTTCGTGCCCTCTGTTCTGCACGATGTTTCTTCTTTTTTAGGTAGTGATGCACCGGCTGCTATCATCTTGGCGCATAGATCGTCACAGAGGCCAAGGAGTTTGTGGACCTCTGCTTCTGTGTTGAAGCGCATTTTGCCCACGCTCTTCTGAAAGTCTTTTACGTAGTTAGTATTGGCAGTAGTGAAGGCCTTGATGAATTCGGTGATCTGATCGAGAACTCCTTGCCCTAGTTCTGTAAGTTGAGCTCTGGTCATGTGTATGTGGGCTTCATGGCCAGAGTGGCTTCTGTCGTGTGCTCTTGAACTTGCTCGAGGGCCTTCTTTAAATCTGCAGGAGTAAGGCCCTGAGTTTTTGAGGTTTTCACTTTCAGCTTTTCAAGAAGTTCTTTGACAGAACTTTGGAAGGCAGAGGAGGTTGCTCGCTCGAAATCAGCAGCAGCAATTGCGGCAGAGGTAGTAGCAGTGGACTTCATCTGGGCTAAGGTAGTTTGCACCTCTGTGGACAGGTTGTCCATTTTGGTGTTCAGATTTGTGAGCGCATTGGATGTAGTAGCTGTAAAAGTATCAAAAGAGCTTTTCAACTCTTTTAATATGGTGTCTACAGAGGTGACAAGGGTTTGGAACTCATCCCTTGATATATGTGGACTGGGGGTAACCTCTGGGTGAACACATTCGTCCCCAGAGTATGTCCCTGTTCCTTGGACACCTTCTGTCGCCCTTGTTTGTACGTTGGGGGCGGAAGGATTTCCTTCTGATCCTTGAGCAGAGGTTTTTAAGGCCTCAGACTCTACAGAAGTTCTGAGAAGAACATTGTCTTGATCCACTCCAGAGGTGGGTACAAGAGTATCCTTCTGTTGACTAGGGGACTTGTCTAGAGTCCCTTCGTCTCTATGCACTCTAAGCTCCTCTGAAGAGCTTGTTGGTCCTATTTGTGTGTGCGTGGCAGAGGAAACAAATTCCTCTGTTAGTTTGTCGATTGTGGTCTGGGACGAATGACCACGAACTAAGGATGAGTCCTTTTGAGAGGACTCCCCTGGAAAGGTTTCCCCGGATTCGATTGGCACAGAGGTGGAAGGAATTTCCTCTGTCCGGTCAGTTTGGGGTGGGTTCGAGCTGTGCGGCTCTCTTTCAATATTACCTTCTGCCACTAGACTGGCGGTAATAGAAGTGTGGGTTGCACTGGGAGTTGGTTGGGGATGTTTTTGTGCTTCACCTTCTGTCGGAAACCCTAGCCTTATAGTATCACCTCTGCCCTCTATCTCATTAAAATCCCCCAAATGCTCTGTGGAGTCCCCTTCCTCTAGACTTCTTTGTTGAACATTATATTCAGGTTGGAGGAAGGGGTTGTGCAAAACTTCTGGGGTCTTTCCTTGAAAGCTCTGTGGGGTTTGATCATCCTCCTCCAAGTCAGAAGAGATTCTGAATTCTGGTTCTTCTGTTGATTGGTTGGAGAGGGCTTCTGCGGTCCAGCCAACGGTGTTTAGGGTATGGGCAAATTCATGGTGTTCAAGGAAGGTGTCGAAGTCACCCTGAGCTTCTGCATATTGGATGGGTGAAGGAGATTGCAGAGGCTCTTGTTGAGTTTGTTCAGGCAGATCTGTTTCCTCTGCAATTGTTTGCAGAGGAGAGTGGGTTCTCTTGGATTTCTTCTTCTTGCTCCTCTTAGGTTTTGGGGCACCCTCCTCAGATGACTTTTGTTTTCTTTTCTTTTTGTCTTTTGGAGGAAGGGGAAGAGCAGAAGATCCAACCTCTGTTGCATGAGGAGGAGACTATTGGGGTTCTGCAGAGGTGCCTTCTGTAGCTTTCCTTCTGTGCTCTTTCTTCTTGGGTGTGATGGCAAAGGTTTTGGTTTTGGAGACAGAGGAGAGAATAGATTGCCGTTGTGCATGAAAATTTGATTGGATTACGTCATGCTTGGCAAAAGCTACTGCCCATTCTTCCTCTGTCATTCTCTCTACTACTTGGGTTCCTATGGGGGCTCCTAGACGCGGGGGTATCACAGGACTCGGTTCTGGAGTCCTATGATCGCGTATGTATCTAGATCTAATGGATCTATCTGTAGCATATCCCAGCATGTTTGTTGACAGAGGCCTACAGTATCTGTATCCATCCTTGTGCTCTGTCGGTGTGTTCTTTATCATAGGATACATCTTGGGCGTGGGACCTTCCATTGGCCATTGTTCACATAAGAGCAGAGGTTCGAGCAGGACACCCAAAAATTGTTGATACTGTAGAGGAGGAAGAGTTGGTTTGTCCTTCTGGGAGATGTTCTTGCGTTCAATGGTGTTGACCATTTCTTTCATCAAAAGTTTGGCGTAGTCCAGAGGCAGATCATAATATACCCCGTACATTATGACCAAGATTTGGTGCGAAGTTTGGTCTGGACTGCCTACTTTCCCAGTTAGGCATCTGTTGAGAATTGAGAAGAGGGTATTCAACAGAGGAGGAAGTCGATTTCTTCTGAAATCGTTCATTTTTCTTAGGGTTGTGTTATACCCCAACATCTCAACGAACCTGTAGAGGTCTTTGTCTGTGGGTTCCTCTGCATACCTTTTTATGCCTAAAAGGTCTCTGGTTGGTAGATTGAACTCAAGTGAGAACATTGTTCTGTTAAACTTGAGTTCAATATGCTCTGTTTTGTCAGGTTTGGAGTGTAGCCTTTGATCTGTCTATCCTCTGGGTCAAATCTGCAGCTTTGCTAGAACTGGTTGAGATATCTGCCAGGGATTTTATGCACAGTTGTGGATAAGAGGGGGTAAAGGTAGTGGTTTTCAAGAATATCAAGAAGGATGGCATGTGCTTCCCCAAATGAGGTTCTTGAGGGAACCAAATGGTAATTATTGGGTTTTGAAGTTTTAAAGATGGGTAGTCGGAGCAAAATCCGTTGTGTCGCCGGAGTTATCTTTTTCGTGGTCTCCGACCATATCTTGGTTGTGGGAGTGCTCAGAATGTGATGGGGAGTTCACTGGAGAGTTGGACGTGGATGCCATTTGATGATTTTGAGAGAAGAGAGTAGAAATTTGACGTTTGCAGGTTATTGAAATGTTCGTCGGAGAAGATGAAAAGAGTAAGATCGTAAACTTTTGAATGAAGTAGTAAGGATGGTTTTATACTGAAAAGGTAATGGTAATCTGAAGAGGTAAATAGGTGAAAGTGAATAAAATTTGGGGTCCGCAATCGAGTACATACGGCTGGATTCAACTTCCCATAAGAACGTGTGCCATGTACGTCCAATCAGATTGTGCCACTCCATGTGTCAGAACACGATTTGATGGCGTGCGCAGCCCATTAATGCTTGGCGCGTGGGCCTTTCTACTTTCAAATTACTGTTACGCGCAGTAGAAAATGACAGAAGCTCTGTAGTGGAACGAGCTCTGTGGTCTAATAACTGCTTTGTCTCCTCTGAGGGTTGCACCTTTACCAGAAACGTTTGAAAAGTACATTGGAGAGGATCGATAAACTTTAGTGCAGAGATTTCGGTCACAGAGGTTTTGGAGCTCTGTCAGAGCCAGTAGAAGCTCTATGAGTTGGAATTTCTCATAACTAAAAATTTATAAAACTTTTTGATCATCCAAAGTTTTAATTGTTTTTAACAATGTTTTTAGGACCTATTTAGAAGTTGGTGTCCTAGAAAATTGTTTTAAATAAGGTTTTGTGCGAGTAACCTTGAAGATGGTTAATCATAAGTTCTGTGGTGGAGTGAACTCTGTGATTAAAGACCTTCTTTCAGTATTTTGGTCCGTGTATTTGTACGTGCAAATCCTTATTGTATACATTGAAGATGATCGACAGAGTTTCCATATGAAGTTTGCAGTTGTAGAGGATCCGACTTACAGAAGCTCTGTTGAGCTCAGCAGAGGCTCTATGACCTTAAATTTCTCATAACGAAAGACTCGAAAATATTTTTGATTATTTCTTGATTGGAGTGTCTTAGACAATGTTTCTAGGACATATTTGGAAATTTGTGTCCTAGAAAATTGTTTTCAAGAAGGATTTGTACGAGATACTTACCTTTTGGCTCTTTTTAGTTCGACAATACCCTTTACTTCTGTGAGTTTAATCGATGGTATCTCTTCTTTGGCTTCCCCTTGAATGCTCAACCTCTGTAGGTCAGTTCAAGGTCTTCTTCTGCTCCCCCTTGAATGATCAACCTATGTAGATCAGTTCAAGGTCTCCTTCTGCTCCCCCTTGAATGATCAACCTTTGTAGATCAGTTCAAGGTCTCCTTCTGCTCCCACTTGACCTATGCTTGTATCAAATGAGATAAAATAGCACATAACATAGGTCAAGTTTATCAGAGGTTCTGTGGAGATTGTCAGAGGCTCTGAGCAATTCCACAGAAGCTCTATAGAACTATTGATGATTAAGAATTTACATACAGAAGTTTAAATATATATATACATATTTACAAGAAAGATTAAGTCTTACTTACAGAGGGTTTAACTCATGTTAATCATTCCTAACTTACCCACCAAGAAAAGAAATCTTTTCTCATCAAGTGCCTTGGTGAATAAGTCTGCACGCTTGTGATTTTCTTTTCTCATCAAGTTCCTATCTTGATGAGAAAAGACATATGTGATATTCCTTCTTCTGAACGAAATCTTTTCTCATCAAGATAGGAACTCTTGTGATTTTCTCCTTGGGAGAAATAGTTCTGTTAAGAACTCCAGAGGGTAGTTTAAACTTCTCTGAGTCACAAGGTACTATCTCTGACTTAGAGTCAGTCTCAGATTCGTCAGAGGATGAATCGTCCTCATATACAGAGGTTGAGTCACTTTGTTCTCTTTCGACAGAGGTTGGACTTTCAGAGCATGTGTCATACTCGCTTTCTTCCTTTTCTACAAGACTATTTTCAGGTCAGCAGAAGTATCTATTAAGATTATATGAGAGAGATCTTGATTGACAGAAGGTATATTTTTCTCGATTTCCAGCAACTCTTTTTCAAAGTTATCTTTTTCTTCTGAAAAGTTAGGCTTAAACTCAGGTGCTTCTGCCGATAATTTCTTTTCAGAGTTTATCATGCAGACAAAAGCAACCTGTGATTGAGTCTCGGGATCACCAAACTTGAAGATTCCTATCTGATCTTGAGTTTTCAGATATTTCTTAGGTTTGGATTCTCTTTTGACAGATATTGAAGGTGACAAATCTGTGTTTTTAAACCACACATTTATCATCTTCAGAGGTTTCCTTTGGTGAGGTTCCCTAGAGACTTTTCGCCTTTTACTTACAGAGGTTAGATTTTGAAATCCGGGTTTTCTTGTATTTCCAATATTAAATAGTGAAGACAGAGATTTGTCTCTTTTGTTTCTGGTATATGGATCTATATCACAGAAGCCAATTCCCTGTCTTCCTATTTGTGTATTGATTTTCTCGTATACCTTATGTGCATCTTGATATTTCTTTATTAAAAGATTTATTCTGAGTAAATCTTGGCAAAGTACTTCTCTTTCCTTTTGAAAATAATGTTTGAGAGCTAGAATGTTCATTCTATCGCACTCAACATCCATAAGTTCTTTTGATTTTGCTTTTAAAGAAGAGTTGAGTTCAGAAATCTTTTCATTTAAAGGTTTTAGTCGTTTATTCCAGTTTGTTTCGATTTCTTCCTTTTCTTGAAAATTTTTAGCCTTCTCTTGAGTGAGAAGTCGAGCTTCTCTCTCATAGTAGGTGAGCTTTTTCTGAACACTCTCGCAGGTCTTTTTAAGTTCAATGTATTCAATGTTTAGTTTAAGCAAATCAGCTTCTGCTTGATTAGTGTTAGAGTTAGAAGTGGATACCTCACTGTCAAAGTCAGAGGTGACTTCTGCCATGCCACAGAACAGGGTGTTCTTATTTTCTCCTTCGTCAGAGGATTTGTCTGACTGCCAGTTCTCTTGGTTCACCATGAGCGATTTCTGAGCATAATATTCTGCTTTCTTTTTGTAGAAACAGAATCCCTCTGAGGGCGGTTTGATTTGCTTCTGCACTCGTTTGCGTAGTGTCCTGGCTTTCCACAGTTGTAGCATCCTTGGTTCTGTGGAGCTTTTCCTGCTCTGTCATCTGACCTCTGTTGGTCACCACTTCTGTCGGCTCTGCATTCGTTTGCGTAATGGCCTGGCTTACCACATTTATAACATTCTTGTGGTGTGTTGCCAGGATTGTCATCTGATCTCTGTCGATCACCACCTCTGTTCGTTCTGTCGTTTGACCTCTGTCGGTCATCACTTCTGTCCGCCCTGTCGCTCGACCCTTCTTTTCTGCGATCATCTCTTCCGTGGCTGTCATTTCCAAACTTCTTATAGCCTCTGCTTAGTTCTCTAGTTAAGAGAGCTAAAGATTTAGCTATCGAGGCCAAGTTAGTTTCTTCTTCTGTCACCACCTCCTCTTCACTATCTTCGACTAGTACCTTCTTCTTCTTCTCTTTCTCTTCCACAACTTTCTCCTTCCTCGGCTTCTCTTTAGCTTCTGCAGCTTTACCAACAAGTGCAAGGGGTGCACAGATTTGAGCTTTTGCTTGTGCAATCTGAGGTTCTTGGGCTGCCAGTATTCCATAAAGATCTGACAGAGTCCAGCAGTCTAAGTCCTGATTAGTTTGTATGGACATAGACAGCTGGAGCCATTCTTCATTAAGGCTCTTTAGGAACATGACATTGTTCTCCTCAGAAGTTCTGTTGATTCCGAACTTCTTGCATTTGTTGATCAGAGAGTTGACCGATCATATGTTGACTGTAGAGACTCTGTCGGCAGAGCTTTGAATGCGTAGTATTCGTTGATTCATTGGGCTCTGCGGTTCTTCTGAGTTTTGGCCCCACCCTCCAGTTGTTTTTCCAGTTCCTTCCATAGATCGTGTGTAGATTCACACGCATCTAGGGATTGGAAAAGTTCATTGGGTATGGCCATTATCAGAAGTCTCTTCGTCTTCTGGGCAACTTCATATTTTGCCCAATCAAGATCTGACCACTTGTCCTTGGTCTTTGGTTTCTCGTGCTCGGGGATTTTTGGAGTGTCGTCTGTGGAAGGTACTCGAGGTACAGTTACCATGGGAGTGAAAGGAGGATTATTGAGATAGTGTACTATTTCTTTGTCAGTACCCTCGAAGAAGTGAATCATTCTTATCTTCCATTGAGGGTACTCGTCTCTTAGAAGAGTGGGTGGTTTGGTTAAAGAACAAGCTGAATAGAAGTTGTTTGTATTTGTCATTTTTGACAGTGGATGAGAGATTCAAAAATAGGGTATGAAACAAATAGACTTTCAGAAGATGAACTGGATTCTTCGAACAGTGTTTATAAGCTTTTAAACAGTGCACTAAAATGGAGTTTTAACCTCAGAAAACAGATTCTATAAGTTTACCAGATTCGAATGAGTCGAAAAATGGCAGAAAAAAAGAAGCTATTTGAAAGATATGAAGTGGGTTAAAATCAGTCCAAGTTTCTACTACAAATTATTGTTAGAGAGGATCTCTTGATATTGAAAATCAAGGCAAGCTCTGATACCAATTGTTGGTTCCTATTTTGCTTTAACAATGATTAACCTTTCAGTTAGTTCATATTTATATAGTGCGGAAACGTATTTAAAGAACTGAAAGAAATACTAAAGTAGAAAAACACACGATATCAAATACGTGAAGTATAAATAACAGATAATAACACAATGATTCACTGTATTTGATATATAAGAAGAACACCAAGAACACCGAAAGGTTTACAATAAATTGTTTTTAAGAGGTGTGTGTGTTTGTGCGAAAGCTTAATCTGAATCTTAGTTGATTGATTGATTCTTGCTTAATGCTTAATTGCTTAATAGAAGATCTCAACATGAGACTTCTATTTATACTACTTCTAAAGGGGACAAGGCTGGACAACTAGTACAAAAGGTACAAATACACTATTCATAGTACTGTTTCAGGTACAAGGTTTATTAAATGCGCCGGCTCTACTAAGGCTATGACCTATCAGAGTTTGACACTTGGAGTTGTCAGGCCATGCCTTGTACGAATGATCTTGAGTATCTTCGTACAGCAGAAACAGCTGGAGGCACGTTTGTACTTGTGTAGATCTTATATACCACAGAGGCTCTGTCAAGTATGACAGAGGCTCTGTGGCCTTGTCCGCATAAGAAGAGTCTTCTGTCGATTCTCGTCTTGGTGATTCTTCGGTCTTCTTTGAGACTTGGCAGAGCCTCTGTAGATGACTGCACTTTAATCTTCTGTTGATGTCTCGGCAGAACTTCTATCAGAGATTCCTATACTTAGCCTATTTTTCAATACTTCTATAATCAGAAAGATTGGAGCTAACACTAAGCGATACGGTGCACGTGCTATCGGTGCCGATCCAGGGATAAGGTCAATACGAAACTCTACCTGCCGTTCAGTCGGTAGACCTGGAAGATCATCGGGGAATACGTCCGGGAATTCTCGTACCACTTTGATATCTTCCACTTGTTTCTTTTCTGACTTTATATCTAAAACATACGCCAGATAGGATGAACATCCTTTCATTAAACATTTACGCGCTTTTGTAACAGAAATTAACGGAACTTCCCCTTTTCGCTTTTCCCCAAAGATGAGTACATCATCCCTATCAGCCATTGGAATCCGGATTAATTTCTTTGCACAAAGTATCTCTGCATGATTGACTGTCAGCCAGTCCATACCCACAATCACATCGAATCCCCCAATTTCCATCAACAACAAATTGATCGGAAATTTCGTTTCTCCTACTGAAATAAAACCACCATCTAGTCTTTCACGAACCAAGACTTGACCCCCGTTAGCTACCTCAACTACTAAGGCATCTTCCAAGGTAGTGACAGGCATAGCTAACTTATGGTAGAACGACTTGGACACAAATGACAAATTTGCACCACAGTCAAATAAAATGCGCGCAGGAATTGAATTAATGAGGAATGTACCAGAAACGACATCTTTTGACTCTTTCGCCTCTTCCGCCGTCATATGACATGCCCGACCTGTTGGTTTAGGAACATCTGGTTTCTTTCCTTGATCTCCGCCCTTCTTTAACTTTGGACATTCTCTTCGGAAGTGTCTGGGTTGTTTACACTCAAAGCAGATCGATACTTGAATAGGACAGTTTGCCGCGATATGCCCAGGCTTCCCGCATTTAAAACATTCATTCCCGACCATCCGACACTGACCAAAATGTTTACTTTTGCACTTCGAACACCAACTTGGTTCACGACGAGGTTCATAACGAACGTTCTTTCCAAAAGATTTCAATTTCTGAGAAGATTCTGACCGACCTTCCCACTTCCGCTTCTCTCCCGCGTGTGTCTTTTCTTCCTTATCCTTTGCATACACTTCCTCTATTACCTTTGCTTCTTCTATCGTCTCTCTCAACGTTGAAGCTTTTGAATTTCGCACCATTGACATCATATATGCTGGCAAACCCTTCAAATAAGCCTTAACCTTATCCTTCTCAGTTGGAGCCACATGCCCCACTAAGTTTAACTTTTCCATGAAGGATTCAGTGTACTTTCGAACAGTAGAAGTACCCTTCTTCAGATTCCAAACTTCTTCCTCAATTCTATCCATCTCGTTTTCATTGCAGTATTCTTCCAGAATCTTCTTTTTGAATGACTCCCAAGTCATAGCTGTCAAGACTGGAGCCGAGATTGTAGCCGTCACTATATTCCACCAAGTCAGGGCATTACCTCTTAACATTTGAGACGCAAATCTGACCTTTGACTTCTCATCACAATCACAAGCTCTGAATGCTTGTTCCATTTCCCTTAGCCAGTTCATACAGGCCACCGGATTATCCGCTCCAATAAATTCTGGTGGCTTACAGCTTAAGAATGTTTTGTATGAGCAGACCCTTTTCACCATTCTTTCCGTTTCCAACCCCGGGTTACGAATCGGATTTATTACCCCTGTGTCAGTTTTCGTTCGATGTAACTCTGAACCCCGATCATTTAGTGCCTTCATAAACATTTCTGTTTGTTTTTCCATTGCTCTGATACCATATTGTAACACCCTAAAAATCAGGGCTAATTTAAACTTTAATTTTAACCAGTTATGACAAAATCATATCCAATCTTTTATATAAAAGAGGAGAATTAACTATGAGGTTTCATAATTACAACATGGAAATTCTTCCAATAACTTATTAATCTAACCATGTCCACTACAATTAGATTAACTAAGTTATCTAAGCAAAACCATCAAAAGCCTTCATGCCTTAGCTAACTCCTCCGCTTATCTCTTAAGTTGGATGCATCAAAAGCTCTCGGCCCACATCCCATTTACTTCCATGAGCCTGTACCTGGTAAGAAAAATTAATTTGAAAGATTAGGCTTACGCCTAGTGAGAACATTCAATTTCAAATCAAAGACATAAAAACAAACCTGTTCTCCACCATTCTTACCATACATATGCTCACCTCAACAACAAGATCATACTCGATCCTATGAATATGACTCACATTCAGTAGGTCATATTATCAAAACCAGAGTCCACTACGAATCTTTACAGGTTCTAGATTTATGCTCTTATCCAAGAATTTACAAGTTACTTTATGCCTATTTCTTGGACAAGAAATAGAGATTACAAGATACTTTATGCCTATCTCTCTTTCCCATGTGAAAGGGAATTACAAGTTGCTTTATGCCTATTCCTCATTTCACCTCACACTATGAAATAGAAATTACAAGTTCCTTTATGCCTATTTCTTATTTCATAACACCTTTACGAAATGGGAATTACAAGTTACTTTATGCCTATTCCACATTTCAGGTCAACGGGAATTACAAATTACTTTATGCCTATTCCACGTTACAAATAGTGCCTATGGATCATTTACACTTACTACACACTTGCCTAGTATCAAACTAGAACAGTCATTAAGCCTAACAACCTACCCTTCATCTGTAAGTATGTTCAAGCTACTAGAATTGCATTTCAATTCCTAAATCGTACCTGTTTATAAGTAAGCAAATCCTAAAGTTACTGAGTACTCCAAAAGTGACCGGACAGCACCAGTTTCCGGACGCCTCAACACTATCCGGACAACACAAGTTTTCCGGATACTCAAGACTTACCGAATACACAAACTTTCCGGATGCATCAACTTTCCGGATGACTTTCCGGATACATCATCTTACCGGGTACTTCACTAATCTGGATGACATCCGGAAACCAAGGTAATCCGGATACCATCCGGTAACTCAACTCATCCGGAAACTATAATAAACTTAAGACTTACCGGATACTTTGTCTTGTCCGGGAACATTCATATCAGAGGTTTCCGGATAATATCATTTTATCCGAAAACTACGACCTGCAGCCTAAAAATTCATCCCAAAGCCATGTTTGTTCCATTCAGCTTGTTTTAAACACAACCATACAGTCCCAAAACAGTTTATACATGTATCTTAACATTTAATTTGACATAAAACATGTATTTAATCAAAAGTGGATGAACTCACCTTTAAAAGATATAAACCCACTTTTGCACAAACTAAAAGCTTCAAATCCGATGTCAATGATTCTGGAACCTAAACACAATTGAATCTGTTTACAACTAAGCAATTACTACAAACCATATCTGAATCTATGGTGAAATTCTTACCAAAGTTGAAGACAATCTTGAGTTTCCTCCTTCTCTTCTTTCTCTCTTTTCTCTCTAATTCTCTTTCTCTTGTCTCTCTCTCTCTAAACCGACCCAACAAGATGAAAATAAGATATTTTCTCAACTTTCATCCTCTTATCCACACACTATTGTTAAATGACCCAATACACCTCCAAGTTTCTAATTTTACATAAAAACATCAAACTTTGGTTACTTAACTTTTAACCCCAAAGATTCAAATACTTGTAAATATACCATCCAAATACAACTCAATTACAAACAACTTCCTTTATATTATAACATAATATAACGAAATTTCAGGATGTTACATCTAGGCGGAACACATATGGCTTAAAGGAAACAAGAGTGGTCAGTCGCTTGCTCGGCGCCAAAGGTCATTTCTAACAGCGCCTCAAAACACACCCCTGCTAAATGGATCTCACAGTTCCGGACACCACATCCGGACTCCCCCTTTTCCGGATCTCCCTTCCGGATAGCACCCGGACTACCACTTTTCGAAACCCACTTTCGAATCCCACTTATGGAAAACTCGCCAAATAGGGCGATTCCGAATACGAAAGGTTTTTGTTGAACACCCACACAACACTAAAATGAAATCCCCCTTCTAAAACAATCTAAACAAGCCTCAAGAACAAGAATAACTACACAAAACATCTATAAATAACATAAACCCATTTGCAAGTATTCATTCCTCCAATAACCACTCAAAACTCCAACTGTTCCCAATATTCACACTAACTGATAGAAGATGAGAAGAATAGGGACTAGGTTATTACCTTGAACACGAAGAATTGGTAAACCTCAACCCGACACCCAACTTGATTTCCTTCCAAGCCTTCACCTCCAAAATTCGATACCAAGCTCTTCCCCAAACACACACACGCGCACACACTCTAGCTATTTTACATAGAGTTTTTAAGAAAAATTTCTAAAAAAGAAGAAAAAAACATTCTTTAAAACATATTTTGAGTCAAATTTAGATGTTGAGGTTTGCCCTAATAACTAATAGCCTAACTTCGCTTAATCAAATTGTAATATTTTATCAATTTAAGAGCATTTCCAACAACTATGCTAAAGTTTTTCTAAAATAAAATAAAAAAATTCAAAATCTCTAAAAAAAATTGCATCCAACTAAAATATTCAATATATGAAAAGTTAGAGAGAAAAAGAGTTTGCTTTTGAAGGTAATGATTAGTTTTAAGGGAAAACCATCTAAACAGAGATTTCTCTAATTTAGAGATTTTTACAATCTCTCTTCCACTTTTTTTATTTTAACATTGAGTATAACATAGCTGTTAGAACAACAGAAATGCTAAAATTCTAATTTTTTTCCCATTTTAATATAGCTATTAGAGATGCTCTACCGACATCAATTTTATTACAATAAAAGTGACATAATGGCGGCCATCAATTCTTGAATATACTATTTGGAAGGGAGAGTTTTTTATCGATCAAGTAGTATATTCTTATTTTTTGCTATAAAAGATAAGAACAACGAGGATATAATGATGAGGTCAAATTATTGGTGGTCATAACTCATAACCGGCACAACCTCGTGCCACATTGATTGCTACAATAGTACTGTAAAAGTCTAGTATGTTGGATCATTCATATCAACCATTCATCTCATAACTTAATTTATTGAGTAATTTTAGGGGGTGTTTGGGAGTGCGTCTTCAAACACCGTTTCTCCGTCTTGCGTTTCCACGCCGGAGACGCCGTTTGGATTTGGAAAAAAAAAAACTTATCGCGTTTCCAGGATGAGAAACGGAGAAATTTGAGAAGCAGATTGAGGGGTGCTTTTCCCTGTCGGAGAAACGTGAGACGCAGACGGAAAACGCAAAACGTGAAAACGCAATCCCAAACACCCCCTTAGTGTATTGTAATATCTTCAACATGTTTTTTATAATTTTTCTAAAATAGAGAATCGAATGTTAAAATTTCTAAAAAAAATTATATTTATTTCCAACAGATTTGCTATTTTATAAATTTTAATACAAATTATATTAATATAATATTTTTCAATTTATAATCCCAAAGCACTTTAAAAGAAAAACTTAATATAAAAATGCTAAAAGATTTATGTTATTGGTTGTTTGAATAAAATAATTATTTCTCTCTTCTATTTAGAGAATTATAGGGAGTTCTCTATATTTAGAGATTTTTCTATGAATCACTATTTTAGCAAACAAGATAGGTTGGAGAAGAATAGCAAACAAAACACCAAATTTTTTATTTTAGCAATGCTGTTGGAGATGCTCTTAAAAGGCATCGTATGCAATATATTTATCCGGTTAGTGCTTACCGGGTAAAACTCTCAGTCCTTGTCCTCACTCTTACCGGGTAAAACTCTCAGCGTTGTCATGTTCATCGGATAAAGTAGAGTGAGTCACAAGCAATTACCCAGTAATCGTTTAGTAAATGACCCATTAGTTTGTGGATTCTCCGATCGAAAACAATTGTTTGTGATTTCACTGATGGTGGTGTAATGACCGCAGGGTTGGTTCTGAGATATTTGATGTCCTGGGCGCAGGGCCGGTCCTGAGATTTTGGAGGCCCTGTGCAAAAACTAAAAGTGGTCGTTAATTTTTATTCTAATTATTAAGGTCAACATTTGCGGCTTTCACCGAGAAGCAGCGAAAAATTCCTCGCGTGGTCTGCACAAGATAGATGAGTAGTTTCGTAAAATACGCAGGATAAGTTCATATATGAATCTGTGTGATTCACATAGGAACTATACGTTCATATATGAACCTTTGTAAATTTACATATGAACTCTTTTTAACTAATTCATATATGAACATTTGTGATTCATATATGAATCAGTTAATTAGTTCATATGAGAAATAGTTAAAAAGAGTTCATATATGACTAAGTTAATTGGTTCAACTGATTCATATAATGAACCTGCAGTTAATTAGTTTCTGTTGGACAACCTAAGGGGGGGGTAAGGTTGTATTTAAAATCTTTTACTTTCAAAAATTCTTTTATAAATAAATACAGTACAGAAACAGTATAAATAAATCAGAGTATACAAATAATAACGAAGAGTGTAAATATAAACAAATACACAGAGATTATATAAATAAATATAAATGCAAAGCAGTTTATATAAACAAATATAATAAAGCACAGCGGAATAAATAAAGAGATAAAGGTAAGAGATACTTGACACGGAGATTTACTGATTTACCACCAACTGTGATAAACCAGCAGCCGAGACACTTCTCGACACGATCCAATAAATGTATTCTTTACGGTAGAAATACAAACCAAGTACAAAGGTATTGTAATAGTTTCTCAAGCCTCTGCTATGAGATAAACAGGATCACACACCCGTTATTCAAAAACTTACAAGAGGAGTATAACTCACAATGGGTAATCACTCTTGTATAATATCTCACACTTGGATATTTTATAAAAAAATATTTTATAAAATATATATTATAAATAGTTGAGAGAGCTGAGAGGTGGTAGCAGCTTGTTGTTACTGTTCTTGTATTCTGAGGTCTGAAGTCTTCATCAACAGCATGCTTCATATATACCAAGAAGCTCCAACGGTCACATGACCTGGCGGTATACCGCCTTGCACACCGCGGTATACCGCGGTCAGAAAGCACACTGGTACACAACGGCTACATGCAAAGTTGACTTCTGGAAAAACGTACCCGCGGTATACCGGCTGTACCGTCGCGGTATACCGCCGTCAGGAAAAGCCACTTCAACCAATAGGAATTGTACACGGCCTGCCGCGGTATACCGGCTGAACAGCCGCGGTATACCGGCCTGGTGTACCCGCGGTATACCGGGTATTCCCCACGGTATACCGGCGTCAGGAATGAAAACTTTCCAGAACTGCAACCAAATCTTGCTGATCTTCTTAAAACCTTTATTAAAATTAATTTATGGGTTTTTAGAAATATCCAAGTGGTATATTATTTTAGGGTGTTTATCATTATTAGTTATAAACAATAATGACGACGTAAACACTTCCGTCTTGAACCCTTCAGATTAAATCTTCGTGTTCTTCAACAACTGTACACTTGGATTAAATTGTTAGATAAACAATAATACGGTGTGTTTGTAATCATCAAAATAAATATATATAAATATATAGAGATGTGGTACACTTGCACCAACAATCTCCCCCTTTTTGATGATGACAAACACAACCGCTAAGCAAGAGCATATGCGGTTTCTCTCCCCCGTTTGTCGAAACAAAAAGGGTCAAGAAAGACGGTATGCTTCCCCTCGAGAGATGCTCCCCCTCAAAATATGCATATAATTGAGGTAGCATACACTCATGGGTAAAAGAGCTAAAACGCTCCCCCTCAAATTAATAACGATATCAATTTGATTTTATAAAATTTGAGGGATAAAATAAAATGCAGAAAGCAATAGAGACAAAGATATACAAACCAATACGAAACACTTGCACCAAAACGGATCTTAAGGCTTCAATATTCGGTTAAATTTTATGTGATAAAAAAAATCACCACGTATTATGATCTCGTCAGGTAACCACGTATTATAACCTCGGCAGGTAACCACGTATTATAACCTCGGCAGGTAACCACGTATTATAACCTCGGCAGGTAACCACGTATTATAACCTCGGCAGGTAACCACGTATTATAACCTCGGCAGGTAACCACGTATTATAACCTCGGCAGGTAACCACGTATTATAACCTCGGCAGGTAACCACGTATTATAACCTCGGCAGGTAACCACGTATTATAACCTCGGCAGGTAACCACGTATTATAACCTCGGCAGGTAACCACGTATTATAACCTCGGCAGGAAGCACGTATTATATCCTCGCCAGGAAGCACGTATTGTATCCTCGCCAGGAAACACGTATTATATCCTCGCCAGGAAACACCTACAAAAGGCAAAGAAAATATTTCGTGGTACCCTTTTCTTATGGGTCCTTTTAACAGTTAGTATACAACATAAACTGCAAAAAAAATATGTTGTCGACATAAAACAAAATACGACAACATATAAAACCATAAAAATGGTTTAAAACCACAAACGCATCCCACCGGGATTGTCAACATTAAACATTCCTTTCGGAATCCATTTTCTAACCATTTTAATTTTGCGATCGTATTTATCATAGACGTAAAATGAAGCATTTATATTCGCATTATTTTTAGGTCTAGAAAAATTACCATTATACATACGAGCATACGGTTTCCTTCCATAATTCACATTTTTTATTTTTGACATATATGGAGGTTTTCTCGTATCAACTTTAGGAGATGCAAAAAATCTTTTAATGGGTTTACACGAACATTTATCAACACATGTATCGGAACCAATGCCTTTTCGGCAATTTATACGATTAGGCATATTTAGCATTTTAAGCACTTTATCATTGCTATTTTGAAATGCATTAGCTAACAGATTATCTTTCTCATGCGATTTACATTTAGCATTTAAATATGCAACTTCATTTTCAAGAGACTCGCATTTTGTACATGCAACACTTTCATTTTTATTTTCACTTAAGCATGCTATTTTATCATTTAAAATAACACAAGATTTACAAATATCTTTTTCACTTAATTTATTTTCTAATTTAGTGATAACATCTAAATCATAAGCAGATTTTTGTTTACCGTCATCTATTTCCTTTTTATATACAGATACGGTTTCTTTTAAATTAGAAATTTCATCTTTATATTTATTTGCGAGAGCGGCCATAGCATGAAATGATTTATATAATTCGTCAAGATTATTTTCATCGTCACTATAGTAATTATCACTATAATTATTATCATAATTATTTTTAGAAGAATATGATGAAGATACCTCATTATCATGGTCGGCCATGAAACAAAAATTTTTGGCTTCATCTATGCTTGCGCTCAACGCGCCTCCAACGAGAGCTTTTGGTGTGTTGATTTGTTTTGCTCGTTTTGGACACACACTTGCATAGTGATCCTTGTCACCACACACATAGCAAAAGCCTTTCTTTTTATTGGCTTTTTCATCGTCGCTAGATTCGTCATATTTGTCTTCACTTTTGTGGACGTTGCGACTTTGGTTTTTACTACCACGACGGTAGTCTTCATTTTCTTGAAACCTATCAATATTGGCAAACTTTTTGTTAGAAAGAAGTTTAGAAAGTTTTCTTACCAACTTGACTAAATCGTCAAGATTTTCGGGTTCATCATCGGATGAACTTGCATCTTCCTCCTCTTCCTTTTCTTTTGAGGCAACGACCTTGAGAGCGATGGATTTCTTTTTGACTTGCTCCCGGACTTGATTTCTTCTTAGTGCAATTTCGTGCACTTTAAGATTGCCGATGAGATCATCGAGCTTCATAGT
This sequence comes from Saussurea involucrata, assembly GCA_033807775.1. Classification (NCBI taxonomy): domain Eukaryota; kingdom Viridiplantae; phylum Streptophyta; class Magnoliopsida; order Asterales; family Asteraceae; genus Saussurea; species Saussurea involucrata. The sequence goes on along the minus strand of CM066321.1, from coordinate 104,462,582 downwards.
TGCGAGATCTCGGGAGTCTTCCAAGGATGTGATTTTTGCCATCCACTCCGAAGGAAGTGCTCGAAGAATTTTCCTTACATAATCCTCATTAGGATAAGTACGACCTAATCCCTTCAAGGTAGTCATAATGAGGTTAAAACGTTTAAACATTGAGTCGATTGACTCATCTTTTGACATTTCAAATAATTCATAATCATGAACAAGAATATTTATTTTAGAGCTTTTAACTTGAGTATTTCCACGATGAGTGTCGCTCAAGCTTTGCCAGATTTGATTAGCAGTTTTATAAGTATAAACTCTTTCTATTTCATCGGAAGTTAAAGCAGCATATAATATATTTTTAGCTTCAAAATTTAAACAATAATGAGATTCTTCAGTGGGAGTCCAATCTTTTATGGGTTTATCAACAATAAGATCATTTTCAACTTTGGTTGGTCTAAAATTCCCATTTTCTATAATATCCCAAATTTTTTGACTTTTGCCACGAACGTGACATTCAAATAGCTCGGCCCAAATGCCAAACTTTTCAGTATCTATAATAGGAGGTTTTGAAAACAAAACAGTTTGTTGAGCCATTATATAAAAGATATAACTTTTAAAAATTTAAACAGAAAATTTTTGAAAGCCCCGCTCTGATACCAAATGTTGGACAACCTAAGGGGGGGGTAAGGTTGTATTTAAAATCTTTTACTTTCAAAAATTCTTTTATAAATAAATACAGTACAGAAACAGTATAAATAAATCAGAGTATACAAATAATAACGAAGAGTGTAAATATAAACAAATACACAGAGATTATATAAATAAATATAAATGCAAAGCAGTTTATATAAACAAATATAATAAAGCACAGCGGAATAAATAAAGAGATAAAGGTAAGAGATACTTGACACGGAGATTTACTGATTTACCACCAACTGTGATAAACCAGCAGCCGAGACACTTCTCGACACGATCCAATAAATGTATTCTTTACGGTAGAAATACAAACCAAGTACAAAGGTATTGTAATAGTTTCTCAAGCCTCTGCTATGAGATAAACAGGATCACACACCCGTTATTCAAAAACTTACAAGAGGAGTATAACTCACAATGGGTAATCACTCTTGTATAATATCTCACACTTGGATATTTTATAAAAAAATATTTTATAAAATATATATTATAAATAGTTGAGAGAGCTGAGAGGTGGTAGCAGCTTGTTGTTACTGTTCTTGTATTCTGAGGTCTGAAGTCTTCATCAACAGCATGCTTCATATATACCAAGAAGCTCCAACGGTCACATGACCTGGCGGTATACCGCCTTGCACACCGCGGTATACCGCGGTCAGAAAGCACACTGGTACACAACGGCTACATGCAAAGTTGACTTCTGGAAAAACGTACCCGCGGTATACCGGCTGTACCGTCGCGGTATACCGCCGTCAGGAAAAGCCACTTCAACCAATAGGAATTGTACACGGCCTGCCGCGGTATACCGGCTGAACAGCCGCGGTATACCGGCCTGGTGTACCCGCGGTATACCGGGTATTCCCCACGGTATACCGGCGTCAGGAATGAAAACTTTCCAGAACTGCAACCAAATCTTGCTGATCTTCTTAAAACCTTTATTAAAATTAATTTATGGGTTTTTAGAAATATCCAAGTGGTATATTATTTTAGGGTGTTTATCATTATTAGTTATAAACAATAATGACGACGTAAACACTTCCGTCTTGAACCCTTCAGATTAAATCTTCGTGTTCTTCAACAACTGTACACTTGGATTAAATTGTTAGATAAACAATAATACGGTGTGTTTGTAATCATCAAAATAAATATATATAAATATATAGAGATGTGGTACACTTGCACCAACAGTTTCAAATATGAATCACAAAGGTTCATATATGAATTAGTTAAAAAGATTTCATATGTGAATTACATGGGTTCACATATGAACAGATAGTTCATATGTGAATCACACAAGTTCATATATGAACTCGTCCTGTGTATTTGTAAAAGTTACGTGTGAGTCCCATTTGAACAAGACAACGATTCATATATTGTATAAGATTGTAACAAGATGAGATACTAAGGATAAATGGTGTATTATTGAAATGGAAGAGAACACCTAGAGAGAGAATGGTTCTCTCTTTAGTTTACACACACATACACCTTAGCCTACATTGCAATATGATTCCTAACCCTAATTACACACACTTATCTATAAATATCCCCTTGTTACATAGTTAAGCCCAAGCCCTTATAACATAACCCAAGCCCATATTACTATTAATACTCTTTTACAAAACAATCTTATAATTAGGACATTTTATGTCCTAACATTACGAAATTGCCCTTTTATTTTTGGAACAGCCGCAACTTTTGACCAATTAAAGCCGATCTTGACCGAATAAATGGCTAAGATCACTTCTCTATTTCTCATATATTTAGCACTTTTCAAATCGACCTAAGACTATATATATATATATATGTGTGTGTGTGAAGGAGTTATATAGAGATGGATAAGAGATTGAATATATATAGAGTAAACTCTATTTTTAGTCACCTTGGTTTACTGAAATCTTTGAATGTGGGACCTAAGGTTTGATAACTCTATAAATCGTCCTCGTGGTTCTTATTTTGCTCTGAAGATGGTCCTTGTCACTAACTCCGTTAATTTTCTTTGTTAGTGACAGGGGCAATTTTGTCCATTTAAGTTTCTTCTTTGGCAGACGAGTTTTGCCCTAACTGGTAACCCAATATTAGATTTTAGCAGCGAGGATGGAACGATTGTACCCAGAAGATGACTTTTCAAGGTCATCTTGTGAAAAAAAAACCAATTTATTGTTGCATATGTTTAAAACCCAATTCTGGCTAAAAAATCACCATGGACATCACCTGGATTGCTGCCAAGGCCGATGGCGCTTCTCAATAGATGCACCCATGCGATTCTTTAGAAAAGCAAGGTTAGCATTTTGTCCCTAACCAGTGCCGGAAAATAGAGGCAAAACGTCAACCAAAGTAACCAAGGTCCCAGCAATTCAACAGGCATTAGAAACACTGAGATTCCATGTTGTTTTATCACAGAAAAAAGAATTTCTCATGCTCTACCCATTATTCCTCGAAATATATATATATATATATATATATATATATATATCTCAATTTTTTCATCATCATCCTCATTCAAAGCACTTTAATTTCTCCAAAATTTCGAGAATGGTCACTGTTTTTTCATTCTTGATTTTATTTCGATAAAAAGATTTCTAGGATTTTCTTTGCCGTAATTTGTTTTCTTTTTTTGCATTTCAACCAAAATTTCTGTGTTTTGGGTTTTATGTTCTACTAATTAAGGTCGTGAAATGACTGAAATCTCACTTAATGTTTTCTGGGTTTGTTTTATTTTCAAGAAATCAAACAATTTTCTTGAAGAAAATCCGAATTTGGGATTTAAAATTCTGTTTATTTGTATTTGTATTTTAATTAATTAGTTTTTTCAATTTGGAGATGGAGGGGAGGGAAGAGATGAACAGTAGTGGTGCTACCGTGGTGGGATCATATTCCAATTCAGCAGGTTCTTCCCAAGAATCAATCGTCAAAGTATACTCACGTGATGTGAAGTTATGGAACTAGAGTTCCTGAAGTTGCCCTAAATTTGTGTGTGGACCAACCCACCTAAATGAAGAGGCTCTTCAACTGATATCAATGTACTTTATAATTGTATTTGCAGGTTTATAAGTAAGATCATCCATACACCTTCAAGACCATATTCCTTTCTAAAGTACCACATCAGCTTTACAATAACATCTTCCATATACATGCAAGACCAAACATCTTTCTAAACTAATAAATTATAATATAAATAATAATTATATTAATAAATAATGTTTAAATAAACAAACAAATAAATTAATTAAATTAAAAAATGCTATTATTTAATATATTTATTTTATGAAAGGTCTTTATATTTTAGAAAGATGAGGTTGGTCTTACAAGGCCTTGCAAGCCACATGACATTCCATGTCATCTTGCAAGACTTGTGTGTATGTGTTAGTACACAATGTATCCAAGATGTAGGACTAATTGTAATTAGTCAATTATAGTCAAAGTCAAAATAGCTAGGTTTGGTCAAAAAGTATATAAACCCAATTGTTAGGGTTTGTGAGGGTGTGAGGTCATTTGTGTCTAGCCACCAAGGTGTGTGTGAGAGATTGGCCTCCAAGAGAGAAAATGTGCTAAACTTTCATCTTCTACATTTTCTCAATCAATTCATGTTCTAATTGTTAAAATCATTGTTACTTGATTATTCTCAATTGGTATCAGAGCCTAACAGATCTGAATTTGTGCATCATTCATTGATTTTTATCATTTTTTGAGAAATTGAAATGTTTTTGGGTTTTTGAAGTTTTTCTTAGAAATTGTTAAGAATTGAAAGTATTTGGTTAGATTTGATATCATTTTGGTGTTTTGATTAGTAGCAAATCACTTTAAATCGTTTTATCAATCAGATTTTCTACTTTTAAATTGATTTCTTGATCAAAACTCATATTTGTGAGAAAATGGTGTTCTTCATAACTTTTTCATAGATTTATGAAATTGATTGTGTTTTGATCCGAATTGTTTCCACAGATTCGATTTGTTATTGTTTTTGAAAGATATTTCAATTTAAAATTTTGGTTTTCACTAACAATATGAGATCTTGACTTTGTGGATTTTGACAGTAGTTATTCTCCTCGTGGGTTTGTTCGAAATTGATTTTCAGATTCAACTTTTTTGGGGTGTTTGGATTCTCACAAATCATATTAGTTTGTGATTTAGAGCATATTGGAGTACTCAGAATCGAAAAACAACATCAGAATCGTTATTCTTGATGTTCTTGAGTTTGATGGTTGTTCATCGAAGCTTTCCATGTAGAAGTTAATGGATCTGTTAATTTTTGTATTGTTTGTGCAGATTTGAGTCCACAGATCGATTTATATGTTGTTTTCGATCATCCTGCAAGTTTTTGGAATCGAAAAGGAGTCTGAAAACAGCGAGATAGGTGGACTGAAAATCTTCGCCGGAATATGGGTTTCCACTAGCCGGAAACTGCATTTCTTCGCCGGTGTTCATCTGTGTCGCAACGTTCTCATATCGCAACCCACTCAAAAATTTCAATCTCGCCGGAAAACCGTAACCATCGCCGGAAACTGGGTTTACTTCGCCGGAAAACCGAAAGTAGCCGGAATGTGGAAAATTCTTCGCCGGAATCTTCATCGGTGTCGCAACCTCAAGTTGTCGCAACTGCAGAGTTGCGATATCGCAACAGGTCGCAACCCAAACGTCACCGGGAAGTCGCAACGTCACCGGGAAATCGCAACCCAAAAATCACCGGGAAGTCGCAACTCAATGATGATGAACAGTACTAACGGAGTCCGTTTGGTCCTTTTTCCGTTAGTTCTGTTAGTTTTCGTTAGTTTTTGTTACATTTGAGGTCCTAGTTCTGTTAAGTCCTAGTTAGTCCGTTAGTGTCACTTTTACTAACTGTCCGTTAGCTTTTTCCGTTAAGTTTGTTACATTTTTGGTCCTTTTCCGTTAAGTCAGTTAATTAGTTTAGGAGTTTGACACTTTCAGTCCCTGGACTTTTAGGTTTAGATTGTGTCAAGTTCAGCCCCTGTAGTTTAAGTTTTTGAGTTTTTTCATTTTTAGTCCCTCCAGTTTTAACTTTCTGTTTTTTTACATTTTTAGTCCCTAGACTTGTAATTTTTAGATTTTTTACATTTTTAGTCCTTGTCTTTTGTAAGTTTTAGATTTTTACATTTTTAGTCCTTTGAGTTTTACTCTTTTTAGGATTTTTCATTTTTAGTCCTTTGAGTCTTAATTTTAGAATTTTTGTCATTTTTAGTCCTTGTTTTTCGTTTTAGTTTCGTAAGTTGTCAGTTTTAGTCCTTATTTTTCATTTTTCATCGTTTTTATCAGTTTTTGCCAGCAATTATCCGTAACTGATATATCTTTCTCATATTTTGCAGGTTTGACGATTTAAAGTCCAGTTTTCCGAATTAATTTTTCGGAATTAATTTTTGGAGACAAATTTACAATTTGTTTTTCAAATTTTATTTCTGAAAATTTTTCTGACTTTAATCGTGTTTTTCTCTGATCTTACAAGCGCACAAATTCTACTTCTCACGAAGTATCTGTTAACGATCTTTCATTTTAACATTTCAGGTAACAATGTCGAAATATTCAAGTTGGTGGAGTGATTCTCAGAAGATAAACCATTTAGAAAAAGAACTTGAAAAAAAAGTATAAGAGCTAGCCTAATTCAGAACGATAATTCTAAATATATGGCTAAAATTGCAGAACAAAATAAACTTATTGAAGGTTATATAAACACGTTTAACTTTCTGAAAACACAAGTTGGTGTGAAGAAGTGTGATTGTGAATCTAAAGCAAATTTGATGCTTTCTTTAGAGGAAAAGAATACCGAGCTAACAAAGAAAATATCTGATCTTGAATAAGTGATGAGAAAGGAAAGAGATGAATTTAAGAAAGAAATAGATGAGATGAAGAAGAGAGAGGAAAAAGTAAGAGCATTGGAAACTGAAAATGCTGATCTGACGCATAAGAATTCTGAGTTTGCAAATAAAATTTCCAATTTTCAAATGGAGATTACAAAAGAGAGAAAAGAACTAGAAAAAGAAAGAATATCTTTTGCAAATGAAAGAACAAGCTTTGGCAAGAAGTTTTCTGATTTTTCAAAGAATTGTTTTTAAGAAAAGAAAAGTATTGAGCTTAGATGCATAAAACTTTCAAATCAAAACTCCGATTTTGAAAAGGTTTTATTTTTAGAAAAGGAAAAGCTTGAGAAAAAGATGTCTGAGTTTGACACTGAAAGAAAAGTTTTTGAATCAAAAAGTGTTGAGCTTTCAATGCAAATATCTAATTTGGAGAAAGAATTAGACATCGAAATAAAAGAATCTGAAAAGAAGAAAATTAAAGATTTTCAAGCGAAAAGTGTGAAAGATATATATTCAGATGAAAGAAAGATGTTTCAGGCTGAAATCTCAAAGCTAACAAGGAGATTATCTGCTTTAGCAACGGAAGCTATGAAAGAGCAGAAGATCAAATCTGATCTACAGAAGAAATTTGATTTGATTTCTCGAGAAAGGAATGTTCTGTCCGACAAGGTTCAGAAATTGGAAGCAATTAACATCGTTGAATTATCTGAACAATCTAGTGCCGATACTATTGTTCAATCGCCGTATGATGATTCAACTGCTTCTGGTTCAAGTCATGAACATCTTTCTTCGGCAAAGTCCGTCAAATCAAGCACTTCTTCAAAGGATCAGATGCGCTCTTCTAATCTTTTCTATAACCATGCTGCTTCAAGTTCAGATACTCCTATCTTAACCTATTAAGATGGTTTGGAAGGTAAAAGGATCTACTCCTGAAAGAGATGCCCAAAGTCACCTGTTCCTCTACCTACGGTGAACAAGAAGAACAATGCTCCGAAAGGTAAGTCTTTTGTTAAACCTAATCTTATCTATTCTGCAAATCATTTGATTAGGTTAGCACAAAAGCACATATGTTGTTCTTATTGTGGAACTAATGATTTTGTTAAGAAAGAAGATGTTCAATACTGGTATGGTACTTACAATATTCCTTCAAATCGATCTGCACATAACAAGCCAGGACCCAATTGGCAATGGGTACCACAATCTACTTAATCTGTTTTGCAGGTTTATCATGTGCGGTGCTGAATGCCCAATTACTACCACACACATGACTGGAAAACAGAAGAGAAGAGTGCAATTTGAAGAAGAGTATCTGTGCTGAAACCATCTGCATAATTTCAGGGGAAGAGATTCTATACTTTTGATATAGTTGTGCTTATTGATAAATCTTTCTATATGCTTCTTTGTAGGGGGAGCGTGATGGTTTCTGAATAAATCAGTTCAGAACCCGCACTTCAATGAGGTTTATGGTTTCTAAACACATCAGTTTAGAACCCGGATTTCAATGAGTGAATGGCTTCTAAACAATTCAGTTTAGAACCCGAGCTTTCAATGTGTTTGACTTCTGATCATATCAGATCAGGACTCGTTCTTAATCTTTAAATAAATAAATAAAATAGCCTTTGACTGGTACATGTGCTGATTTTGTCAAATTAAGATCTTTGCAGATTTTGAGGGGGAGCTTATCCGATTTTAAATCAGTCGATCATAATTTGAGGGGGAGCTTAATTGTTTAGCACTGTAAGTATCTTCTGAACTTAATCTGAGATTGTTTGAAAGAAGAACGACTTTCAAGCATGAAAAAAAACCTGTTTTTAAATGTTCAAACCACTTCTCTAATTCAAACATATTTTATAATTTTAGAAGTGTGTTCTTAAATGTTTTCTTGTATATCTTGGATTGTCACATCATTGTTTCTGACCGTGTGTTTCCAAAGATTAATACTTGCGTATTATCTTGTCTATATACTTTCAAGTATTCATACACACCGGTTCAGCTTCTTTTTGACTTTGTTATTACCACGTCTCAAAATGAAACAATTTGTAACACCCCGCTTACCACGACACAATATTGTCCGCTTTGCCCCACTGGCTCACGGCTTTGTTCTTGGCGACCTGGCGAGGACTTCCCAGGGGGTCACCCATCCTGGTACTACTCCCACCCAAGCACGCTTAACCACAGAGTTCCCAAGGAACCCGCATGCTTGTGGCCCCAAAACGCGTTGTGTCTGGTAAGGCCAAGGTTTACTAATATACCCAGCATCTCTCCTGTCCACGGCCGATGTGGTTTATGCCTAAGGTGTTACACACACCCCCCCTCAGGGACTCATCGTCCTCGATGAGGTTTGCCCCACATCTCGAACGGCACAGGAGTGGCTCTGATACCATTTGTAACACCCCGCTTACCACGACACAATATTGTCCGCTTTGCCCCACTGGCTCACGGCTTTGTTCTTGGCGACCTGGCGAGGACTTCCCAGGGGGTCACCCATCCTGGTACTACTCCCACCCAAGCACGCTTAACCACAGAGTTCCCAAGGAACCCGCATGCTTGTGGCCCCAAAACGCGTTGTGTCTGGTAAGGCCAAGGTTTACTAATATACCCATCATCTCTCCTGTCCACGGCCGAGGTTTACTAATGTGTAACACCTTTGTGTAACACCTTAGGCATAAACCACATCGGCCGTGGACAGGAGAGATGTTGGGTATATTAGTAAACCTTGGCCTTACCAGACACAACGCGTTTTGGGGCCACAAGCATGCGGGTTCCTTGGGAACTCTGTGGTTAAGCGTGCTTGGGTGGGAGTAGTACCAGGATGGGTGACCTCCTGGGAAGTCCTTGCGAAGTCCTTGCCAGGCCGCCAAGAACAAAGCCGTGAGCCAGTGGGGCAAAGCGGACAATATTGTGTGGTGGTAAGCGGGGCGTTACAAATGGTATCAGAGCCACTCCTGTGCCGTTCGGGATGGTGGGGCAAACCTCATCGAGGACGATGAGTCCCTAAGGGGGGGTGTGTGTAACACCTTAGGCATAAACCACATCGGCCGTGGACAAGAGAGATGCTGGGTATATTAGTAAACCTTGGCCTTACCAGACACAACGCGTTTTGGGGCCACAAGCATGAGGGTTCCTTGGGAACTCTGTGGTTAAGCGTGCTTGGGTGGGAGTAGTACCAGGATGGGTGACCTCCTGGGAAGTCCTTGCGAAGTCCTTGCCAGGCCGCCAAGAACAAAGCCGTGAGCCAGTGGGGCAAAGCGGACAATATTGTGTGGTGGTAAGCGGGGCGTTACACAATTTTCGATGGTAATACTCCCGTTTGAATTTCAAAGTTTGTTGAGCGTCATACATTCATTCAACGTGCGAACTTAAACGTTTCATTCAACGATTGTTTATATTTGTTCATATAAACAACATCCAATTCTTTGATACCCTAAGCGTTCATGATTATATTTCATGTTTGATCTGATCGATACATTGTCAGATTCACAAACAAGTCTTTCAAATTCATTTCATTCATTCAATATTCTTGTTGTGTGAAATCTTCAAAGTTCAAATGCTCAAATATTTCATGATTTTATTAAGGAGCATACATTCTGATGACAATGTAATTCAAAAGCTGAGATTCATATTTGTTCAAGTTAAACTGTTGAACAACACATCTTTTAGGACAACATTCATGGGAATCAGTGTGAGAGCTTAAAAGAACTTCTATGGATCCACGTTAACCAGTGTTTCCTACCCAATAAGTTATCCTTGAGTGATTGAGGGGTGAGGGGTCAAAATCAAAGAGTGGGGGAGATAACTCATCCGGTTGAGTAATCTCATTATGCTGAGGTAAAATGAAAAAGAGAGTTTGGTTAGAAGTGAGCGGATGAAAAACGGAAAGAGGGTGTGAGAACAGAGTTAAAAGAATACGAGAACTCTGCACCAGCCACTTTCTGAGTCGGGCAGCCACATTGCTGATTGGTTCACATTCTTTGGTGACCGTCATTGAAACAGGCAACTAGCCCATGCCAACTCTTGCATTAAACCCCACCAGCTACTTATTTCTTTCTCAACAAAGAAATGTTTCATTTTTCTTGGGGATGCAGCATATTATCTATCCAATCTTCACTCGAAAGGTTTGTATATTGAAAAGAAGGAAGTTTGCCCCACCTTCGCTCTTCATTCATGCACATTGAGTCCGTGGAAAACTTGTTGTTGTCTCAACAGTTTACACAATTTGAGCCTAACTATTATCAAGCATAAGTTGCTTCAATCATTTCTACACTTGCACGTACACACAAGAAATATGTTTTCTTGTCATAACGTTCATAGAAATTCCTTCGTGTTTTTTCGATTATTGAATGGAAGCCCTGGAGGAGTGAACATCAAAAAGCTCCTTTCCAAAGTACATCCGTTGTACTAAGTGGCTTCGTGCAACTTACAGGCATTTTAACTGATTCATCCGTTGTTTCAGGGTTACCACTTTATATTATCTGAATTTGAAAAGATTCGGATAAACATTTTTGGAATTGACGGTTATACAGATCAAAAGGAGGATATTGTTTCTGGTATTCAAAGATTGCTGAAATCGTAAAGAGTTTTGATGATCATGATGCTCACAATCATAAAAAAGGGGGAGAAATATCAAACCGAAGATAAGGCGGAGATAGTCTGAATATTTCAATTTCCGAAAGTCACAGTTGACATTTGCCAAAGTCAAAGAAGTTTAAGATAAAGTGTTTCCGAGAGATCAAATGCATGAAGATACAAAGACGGTTCGTTCTTAAAGATAAATCAAGAATGTTTTAAAGCTCAAAGCCCGTTGAAACCTCAAATCCTGTTCATAATTCAAAGACTGAAGAAATTTGCCAAAAGGTCAAAGCTGCTGCAAAGATCAGTGATTTGAAGATTAAAAGATTTTATTTGAAGACCTTGATCAACCTTACACAGATTTGAAGTTCGTGTTTCAATGTTGACTATTTTACTTTAAAGAGCCTAAATGAAGATTAAAGCCGCCAAAGTGGATTCTTGAAGATAAAGCCTATCTGAAGATTAAAGAGCTAAAGACTATCGTCATAGTTTTTTTAAATCTTGGATCCATAGGGGGAGATTGTTAGTACACAATGTATCCAAGATTTAGGGATAATTGTATTTAGTCTAATTGTAATTAGTCAACAAATGTCAAAGTCAAAATAACTAGGTTTGGTCAAAGGGTATATAAACCCAATTATTAGGGTTTGTAAGGGAGAGGTCATTTTGAGTATAGCCACCAAGAGTGTGTGTGTGTGGCCTCTAAGAGAAAGTGTATCCCATTCTCATCTTCTACATTTCTCAATCAAATACAATGAGCTTAATGGTTTAATCTTGTTACCTGTTCATTCTCAAGGAGGTACCAAGAGAAGATGGATAGGTTGTAGATTAACCCTATACATACAAAATATATGCAAAATTACCAACAAAAAAAAACTCCACTAACAGTTACATTTAGATTTTTTGTATATGACAATAGTCCTCATAGCCACACTTGTAAGGGTTTATATGTTAATACCGTTTCTTTGATGAATGTGGGTAGTTCTTTTCTCCTCCGTCATTCATGATTTCCTTGCTAGGCAAAGAACACAAAGTTTAGCATAATACACATTTACATATTACACTTTCAATCAAATATAAACGATAAAGCAATAAAAATAGAAATTAAAAAATTAAAAACGATAATACAAAAAAATAAATTTAGGGATTTTTAGCAATTCCTCACTCAAGTTATTGCCATGAAAACATTTCCAAGATAAGTAGAGATCGAGAGAAAGAAAGTATGAGGTACACCACACTAAAAAGTAAACCTGAAAAGAGATGAATAGAGATGAAGATTTATAAGTGATGGAGAGAGTTGGATAGTTGGATGTTGAACATAGTTTTGCAAGTAATAATACCAAAACAACAACCAAATTATAATGAAATATGCATTTTAATAAAAGGGCAAAAAATGTGTATTAAATATTTATAAAAAGTAATGAAAAAGTATACCTTACAATTGTTTCATGTGCAATTTGACAAAAAAAAAACTCATGTACCAAGCAATCCTAAAATGACAACACAATTCTTGAGCCCTATATATTGATTGTAATAAATACTCATTTATATATATTAATGATTCATGATTGAAAAAGATGAAATGTTCTTTGAATTCATGAATGACTTTAATTCTTGAAAATAATTAATATATAATGTACATTCTATTAACTAATATTTTAAAAAAAATAAAAGAATTGATTCTAAATATTGTTAGTAGGGAAATTAATTAAAATGCCACAAGTTTGAAGTGGACTTACCAAAATAACCCAAATTTTGAAAAGTTTACCAAAATGCCATAAATTTTCACGGTGAGAGCCCTCTATAGCGGGCAGGGACTGAAAGTGAAAAATTTTGCAAGATTATTTACACTTTCAGTCCCCTCCGCGGGCCATCGCGGGCCTCGATCGCGGGGTCAGGGACTGAAAGTGTAAATATATCTTGCAAAAAATTTCACAATTGGTCCCTGACCGCGATCACGGGCTCCATAACACGGGAAAAAATGGCATTTTGATAAACTTTTTATTTTTTGGAGTATTTTGGTAAGTCCACTTCAAACTTGTGGCATTTTAATTAATTTCCCTTGTTAGTATCCTTTTTTATACATGCATACTATTTGATTTAATAAGTTGTTTTTTTATCTTTATGTATATAATAAAAAACTGAAAAGTTTGTTCATTTTTTCTTTCGTTTTCATAAATAAAATAAACAAATAAAATTTATTAATGAATTAAGAGTGTTATCATTTATTATAGATGAAAAAATGAAAAGGATAAAATGAATGTCTCTAAGAAATTGGTTAGTTTAGAGTTTAAATCTAGTTAAACAAAAAGTCAAATTACCAAATAAGGTTTTTTATAAAGAAAATACATACGTTTCATTAAAAGGTATAAAAGTCTTTAACTTATTTAATAATTTAAAATTTCGTAGGAATGAAAAAAATATATAGAGAATTTTATTCTAACAATATGTCCCAACTCCCATCATTCTTTGTACGGTTTTATTTTTATATATCAATTTTAATAAGTTTTTTTAATTGTATATAAATTCCTAATTTTATTTATTTTTATTTTTATGTATATAAATAAAAAAGAAAAGTTTTGTTCATTTTACTTTAGTTTTCTTTTTTATTTTTCATAAATAAATAAAATAAATAAAATTTATTAATGAATAAGAGTGTTATCATTTAATATTTAAAAACATTCAGAACCTAAAGAGAAAATGAAAGGTTTGCTTGTTCAATAACAAATTTTATTAAAAATAATTCAACATAATGAGAAAACAGAAAACTATAAATGAAGCTCTCTCAACATGCCACATCATCTTTCCATTATTCTACTTTATATATAGATAAAATAATGAATTAAGAGTGTTATCATTTATTATAGATGAAAAAATGAAAAGGATAAAATGAATGTCTCTAAGAAATTGGTTAGTTTAGAGTTTAAATATGGTTAAACAGAAAGTCAAATTACCAAATAAGGTTTTTTATAATGAAAATACATACGTTTCATTAAAGGGTATAAAAGTCTTTAACTTATTTAATAATTTAAAATTTCGAAAGAATGAAAAAAATATATAGAGAATTTTATTCTAACAATATGTCCCAACTCCCATCATTCTTTGTACGGTTCAATTTTTATATATCAATTTTAATAAGTTTTTTTAATTGTATATAAATTCCTAATTTTATTTATTTTTATTTTTATGTATATAAATAAATAAAAAGAGAAAATATTTTTTCATTTTATTTTAATTTACTTTTTTATTTTTCATAAATAAATAAAATAAATAAAACTTATTAATGAATAAGAGTGTTATCATTTAATATTTAAAAACATTCAAAACCTATGGAGAAAATGAAAGGTTTGCTTGTTCAATAACAAATTTTATTAAAAATAATGAAAAAATAATGAAAAAATAGAAAACTATGAATGAAGCTCTCTCAACATGCCACATCATCTCTCCATGATTCTACCTTATATATAGATATAGATATAGATATAGATTTAAAGCTTCCACTATAACAACATTGATTTTATAAGACGGTAAAATTGTTTGAGACGACGTTTATTTTTTAAGAGGTGTTGAAGTCTGAAATTTGATTTTACTTTTGATTTTTAATATGTGGTGTTGATGTTTGAAATCTGAATTAGTAAGACTGTTTGTTTTTGTAAACTGAAAAAAAAAACGTCTGAACGTATATAAATGTCAATTTTATCCCTCGAAATACGACTTAAATATGTCAATTGAAATGAACATTGATGATTAAAGGACGAAAAAAAACAAATGAATGATGCTAACATATTTGTGAGGCTGTAGAGCTTTAATCATATCTCACACATTAAAACCTTGATAAAACCGATTCGAGATGTTCTGGAAAGGCAACACACATATTTACAATATTCGTGTTTTGCGTTTTTGCAAATTCGAGGTGCATCTAGACTAAAACCGATGTTGAAATCCAAAGAATGGTGTTGGACAAAAATAAGAGCTAATTAAGTGGCTATATTATCACTTAATTTATCAGAGGATTATAAGGGTTACGAGGCTCTATAAATGAAACAAAAACAAACGGTCTGAATTATTTTATGTCTGACCGAATCAGACATAAGTGACAAATAAGAGTTGTTTTTTAAAAAACAAACACCGGGCCACCTAAGTGTCTTAACAAATTACTTTGTATGTTTTAAGTTTAATTATATAATCAAATAGTTATCTAGAAGCGTCAAAAATAATTTGAAGGACGCTTTTATACATTCAATTTGTTTGAACATAAAAGAAAAGTGAAGATTAGGGATGCTTAAAAACCCGACCAACAAAATCAATCCAACCTAATCCGATGTAAAATAACCCATTTCAAAGCAACCTAATGTCCAATCAAGTTGTAAAATCTTCAAACTGTATGTGTATGTATTAGGTTGATATCAGGTTGTGATCATTTGAACCCAACCCAACCGATGAACCCGATATAATTATTTCTTGAATTTAATACTATTGTTAAGTCTCTACTAATATGTACATTAAACAATTATACCATTACGTACTCTCTCTCTCTCTCTCTTAATTTTGATCCCCGTGGTTTACCGAAATCTTTGAAAGTGGGACTTAAGGTTTGATATCTCCATGAATCGCCCTCGTGGTTCTTACTTTGCTCTGAAAATGGTCCCTTATCACTAACTCTATTAAATTTTTTTTGTTAGTATCAAGGGCATTTTTGTCCATTTAAGTTTCTTCATTCTTTTTAATAGGCCAGACTCATGATGCACAGAAAACAAATTACTAGTTCCATGCTCCCCTAACTGGTAATGCAATATTAGATTTTAGCAGGAGGGTGGAACGTTGTACCCAGAAGATGACTTTTCAAGGTGTAAATGCTCAGTTATGCCCGGTAAAACATCATTCTTTTGCTTGTCGTTAGAGCATACTGAGAATAATCAAGTAACAATGATTTTAACAATTAGAACGTGGATTGATTGAGAAAATGTAGAAGATGAGAGTTTAGCACACTTTCTCTCTTGGAGGCCAATCTCTCACATACACCTTGGTGGCTAGACACAAATGACCTCACACCCTCACAAACCCTAACAATTGGGTTTATATACCCTTTGACCAAACCTAGCTATTTTGGCTTTGACTATAATTGACTAATTACAATTAGTCCTAAATCTTGGATACATTGTGTACTAACAATCTCCCCCTATGGATTCAAGATTTAAAAAAATTATGACGATAGTCTTCAGCTCTTTAATCTTCAGATAGGCTTTATCTTCAAGAATCCACTTTGGCGGCTTTAATCTTCATTTAGGCTCTTCCGAAACAAATAGTCACAAAGTCTTGAAAACACGAACTTCATATCTGTGCAAGGTTGATCAAGGTCTGCAAACAAAATCTTTTTATCTTCAAATCCCTGATCTTTGCACCTTTGACTTTTGAAAAATTTCTTCAGTCTTCGAATTATGAACAGGATTTGAGGCTTAACGGTCTTTGAACTTTAAGACATTCTTGAATAATCTTTAAGCACGGTCTGTCTTTGTATCTTCACGCATTTGATCATCTTGAATAATGAACTTATCTCTCTAAAACACTTTATCTTGAACTTCTTTGACTTTGGCAAATATCAACTTTGACTTTCGAAAATTGAAATATTTGAATTATCTCCCTCTTTTCTTCTGATTGACATTTCTCCCCATTTTTGATGATTGTCAGCATCATGATCATCAAAATTCTTTTTCAACTTCAGCATTCTCTTTGAGTACCAGAAACAATCTCCTCCTTTTGATCTGTTTATCCGTCAATTCCAAAAATATTTATCCGAATCTTTTCAAATGCAGATAATATAGAAGTTGTAACCCTGAAACAACAGATGAATCAGTTGAAATGCCTGTAAGTTGCACAAAGCCACTTAGTACAACAGATGTACTTTGGAAAGGAGCTTTTTGATGTTCACTCCTCCAGGGCTTCCATTCAATAATCGAAAAACACGAAGGAATTTCTATGAACGTTATGACAAGAAAACATATTCCTTGTGTGTACGTGCAAGTGTAAAAATGATTGAAGCAACTTATGCTTGATAATAGGCTCAAACTGTGTAAACTGTTGAGACAGCAACAAGTTTTCCACGAACTCAATGTGCATGATTGAAGTGCGAAGGTGGGGCAAACTTCCTTCTTTTCAATATCCAAACCTTCCGAGTGAAGATTGGATAGATAATATGCTGCATCCCCAAGAAAATTGAAACATTTCTTTGTTGAGAAAGAAATGAGTAGCTGGTGGGGTTTAATGCAAGAGTTGGCATGGGCTAGTTGCCTGTTTCAATGACGGTCACCAAAGAATGTGAACCAATCAGCAATGTGGCTGCCCGACTCAGAAAGTGGCTGGTGCAGAGTTCTCGTATTCTTTTAACTCTGTTCTCACACCCTCTTTCTGTTTTTCATTCGCTCACTTCTAACCAAACTCTATTTTTCATTTTACCTCAGCATAATGAGATTACTCAACCGGATGAGTTATCTCCCCCACTATTTGATTTTGACCCCTCACCCCTCAATCACTCAAGGATAACTTCTTGGGTAGGAAACACTGGTTAACGTGGATCCATAGAAGTTCTTTTAAGCTCTCACACTGATTCCCATGAATGTTGTCCTAAAAGATGTGTTGTTCAACAGTTTAACTTGAACAAATATTAATCTCAGCTTTTGAATTACATTGTCATCAGAATGTATGCTCCTTAATAAAATCATGAAATATTTGAGCATTTGAACTTTGAAGATTTCACACAACAAGAATATTGAATGAATGAAATGAATTTGAAAGACTTGTTTGTGAATCTGACAATGTATCGATCAGATCAAACATGAAATATAATCATGAACGCTTAGGGTATCAAAGAATTGGATGTTGTTTATATGAACAAATATAAACAATCGTTGAATGAAACGTTTAAGTTCGCACGCTGAATGAATGTATGACGCTCAACAAACTTTGAAATTCAAACGGGAGTATTACCATCAAAAATTGTTTCATTTTGAGACGTGGTAATAACAAAGTCAAAAAGAAGCTGAACCGGTGTGTATGAATACTTGAAAGTATATAGACAAGATAATACGCAAGTATTAATCTTTGGAAACACACGGTCAGAAACAATGATATAACAACCCGAGATATACATGAAAACATTTAAAACACACTTTCTAAAATTATAAAATATGTTTGAATTAGAGAAGTGGTTTGAACATTTAAGAACACGTTTTCATGCTTGAAATGTTCTTCTTTCAAACAATCTCAGATTGAGTTCAGAAGATACTTACAGTCATCAGTATTATCTCCCCCTCAAATTATGATCGACTGATTCAAGAATCGTATAAGCTCCCCCTCAAAATCTGCAAAGATCTTAATTTGACAAAATCAGCACATGTAACAGTTAAAGTTTTTTTTATTATTATTTAAAGATTAAGAACGAGTCCTGATCTGATATGATCAGAAGTCAAATTCTCTTTGAAGTACGGGTTCTGAACTGAATTATTCAGAAGCCATAATCTCTTTGAAAAGCGGGTTCTGAACTGAATTATTCAGAAACCATAAATCTCATTGAGGTGCGGGTTCTAAACTGATGTGTTTAGAAACCATAATCTCTTTGAAAAGCGGGTTCTGAACTGAAGTAATCAGAAACCATAAACATGTAGAAAGATATATCAATAAGCACAAACAATCAAAAGTTTAGAATCTCTCCCCCTGAAATTATGCAGATGGTTCCAACACAGGTATTCTTCTTCAAATCTGCACAATTCTCTTCTGTTTCCCAGTCATGTGTTTGGTAGTAATTAGGCATTCAGCACCACACATGATAAACCTGCAAAACAGATTAAGTTGATTTTGGTACCCATTGCCAATTGGGTCCTGGCTTGTTATGTACAGTTCGATTTGAAGGAATATTGTAAGTACCATACCAGTACTGAACATCTTCTTTCTTAACAAAATCATTAGTTCCACAATAAGAAAAACATATTTTCTTTTGTGCTAACCTAATCAAATGATTTGCAGAATAAACAAGATTAGGTTTAACAAAAGACTTACCTTTTGGAGCGTTGTTCTTCTTGTTCACGGTGGGTGGAGGAACAGATGATGTTGGGGCATCTTTTTCAGGAGTTGGGCCTTTTGCTCTCCAAACCATCGTGACAGGCTTAAAGATAGGAGTATCTGAACTTGTAGCAACACGGTAATCAAATTTCTTCTGTAGATTAGATTTGATCTTCTGCTCTTTCATAGCTTCCGTTGCTAAAGCAGATAATCTCCTTGTGAGTTTTGAGATTTCAGCCTGAAACACCTTTCTTTCATCTGAATAGACATCTTTCACAGTTTTTGCTTGAAAATCTTTAATTTTCTTCTTTTCAGATTCTTTTATTTCGATGTCTAATTCATTCTCCAAATTAGATATTTTCAGTGAAAGCTCAACACTTTTTGATTCAAAGACTTTTCTTTCAATGTCAAACTCAGACATCTTTTTCTCAAGCTTTTCTTTTTCTAAAAATAAAACCTTTTCAAAATCAGAAGCTTGTTGTGAAAGTTTTAAGCATCTAAGTTCAACAGCTTTCTTTTCCTCAACTGATTTCTTGGAAAAATCAGAAAACTTCTTTTCAGATTTCTCTCTCTCACTGTTTAAAAGAACTGTAAGCATGACTTCCTTTTCAATATCAAAAGCGAGTTCATCGTCATTTCTGACTTCTTCAATTTTGCTTTTAATACTCAACTCAAGATCGACAAGCTTCTGTTCAAGTACCAAAGGAGGATAATATATTTTTCCTTCAGAAACGGGTTTTGATACAGTTCCCTTTGGTGGCTGAACAACATAGCTTTCAAAATAGTCATTAGGCAAGGTTTTCTTTTCTTGCATTGCCTTCCTATTTGCTTGATCATAAATATAAAGAAGTTGCATGGTTACAGTTGTCTTTCTTTTAACTTCTTCCTCAACTCCTTGTTCCTCCTCATTAAGCCATTTAATCTTGAATTTAGGATCTTTTAGAAACTTACGCCATCGAAACTTGTATAAACAAGGTGCCTTTTTCAAAGCATTCTCCAAATAATAAGGATTGTCATATCCCAAACCCCATTTCGAATTGTAATATCTGAAATTCTTTGGCGTGTTTAAAAAAATGGTTTGTTCAGATTGACCAAGTTTATACAGTTTCGCTTCTAGATCACTTGCCTTTTCAGACAATTCGTTATTAATATCTTTGTAAGAACGCAACATTTGTTCAAGTTCATTCTTCCTATTTTCAGCAATTCTTACATTTTCTCCCATTTCATCCATTTTTCTTCGGAAATAAGTGCGTGATTTTTCGATTTCAACCCGGTCAATTTTCAAATCATCATTTAACTTTTTATGGTCAATGATTGTTTGTCTTTGAAGTTCAATTGTTTTATGTGCCTTAATGAGTTTCTCACTTTGTTCATCAAGTTTTAATTGAAAAACTTTAAACTGATTACCAAAATGATTAATAGTGCAGAGATCTACCTCATCTTCTTCATTTAGAGACATTGTTACCTGTAAATTTAAAATGTCGGATCGTTAACAGATACTTCGTGAGAAGTAGAATTTGTGCGCTTGAACGATCAGAGAAAAACGAATAAAGTCAGAAAAATTTTCAAAAATAAAATTTGAAAAACAAATTGTAAATTTGTCTCCCAAAAATTAATTTCGAAAAAATTAATGCGGAAAACTGGACTTTAAATCGATAAACTTATCCTTCTGATCTGAATAGGAATTAATTGTTACACAGTCTTTTGTCTCAATGCACTGTTGTCTCAACCCACTAACTTGTCTCAGCCCAAAGGAAGTCTCAATCCAAAGGAAGTCTCAACCCAAAGGAAGTCTCAAAACCCAAAGGAAGTCTGAATCCAAAGGAAGTCTCAACCCAAAGGAAGTCTCAATCCAAAGGAACTCTCAATCCAAAGGAAGTCTCAACCCAAAGGAAGTCTCAATCCAAAGGAAGTCTCAATCCAAAGGAAGTCTCAACCCAAAGGAAGTCTCAATCCTTGGTTGAGACAAAGATGAACCATGAAGGTTGAGATAAGTATGAACATTCAAGTGTCCTTGAGTCAAATTTTCATATCTTATCGGATTTAGCTGAAATTTGGTAGGTAGGTGCGCGAGGATATTCTGGACAACTTTAATTCTTCGAGTTTTGTCCAAAAACCAACAGAAAATGGGTTTTCGAAGCAAAAACGTGTGCAGCAAAACAAAAGTCCGAAAATATATATTTTGCTCAATCTGAGTCAAAATCTAATGATTTTGCGGAAGGAAATCACTCAGTTAATATCTACTAACACTCCTTGATCAATTCTAATCCATTTGAAGAACTCAAATGATCAAAATCAACCAAAAAGGGAAAAAATGAAGAACACTCAACTTTTTGCAAAAACTAAAAAACTCAACAATTTCTCAAAAATTGATAAAAATTACTGAATGATGCACAAATTCAGCTCTGTTAGGCTCTGATACCAATTGAGAATGAACAGGTAACAAGATTAAACCATTAAGCTCATTGTATTTGATTGAGAAATGTAGAAGATGAGAATGGGATACACTTTCTCTTGGAGGCCACACACACACACTCTTGGTGGCTATACTCAAAATGACCTCTCCCTTACAAACCCTAATAATTGGGTTTATATACCCTTTGACCAAACCTAGCTATTTTGACTTTGACATTTGTTGACTAATTACAATTAGACTAAATACAATTATCCCTAAATCTTGGATACATTGTGTACTAACACTCCTATAGAGTTCTTGCTTCTCTATTTACTTCTTATCTACCGGGTTTTACTTTTTATGTTCATGATGTGTTTTTGTTCTGTTAGAATCTTAGTGAGTTATCTATTGGTTGCTCAAAAGTTCACTTTGATTAACGGTAAAACAATATTGTTTGAACAACTCTTTTTTTCTTTCAATTTTCAAACATTTTTCAGTATTGTTGTGGATCTCATGAATTTCATTTAAAACAACCATATATCGTAATTATTTATGTTGTTTCTTTCCCAGGTTAAACGCAACTGTTATGAAGTATGACTATATTTCATGACCTCAATCTTCTTCATCAACACGTACCTAAACTACTTCATCGACATTTTCCCTAAGGATTTTTTACTTATGTTGGACCTTTTCGGAATTCTACCATTTGAGTTGTATCGATCTGATGTAGTTTGAACTAAACTTTGAATAATGAGATTTGTTATAGTTTATATCATTTTTGGTTTCTTAATATTTGGTTTTTGTTTTTTTTATTTGAAGCGGTTGGCAATTTCAAGGAATTGTTGCTTAATTTTTCCCTATAGGGAAATGTTTTGTTTTGTTCCATGATTATATTTATGTCAACAACCACATTTGTAAGTAATATAGATGTTACACCTCGATTAAAAGTCGTCATTAATTCAAAAAAATCATGTAAATAGGATACATCTATTTAGCATCCACTTAATTGAATCGACTTATTATGTTAATGAATTACATTGTAAAGCAATTTTTATAAGTTATGAGAAGATTAACTTTGTATACATTCGACGTAATGTTTAATATTACTAACCATTTTTATAAATTTTAACTTTTCATAACAATATTATTGTAACAAAAATATATTAAAAAAAGACATGAAAGTCTCTTTGTTAATCAAAACAATATAGAATTAAATAATAAATAAGAAATAATTTGTATTCAAAAGTAGACCTCTTATTGAGGTAAACAAATAGCACAATAGCTAGGTGTGTGTATCCATTTGACTAGAGAATGTTAGTTGTGTTAGTACACAATATATCCAAGATTTAGGACTAATTGTAATTGGTCAACAAAGGTCAAAGTCAAAATAGGTAGGTTTGGTCAAAGGGTATATAAACCCAATTATTAGGGTTTGTGAGTGTGAGGTCATTAGTGTATCTAGACACCAAGGTGTGTGTGTGTGGCCTCCAAGAGAGAAAGTGTGCTAAACTCTCATCTTCTACATTTTCTCAATCAATCCATGTTCTAATTGCTTAAATCATTGTTACTTGATTATTCTCAATTGGTATCAGAGCAGGTCACGGGTTCGAATCCCATGGAGTGCATTTAAAATGCCAAAGGCATGCTGTGCAGCCATTGACTTCTAGCGAAGCTCTCGTTAGTGCTGGCAGATACTGGGGGGGGGGGGGGATTGCTGGGTCATTGACCAGCATCTTCCTAAATCGAAACGTGGCGCTGGCTGCTACGCTATATGGAAATAAGTTGCGTCTTCTCCACCAGCAATTTCTTTTGGCGTAGTGGTAAGCGCTTGGATCCTAACATGTGGTATCAATTGTTAGTACACAATGTATCCAAGATTTAGGACTAATTGTAATTAGTCAATTATAGTCAAAGTCAAAATAGCTAGGTTTGGTCAAAGGGGATATAAACCCAATTGTTAGGGTTTGTGAGGGTGTGAGGTCATTTGTGTCTAGCCACCAAGGTGTGTGTGAGAGATTGGCCTCCAAGAGAGAAAGTGTGCTAAACTCTCATCTTCTACATTTTCTCAATCAATCCATGTTCTAATTGCTTAAATCATTGTTACTTGATTATTCTCAATTGGTATCAGAGCAGGTCACGGGTTCGAATCCCATGGAGTGCATTTAAAATGCCAAAGGCATGCTGTGCAGCCATTGACTTCTAGCGAAGCTCTCGTTAGTGCTGGCAGATACTGGGGGGGGGGATTGTTGGGTCATTGACCAGCATCTTCCTAAATCGAAACGTGGCGCTGACTGCTACGCTATATGGAAATAAGTTGCGTCTTCTCCACCAGCAATTGCTTTTGGCGTAGTGGTAAGCGCTTGGATCCTAACATGTGGTATCAATTGTTAGTACACAATGTATCCAAGATTTAGGACTAATTGTAATTAGTCAATTATAGTCAAAGTCAAAATAGCTAGGTTTGGTCAAAGGGTATATAAACCCAATTGTTAGGGTTTGTGAGGGTGTGAGGTCATTTGTGTCTAGCCACCAAGGTGTGTGTGAGAGATTGGCCTCCAAGAGAGAAAGTGTGCTAAACTCTCATCTTCTACATTTTCTCAATCAATTCATGTTCTAATTGTTAAAATCATTGTTACTTGATTATTCTCAATTGGTATCAGAGCCTAACAGATCTGAATTTGTGCATCAATCCGGTGTTTTTTTTATCAATTTTTGAAGAAAATTAAAGTTGTTGAGTTTTTGAAGTTTTTCTTAGAAATTGGCAAGTATTTGAAATTTTTTGGATTGGATTTCGTGTTTTGATTCAATTTGTTCACACATCTTGTTATCATATGTGATTTGAAACACAGTTCATTCAAAGTTTTTTGAAATTTAAGCTTAAAACAAGTTTTTGGAAAATTTTGTAGTTGACAATGATATTCATACAGATTAGATTTGATTCTCAAATTTTTAATTGGTTGTTTGATTGACTTGGCTTTTATAGATCGATTTTTGTTAGTTCGGAATCAGATTTTCAGCAATATATCATGGATTTTGGAGTAGATCTGGATCGATAATGGTGCTACGAATCTGTGAAATATATATATATATATATATATATATGTATATAGTGATCGATTTTGAGTTTTAGTGTGATTTAATTCGTTATTTCTTCCACAGATCTGATTATCTCGAGGGTATGATCAGATTGCAGGTTTTAGATCTGAAAAACGCCAAGAAATCAGGGAGTTTAATGGACTTGCAGATCGACGGTGTTAATGTTGAAGTTCATCGAAGTGGTGATTGATTCTTCTTGTTGGATGTTTTTGATCGAGTTTGATATCACAGATCTGTTTTTCTATGGATTTCAGTCACTCTGAAACTTTTAGATTCGAAAAACACCACCGAAACAGTAAGTTTTGAAGCTTGAAAATCTTCGCCGGAATCTGGGTTTACTTCGCCGGAAAACCGAAAGTAGCCGGAATCTGGAAAATTCTTCGCCGGAATCTTCATCGGAGTCGCAACTCAAGTGAAAGTTGTGTCGCAACAAACCTGTTGTCGCAACTGTTGCGATATCGCAACAGGTCGCAACCCAAAAATCACCGGGAAGTCGCAACTCAATGATGATGAACAGTACTAACGGAGTCCGTTAGTACTCCGTTAATTTCTTTACATTTTTGGTCCTTTTTCCGTTAGTTCTGTTAGTTTTCGTTAGTTTTTGTTACATTTGAGGTCCTAGTTCTGTTAAGTCCTAGTTAGTCCGTTAGTGTCACTTTTACTAACCGTCCGTTATATTTTTCCGTTAGTTTTCTTACATTTTTAGTCCTTAGTTAGATTGTCCGTTAATTCCAGTTAGCATGTTTAGGAGTCTGTCACTTTTGGTCCCTTGACTTAAAGTTTCAGGGTTTGTCACTTTTAGTCCCTGTAGTTTAGGTTGTAGGTTAAGTCAGTTTTAGTCCTCTAGTTTTTTAACTTTTAGAGTTTTACATTTTTAGTCCCTCTAGTTTTAACTTTTAGCTTTTTACATTTTTAGTCCTTGTCTTTTGCAAGTTTTAGATTTTTACATTTTTAGTCCTTTGAGTTTTACTCTTTTTAGGATTTTTCCATTTTAGTTCTTTGAGTCTTAATTTTAGAATTTTTGTCATTTTTAGTCTTTGTTTTTCATTTTAGTTTCGTAAGTTGTCGTTTTTAGTCCTTATTTTCATTATTTTTTCATTTTTCATCATTTTTATCAGTTTTTGCCTGCAATTATCCGTAACTGATATATCTTTCTCATATTTTGCAGGTTTGACGATTTAAAGTCTAATTTTCCGCATTAATTTTTTCGGAATTAATTTTTGGAGACAAATTTACAATTTGTTTTTCAAATTTTATTTATGAAATTTTTTCTGACTTTAATCGTGTTTTTCTCTGATCGTACAAGCGCACAAATTCTACTTCTCACGAAGTATCTGTTAACGATCTTTCATTTTAACATTTCAGGTAACAATGTCGAAATATTCAAGTTGGTGGAGTGATTCTCAGAAGACAAACCATTTAGAAAAAGAACTTGAAAAGGAAAGTATAAGAGCTAGCCTAATTCAGAACGATAATTCTAAATATATGGCTAAAATTGCAGAACAAAATAAACTTATTGAAGGTTATATAAACACGTTTAACTTTCTGAAAACACAAGTTGGTGTGAAGAAGTGTGATTGTGAATCTAAAGCAAATTTGATGCTTTCTTTAGAGGAAAAGAATACAGAGCTAACAAAGAAAATATCTGATCTTGAACAAGTGATGAGAAAGGAAAGAGATGAATTTAAGAAAGAAATAGATGAGATGAAGAAGAGAGAGGAAAAAGTAAGAGCATTAGAAACTGAAAATGCTGATCTGACGCATAAGAATTCTGAGTTTGCAAATAAAATTTCCAATTTTCAAATGGAGATTACAAAAGAGAGAAAAGAACTAGAAAAAGAAAGAATATCTTTTGCAAATGAAAGAACAAGCTTTGGCAAGAAGTTTTCTGATTTTTCAAAGAAATGTTTTGAAGAAAAGAAAAGTATTGAGCTTATAAAAAAACCAACAGAAATATGTTTTCAATCCCAAAACAGTTTATGTGCAACAAAAATTCGAAAAGTTACTGTTTTATACCAAGATTGGGCTGTTGATGATAAATCGTTGCAGAATGATCGTATCGATGATTGATTCCTTCGATTTTGGCTCTGATACCACTTGTTAGTCCCATTTTAACAAGGCAACGATTCATATATTGTTAGATTGGTAACAAGAAGATAGATAATAGACAAGGTGTTTTATTTAAGATGAAAGCAACCTAGAGAGAGAATGGATCTCTCTCTAGAACACACACAAACACCTTGGAGGCTACATTGCAATGGTCACTCTTGCAAACCCTAATTACACACACTTATCAATATATACCCCCTTGTTACATAGTTAAGCCCAAGCCCTTATAACATAACCCAAGCCCATATTACAATTAATACCCCTTTACAAAACTATCTTATAACTAGGACATTTTGTGTCCTAACAAGATGCATAAAACTTTCAAATCAAAACTCCGATTTTGAAAAAGTTTTATTTTTAGAAAATGAAAAGCTTGAGAAAAAGATGTCTGAGTTTGACACTGAAAAAAAAGTTTTTGAATCAAAAAGTGTTGAGCTTTCAATGCAAATATCTATTTTGGAGAAAGAATTAGACATCGAAATAAAAGAATCTGAAAAGAAGAAAATTAAAGATTTTCAAGCGAAAAGTGTGAAAGATGTATATTCAGATGAAAGAAAGATGTTTCAGGCTGAAATCTCAAAGCTAACAAGGAGATTATCTGCTTTAGCAACGGAAGTTATGAAAGAGCAGAAGATCAAATCTGATCTACAGAAGAAATTTGATTTGATTTCTCGAGAAAGGAATGTTCTGTCCGACAAGGTTCAGAAATTGGAAGCAATTAACATCGTTGAGTTATCTGAACAATCTAGTGCCGATACTATTGTTCAATCGCCGTATGATGATTCAACTGCTTCTGGTTCAAGTCATGAACATCTTTCTTCGACAAAGTCCGTCAAATCAAGCACTTCTTCAAAGGATCAGATGCGCTCTTCTAATCTTTTCTATAACCATGCTGCTTCAAGTTCAGATACTCCTATCTTTAAGCCTGTTAAGATGGTTTGGAAGGTAAAAGGATCTACTCCTGAAAGAGATGCCCCAAAGTCATCTGTTCCTCCACCTACGGTGAACAAGAAGAACAATGCTCTGAAAGGTAAGTCTTTTGTTAAACCTAATCTTATCTATTCTGCAAATCATTTGATTAGGTTAGCACAAAAGCACATATGTTGTTCTTATTGTGGAACTAATGATTTTGTTAAGAAAGAAGATGTTCAGTACTGGTATGGTACTTACAATATTCCTTCAAATCGATCTGCACATAACAAGCCAAGACCCAATTGGCAATGGGTACAAAAATCTACTTAATCTGTTTTGCAGGTTTATCATGTGCGGTGCTGAATGCCCAATTACTACCACACACATGACTGGAAAACAGAAGAGAAGAGTGCAATTTGAAGAAGAGTATCTGTGCTGAAACCATCTGCATAATTTCAGGGGAAGAGATTCTATACTTTTGATATATTTGTGCTTATTGATAAATCTTTCTATATGCTTCTTTGTAGGGGGAGCGTGATGGTTTCTGAATAATTCAGTTCAGAACCCGCACTTCAATGAGGTTTATGGTTTCTAAACACATCAGTTTAGAACCCGGATTTCAATGAGTGAATGGCTTCTAAACAATTCAGTTTAGAACCCGAGCTTTCAATGTGTTTGACTTCTGATCATATCAGATCAGGACTCGTTCTTAATCTTTAAATAAATAAATAAATAAATAAATAGCCTTTGACTGGTACATGTGCTGATTTTGTCAAATTAAGATCTTTGCAGATTTTGAGGGGGAACTTATCCGATTTTAAATCAGTCGATCATAATTTGAGGGGGAGCTTAATTGTTTAGCACTGTAAGTATCTTCTGAACTTAATCTGAGATTGTTTGAAAGAAGAACGACTTTCAAGCATGAAAAAAACCCGTTTTTAAATGTTCAAACCACTTCTCTAATTCAAACAGATTTTATAATTTTAGAAGTGTGTTCTTAAATGTTTTCATGTATATCTTGGATTGTCACATCATTGTTTCTGACCGTGTGTTTCCAAAGATTAATATTTGCGTATTATCTTGTCTATATACTTTCAAGTATTCATACACACCGGTTCAGCTTCATATTGACTTTGTTATTACCACGTCTCAAAACGAAACAACTTTATCGATGGTAATACTCCCGTTTGAATTTCCAAGTTTGTTGAGCATCATACATTTCTTCAGCGTGCGAACTTAAACGTTTCATTCAACGATTGTTTATATTTGTTCATATAAAACAACATCCAATTCTTTGATACCCTAAGCGTTCATGATTATATTTCATGTTTGATCTGATTGATACATTGTCAGATTCACAAACAAGTCTTTCAAATTCATTTCATTAATTCAATATTATTGTTGTGTGAAATCTTCAAAGTTCAAATGCTCAAATATTTCATGATTTTATTAAGGAGCATACATTCTGATGACAATGTAATTCAAAAGCTGAGATTCATATTTGTTCAAGTTAAACTGTTGAACAACACATCTTTTAGGACAACATTCATGGGAATCAGTGTGAGAGCTTAAAAGAACTTCTATGGATCCACGTTAACCAGTTTTTCCTACCCAAGAAGTTATCCTTGAGTGATTGAGGGGTGAGGGGTCAAAATCAAAGAGTGGGGGAGATAACTCATCCGGTTGAGTAATCTCATTGTGCTGAGGTAAAAAAAAGAGTTTGGTTAGAAGTGAGCAGATTAAAAACAGAAAGAGGGTGTGAGAACAGAGTTAAAAGAATACGAGAACTCTGCACCAGCCAATTTCCGAGCCGGGCAGCCACATTGCTGATTGGTTCACATTCTTTGGTGACCATCATTGAAACAGGCAATTAGACCATGCCAACTCTTGCATTAACCCCACCAACTACCCATTTCTTTCTCAACAAAGAAATGTTTCATTTTTCTTGGGGACGCAACATATTATCTATCTAATCTTCACTCGAAAGGTTTGGATATTGAAAAAGAAGGAAGTTTGCCCCACCTTCGCACTTCAATCATGCACATTGAGTCCGTGGAAAACTTGTTGCTGTCTCAACAGTTTACACAATTTGAGCCTAACTATTATCAAGCATAAGTTGCTTCAATCATTTGTACACTTCCACATACACACAACGAATATGTTTTCTTGTCATAACGTTCATAGAAATTCCATTGTGTTTTTCGATGATTGAATGGAAGCCCTGGAGGAGTGAACATCAAAAAGCTTCTTTCCAAAGTGCATTAGTTGTACTAAGTGGCTCCGTGCAACTTACAGGCATTTTAACTGATTCATCCGTTGTTTCAGGGTTACCACTTTATTATCTGAATTTGAAAAGATTTGGATAAACATTTTTTGAAATTGACGGTTAAACAGATCAAGTGGAGGAGATTGTTTCTGGTACTCAAAGAGAATGCTGAAATTGAACAAGAATTTTGTTGATCATGATGATCACAATCATCAAAAAGGGGGAGAAATATCAAATAGAAGAAAAGAGGAAGATATCAAATGCGTGAAGATACAAAGACAGACCGTGCTTAAAGATTATTCAAGAATGTCTTAAAGTTCAAAGACCGTTAAGCTTCAAATCCTGTTCATAATTCGAAGACTGAAGAAATTTTTCAAAAGTCAAGGGTGCAAAGATCAGTGATTTAAAGATAAAAAGATTTTGTTTGAAGACCTTGATCAACCTTGCACAGATATGAAGTTCGTGTTTTCAAGACTTTGTGACTATTTGTTTCAGAAGAGCCTAAATGAATATTAAAGCCGCCAAAGTGGATTCTTGAAGATAAAGCCTATCTGAAGATTAAAGAGCTGAAGACTATCGTCATAATTTTTCTAAATCTTGAATCCATAGGGGGAGATTGTTAGTACACAATGTATCCAAGATTTAGGACTAATTGTAATTAGTCAATTATAGTCAAAGTCAAAATAGCTAGGTTTGATCAAAGGGTATATAAACCCAATTGTTAGGGTTTGTGAGGGTGTGAGGTCATTTGTGTCTAGCCACCAAGGTATGTGTGAGAGATTGGCCTCCAAGAGAGAAAGTGTGCTAAACTCTCATCTTCTACATTTTCTCAATCAATCCATGTTCTAATTGTTAAAATCATTGTTACTTGATTATTCTCAAGTTGTTTGAACCAGGTTAGAGGAGATTGCGTTTTATTAATCGTTAGTTAACAAATTACGTTTCATCCTAACTTTGTTACATATTTTGTAACAAAACATATTTCATCACCGCGCAACACGCGGTGGAAAACCTATCAAATCAATGAGAGACCTCCATTGCTATTTTTTTTTCTTAGAATTTTAATTTTTTTTAAAAGGTTAGCCTTAGTGTTGTTTAGGTTGTCCCACATTGGTAGAAAGATGGACAATTGGAAATGAAGATGTGCATTAAAAGGGTTGATGGGTGTTGTTGAAAAAATGTGAAATGGTATTTGGTTAAAGATAGCTAAACCCAAATTGGATTAGTACCTTTTGTTTATTTTAAAATGATGTTATCCCAATCAATATCAATATCATCAATATAAATATACAAAGGAAAACTCATCAAATCAATGAGAAACCTCCATTGCTATTTATCTTTTTTTCTTAGAATTTTAATTGTTTTTAAAATGTTAGCCTTAGTGTTGTTTATGTTGTCTCACATTGGTAGAAAGATGGACAATTGGAAATGAAGATGTGTATAAAAAGGGTCGATGGGTGTTGTTGAAAAAATGTGAAATGGTAGCTAAACCCAAATTGGATTAGTATTTTTTTGTTTATTTTAAAATGATGTTATCCCAAGTTTAATGATTTTAACATCAATATATAAATTAAACAATCATTATATAAAGCTAATTATTTTTATTTTGGTGGTAAGATAACAATGCTTATAAATCAAAAAATTTATTAAATCAATATAAATATATCAATATGAATCAATATAACTCTAAAGTCATGTTAGCTAACCTTCCAATCTCATGAGGCCCAACCGTCTTTTTGTAAAACAAAAATTAACCTACATGAAAATCTTTATCTTAATATTTTTATATACATCAAAGTAAGATCAACAAGTGACAACCTAAGATTTGAGTATT
The DNA here is from genome assembly GCA_033807775.1 of Saussurea involucrata. Taxonomy (NCBI): domain Eukaryota; kingdom Viridiplantae; phylum Streptophyta; class Magnoliopsida; order Asterales; family Asteraceae; genus Saussurea; species Saussurea involucrata. The sequence goes on along the minus strand of CM066321.1, from coordinate 104,430,864 downwards.
CTATGTTTCTTGAATGGAAGTTGAGTTTTCTCTACCCCACATTGATGGAGAGATGAAATTTTGACAATTGATGATAGGTATATGAAAGGAGGTTTGGATGTCTTTATAGTTTTTTCACACATCGGATGAGATAATGAGAGAGATAAGAAGGAAGTGGGTACAAAAAGTATGGTCAACCGTCAACAATGGAACTAACATACCTTATCAACCTATTGACAAAGATCAAGTGAAGTATTTGTGCTTATTAGTCTAATATCTGATACGTAGGAGATCGGCCCACTTAATCTCCTCTAACTCCTTTTAAGGAAGAATGTCTCATGTATAAAATATATTCATTGTTTTACATTGTATTATATAAAATTTCAACATTTCTCTAATATTTCTCTAAATTACGATAAATCTCGACTTACTCCAATATTTCTCTAAATTATATATCGTCACCGCGCAACGCGCGGTACCAACACTAGTTAAAAGAAAAACTAAAACTTGATTTAACATACTATTATATTTTTTAGTGAAAAAAATTTACTCTAATATTTTAATATGATATATTTTTCATACACTACTATTCTCATAATCACTACAAAACAAACTTGGAATTCTGATGGATTATACCATCGGTAATACTGGGATTCGTCGGAAATCTGTTGGTAATGTCGGGTCACAAATTATTTGGTAGGCAATCTGTTTCCGACGGATCTCTGGCGGAATTTAGCAACGGATCACCGGCGGATCAGATTACCCACGGACCACCGACGACGACGAGTTCAGACGGAATAGTGACGGCCCCAGGTTTACCGACGGATTACCGATGGAAGAAATTTATCGACGGATTTCCGACGGACACTTTTAGTGACGGGTATTTTGTTGGTACCCGTCGGCGGTTTATATTAAATTAAAAAGTAAATTAATTTTTTAATAATATTGCCGATGGGTATTCCGTCGGTAATCTGTCAGAAAATGTATTTTAATTTAAAAAAGACAGAAATACCTGTACAAAAACTGTAGTACACTACTATTATCCAAAGACAATATTATCCCAATAGCGTTTGTAATCATTGTTCCAAAATACAATATTATCCCAATAGCGTTCCTAATCACCGTTCCAAACTCGGTAATGGTGGTCGGAAATTCTGGATTTTTCAGTAGTGATATTTGTAATTAAACAATGTAAATGAAAGACTTTTCACTACGGATTTTTTCTTGAGAAATCCGCTACTAAAAAGGTTAGTCGTCATAAAACCGTCACAAGGTTGGTAGATAAATTGTTGGTGGGGAACTTAAATTAGTGACAAATTCCTAATCAGGGACTAATTTATTTATCTTGATGATTTTGTTGGATAAAAATTATTTATGTTGTAGTGATCTACATGTATTTTGGTTTACCAAAATTCTACACTAATTTATGTTATTAACGTTAACTAATTAATAATCAATTAATCTTATTGAGCTTATGCTTTATATTGAATTTCGTATTATTTTGTAATTTCTATTCTAAGGGGTCAACTATTCAATTATGTAGTCAACATTATTGTTTCCAACTCTATATTCGAATTGTTATTGCATGTTAATTTATCTTTAACCATAATTTAAGTTACTATGATCTTGTATTATTGTGCTAATATCTATGAATGGATATCATTTAAGTTCAATCAATACAATTTCAATCTTTCTTACGAAAAACCAATGTATTTTGATATTATTATAATAAAATTGAGTTTATAGAACGTCTAGTATAAATAGCGTCCTAATAAAATGTTTTATATGACCTAAGTTTAGAACTAAAGAAAAAAACGTCAAATTTAAAAGTGTTACAATAAGTTTATAGGACATTTTTTAGTGTCCTAACAAGTTTTTAGGACATTTTCACAATAAAGTGTCACATTAACTAATTTTATAAAACGTTTTTGAGAAATGTCATAAAAACTCATATTTTTAGAGTACATTTGTGTTTACAGGACACTTTTTAAGTGTCTTATAAAAAAGTTAATACAACACTTTATTTGAAAAATGCTGTAAAAAATTTGTTACGAGGCTAAAAAACATACTATAAACTTTTTGTAACACTTTTAGATATGATACTTTTTTGTCTGGTTCTATAAACTTTGGTCTTATAGATAAAACACTTTATTATGACGCTTATTTATTTTAGGCGTCTTATAAACTCAATTTTGTTGTAGTGATATATAGAAACTAATAAGTTCTACGATTTTATGTATAAAAAATGACTGTCATTTAATTTCTTCAAATTTTGTTATGAATATAGTTCATGTCTTTTAGCAGACGATAATTTCATTTAAAATCTATGTTATTAATGAATTTATCTCATTATGTTAGATTAAGTCTTTTGTTAAGTGATTTATTAATTAACGTTTTCTTGTAATTTAGACAATTTACAAAGCAATCATTTTTCATTAACACTTGATCTAAATAGAAAGGAAACATGGTATATTATATCGTTAAAACAATTTATTCAATGCATAAACAAATTAACAACAATTTATTTTAATTCATAAAAATAACTTATTTTTTTAATCATATAAAAAAAACCCTAGAATTTTTGTGTTTAAGGGTTGCCATCTTCCCATAGCAAAACCAGCATGTCATCTCCTTCATCAAACATATCAGTATTCTCATCAAAACCAAATCTCTTTGTTTCTGAACAATTAAACCTCTGGAGGTTTTGATCTTCTTTCTCATCAACGTTCCATTCATTATTGTTCTTCATATTTTCAATAACATCAATTTGTTCTGTTGAATCCATAGCCTCACTCTCTAGAAAATAGTTTATGTCATTAATCAATTCATCATCTTGGAGCCCTAATCCGTTCAATCCCAACTCCTCACTAAAAACTAGATTTTCTTTGATACTCTTTGTGACAGAAATTGAACAATGCCCCACATTTTGATGATCAATATGATTGCCACCTTCCCATAGCCAAACCAGCATCTCATGATCAAAACCAAACCCCATGTCCCACTGATCAATCTCATCAAAACCAAATCCCTTTGTTTCTGAACAATTAAACCTCTGGAGGTTTAGACCTTCTTTCTCATCAACGTTCCATTCATTATTATTCTTCATAGTTTCAATAACGTCAATTTGTTCTGTTGGATCCATAGCCTCACTCTCTAGAAAATCGTTTATGTCAATCAATTCATCATCTTGGAGCCCTAATCCGTTCCATCCCAACTCCTCACAAGCTATATTTTCTTTGATACTGTTTGTGACAGAAATTGTACAATGCCCCACATACTGATGATCAATTTGATTGTCTACTGCTGTCGTCATCGGTACCGCTGATTTATTGGCTGTAAATTGTGGGGTTGACTTGCTATTATTAGAAACTTTGTTACTGTTGTACTTTTTTGCAACGCATCGGCTTACTCGACCAATTCTTGGTTTCTTTTGATTGACTACTGTGGCTATATCGATTGATGTTTGTGTCTTGTCATTTTTGTTGGTGATAAAACGGTAGATTTGGCGACTTAAATGAGAATTCCAATGATTCTTGATCTCGTTATCTGTTCGCCGTGGTAAATGACTTGCTATTATAGACCACCTATACAACAAATTCAAGAAGTTAGTCTAGTAATTAAATAATTGCATATGGGTTGTTAGAATTGGAGAATCGATAGATTGATAGAGAGACCCGAGAAGGCTGAAGACGGCCGGCTTGCATATATTGAGAGAGAGTTTACAATAGAGAGTCTAACCTAATAATGAAACCCTAAGAGACTATTTATACAAGGTAAGTTACACATAATTACAGAAAGGACCCTGAACTATACATATTGACATTAATACTCTAACATCCCCCCTCAAACTCAAGTAGGGGAAGAATGAGCCAAGTTGAGTTTGGAAACAAGAGCCCGAAAGCGCCCTGGAAGATGAGCTTTGGTGAAGATATCGGCAGTCTGATCAATGGTTGAGATTGGAAAAAGTTTAACCGTCTTGCGAAGAACATGTTGACGAGTGAAATGACAGTCAATCTCGATGTGCTTTGTACGCTCATGAAAGACATCATTGTGAGCAATCTGAATAGCACTAGTGTTGTCACACCACAATGGTGTTGGGGAAAATTGATGAGCACCCATATCAGATAGTAGCCAGCGTAGCCATACGAGTTCTTGAGTGGTATCAGCTAAGGCTCGATATTCCGCTTCAGTGCTGGAGCGAGCTGTCAGTGATTGTTTCTTGCTGCGCCAGGAGATAAGAAAGTCCCCAAGAAAGAAACAATAGCCGGTAGTTGAACGACGATCGGTTATGTCACCATCCCAGTCAGCATCTGAGAAGGCACGAAGCTGTAAGGATGAAGTGGATGAGAAATGAAGCCTATGGAACATTGTCCCTTTGAGGTACCGAAGTATACGAAGAACAGCGGCATAGTGGTCTGAGCACGGGGCAGCCATGAATTGGCTAACTATATGAACTGCATAGGCAAGATCTGGTCTAGTAACAGTCAAGTAGACCAGAGATCCAACTAGTTGACGGTACCGTGTCGGGTATTTCAGCGGGGTTCCGGCATTCGGAGCAAGGTGCAGATTTTGCTCAATGGGTGTAGATGCAACTTTGTTGTCCGTGATCCCAGCTTTGGACAACAGATCTGAAATGTACTTGGCTTGACAGAGATAGATGCCGGAAGAGTCTGATAGAACTTCAAGTCCAAGAAAATAGTGTAGTTTGCCAAGATCTTTCATCTCAAAACATGATCTGAGAGACTGTTTGAGATGATTGATACCTGTAGTGTCACTGCCGGTGATGATCATGTCATCAACATACAACAGGAGTAAGATAGTACCTGCAGCAGTAGTCCGAGTAAACAGGCCAGAATCATAGTTACTTGGAGAAAATCCCAATGAGATGACGGTGTTGCTAAACTTTTCAAACCAAGCACGAGGGGCTTGTTTGAGGCCATAGAGGGCTTTTCGAAGTCGACATACATGTCCCTGACGGGAGGTCACACCTAGAGGGAGTCTCATGTAGACTTCCTCTTCGAGATCGCCATTCAGAAAGGCATTCTTGACATCCATCTGATATAGTGGCCATTTCTTGGTGGCAGCTATGGCGAGAAGACTACGAACTGATGTGACACGAGCCACAGGAGCAAACGTTTCCTCGTAGTCAATGCCATATTCTTGATTGAAGCCTTTTGCCACAAGGCGTGCTTTGTATCGATCAATGGATCCATCAGACATGGTTTTGATTTTGAAGACCCATTTGCAACCAATGGGTGACTTTCCCGGTGGGAGAGGAACAAACTCCCATGTATTGGCTTTGTCAAGTGCCTGAAGTTCCTCTGTTATAGCTTGCTTCCAAACAGGGTTAGAATCGGCTTCCTTGAAGGAAGTTGGTTCATGGGTGGACAGTAAAGTGGCATAACAATGATAATCACGCAGGTGAGAATGAACTTGCCTTACCCGAGCGGAGTGTCGTGCTTCATCTTGTGGTTGAGAGGAGCTAGGATCCATAGACTCAGCAGATGGCTCAGAAATAGTACTTGGAGTTGGTGCAGATGATTGGTCGTGATCAGATGGCACAGATGGGAAGATATGAAGGTTCCGGTTGGGAAGAGGCGGAAGGAGGTGGAGCAGATGGCATAGAATAAGACTCAGATGGAGGTGAGTTGGAAGGAGGTGGGACAGATGGTGAGGTCAGTATGGAATCTAATTGGAGTGAGTCCAAAGAGATAGAGTTATCAGTGAAGAAGGAAGTGGAAGGATTGGGTATGTCTTAAAATCTGGACACTGTTGAGAAGGGAAGATGTTCCCAGAATGTGACATGACGGGATATACGTAGTCTCTTAGAGATTGGACCCAACAACGATAACCTTTGTGTTCAATACCATAGCCAAGAAAGCAGCATAATCGAGAACGAGGTTCAAGTTTGGTGTGTTCATGAGGTTGCAACTGAACAAAGCAGGTACAACCCCATACTTTTAGGAGTTCATATGCAGGGGAGACCCAATGGAGCACTTCATAGGGAGACTTTTGATTGAGGATGGGAGTCGGATGACGGTTGATGGTGTAGACAGCCGTGAAGGCAGCTTCGCCCCAAAAACGTTCTGGACAATTGGCTGAGATTAATAGAGTACGAACAGTATCGAGGATGTGGCGATGTTTACGTTCTGCACGTCCATTTTGCAGAGAGGTGCCTGGACAAGAGTACTGAGAAAGAGTACCCTGAGATCGAAGAAAAGAGAGGAGAGAAGATTCTTTGTATTCCATAGCATTATCTGCTCGAAGAATCTTTATAGGCTTGGAAAACTGGGTCAGGATCATACGGGCGAAGGTGATGTAGATTTGAGGTAGTTCGAAGCGATGTTTCATGAGATATATCCATGTAAAGCGTGTGTGATCATCGATAAAGATAACGAAGTATCGATAACCACCCATGGATGGATGTGGTGCTGGCCCCCAAACATCAGAGTGAATGAGGTCAAAAGGGGAAGCATAATTAAATTCATTTAGTTGAAAAGGTAAGGCATGGTGTTTGCCAAGTTGACAGGATAAGCAAGAAACGTTTTCAGAAGAGGTGTTGCCTAACAATCCTGAACTAGCTAACAGTTTTATTCTAGCTAGAGATAAATGTCCTAGGCGTTTATGCCATAATTCAAAGGAAGGGGTACTGGAAACAGAGGCAACATGATTTGAGGATTGTAAGGGGAGACGGAGGTAGACCACTTCAACCATCCGACCAACTTTACGACCTACTCCAAGGATCTGCTTGGTCTTTGGATCCTGCACAACACAACCAGAAGGATGAAACAAAACAATTAGGCCGGATTCCGTAAGTTGAGTGATAGAAATCAGACTCAAAGATAAGTTTGGAATATGTAGCACATCAGGTATTTGAATGTTGGTGGTAGATACACTTCCACTGAAAGATACTGGTAAGCGAGTGTTGTCCGCAGTATGGACTGATGAGAACATGCTGGATGTTTGCTTAGAGATAAAACCGTAAGCCTTAGGTGTCATGTGGTTACAACAACCAGAGTCAAATAGCCAAGGATTGTCTGGTGCTGAGATATTGCACTGAGAATTCATACCCATAGAACCTGTCATGAGTCGCTCTATTTGGTCTTGGTTTTGTCGCAGGAGTGCCATAAGGTCAGGTGATGAGTTGGTGTTATGCATAGGTGATGAGTTGGTGTTATGCATAACCATAGAACCTGTCATGAGTCGCTTTATTTGGTCTTGGTTTTGGCGCAGGAGTGCCATAAGATCAGGTGATGAGTTGGTGTTATGCAGTGCCTAAATTGGCGGTGTAGAGGAGTCTGGAGTGATTGATCCAGCAAAGGACTGAGTACGCAGTTGCCTTAGATTACCGGAGTGCCGTTGATTACCTGCGTTCCTTGGATGTTTTAGACAGTCAGACCCATAGTGTCGTGGCTGTGTGATCCCACACCAACGACATTTTCGAATTGGGCAGTTGAGAAGAAGATGAGAAGTAGAGTGACAAAATGTGCAGTCACTGTATTGAGACTGGCTATTGAGAGCCATTTGAACTTTTTTTTTTGGAATTTAGGTCAGATGTCGCAATTAACTGAGGGTTGCGATATGGCACTGTTCACAAGAGGGTTGCGATATCTCAATAGAGGGTTGCGATATGGCACTGTTCACAAGAGGGTTGCGATATCTCAATAGGGTTGCGATATGATTCTGTGGGTTGCGATAGTTATGAGTGTGTGCGTTGCGACAGTTATGAGTGTGTAAAGTGTTCTTGAGTCGAGTTTTCAAAACAGATCGGTTTTGGCTGAAAATTGGTACGCAGGTTCGTGATGCTATTCTGGGCAACTTTAATGCTTGGTGTTTTGTCAAAAAACCAACAGAAAATGTTTTTTCGGAGCAAAAACCAGAGCAGCAAAATAAAGAGAAATAAAATGAGAATGCAGATCTGGAAGATGGCTGAGGATACTTACCTACAGCTCTGATACCATGTTAGAATTGGAGAATCGATAGATTGATAGAGAGACTCGAGAAGGCTGAAGACGGTCGGCTTGCATATATTGAGAGAGAATTTACAATAGAGAGTCTAACCTAATAATGAAACCCTAAGAGACTATTTATACAAGGTAAGTTACACATAATTACAGAAAGGACCCTAAACTATACATATTGACATTAATACTCTAACATGGGTAATGATTTTTTATTACATTTGTATAGTGTTGGAACTTTGTTTCTATATGAAAAACTTTGTCCTACATAGAAGCCGAAAAAAAATTCACCTAATAAACTCTAACATTTGAGCATCAAATGAATCATTTGATTTTTTTTTGGTGAATTTGATCCATCAATATATACATA